>VWYH01005835.1:337785-464958 GCA_013399365.1 Pampusana beccarii | reverse complement strand
GAACACTGGAACAGGCTGCCCAGGGAGGTCATGGAGTCTCCTTCTCTGGAGACATTCAAAACCCGCCTGGACGCCTTCCTGTGTAACCTCACCTAGGTGTCCTGCTTCAGCAGGGGGATTGGACTAGATGATCTTTTGAGGTCCCTTCCAATCCCTAACTTTCTGTGATTCTGTGATTCTGTGAAATGACCTAATCCATTTAACTAAATTTGTACCTCTTTGCTATGTTTAAGTCCTGCATAATAATCCTGCTGTTTTTATTGTAATTTTGTGCTGCTTTTTTGTTGTCAACTTCTCCTGCACCAGTTACTGCTGCTTCTGGAAAACAATGTTCCTGGCTTATCATTTCACAAGTAGTAGCAAGGGAAATGGTTAGGTCAGATCGGGCCTACAGATAGTCCTCTGTTTCTATTATTCTGTTCCTTAATTGCATAGTGTATTAGTATTATTTACACTACCGTAAAACTTCACAGTACTTTGTATTCCTGAGTGAATGCAATTGAAAATCTATGCAACTCTTGCCTTTGGTGCAAGTTGACATCATCTCTTCGAACTGAACTTTCTTTTCAGACCTAAGCCTGTATTTTATTAGGTATACTTTATTTGATTTTAATTGAATGAAGACATTAACAATTCAGTCTTAACTGAGAATATGGAAAATAGAAAATCCACATGAATTCTAATAAAATCTATTGAACAAAGAAGTCTTAAGAAATCAGGATGTAACAAAAGCCTTGTGGGTCAGAGTACTGGTCCATCTAGTCTTGTATCCTGCTTCTGACAATGTCATAGGGGAGATGCTGTTTAGGGAGAACATGTTAGCCTGGCCACTTTTTGTAGTCCACTCCCTATTACTTTCCCAGCATCTACAACCACTGCATTAGGGATGTAAGGGGGTGGCACCTTGCCTAGTCCTTACATTAGCCATTTATGAATCTATTGTCCATGAGTTTATCCTTTTCTAAACGTGCAGGTACTATCCTGTGGTAAGATGTTCCAAAAGTTCCCTTGCTGCGTTTTAAAGAAGTACTTTCTACCTGCTTAAAACCAGCTTCTCTTATGATTTTCATCAGTTGTCTTCGATGCTAGTGTTGTTGAATCTGGGGAAAAATAGTTCTGTGTTTATATTATCTTGCATTTTATCACCCAGAAGAGATTACTGTCACCTCCTGGCTTTGATATTTCACTTAATACTCCTTTGTCTTTGTCAGAAATACAAAATAATAATAGTACAAATAAAACTACAAATATAACATGATGTAGCAATCCTACTTTTCCTGCAGTGAAACCATTACCTTCCTGATTCTGTAAACCCTGAGCATGTCTTCCTGCAGTTCTTAACCAAAAGATCGAAGAATGTCAGCCTCTCCAGTGCCTCCTCATAAAGCATCTGCATCAAACAATCAATTTACTTGTTAATTTCTGTACCTTAACTAATTCTGCTTGCATTTTATTCTAAGGCCACAACTTCTCTAGGTATTCAAGGTGTAGACACATTAAGTTTTAATGAGAGGCACAATGGCATCCTCTGTTGTGTTCTTAATACCTTTTCCAATGTGCCCCAAATTTTGTTGGATTTTGTAGTTGCTGTTATTCCTGTGATGTAGAACTGTCAGGAATAACTAAAAACTTCGTTTTCTTTAAATGTAACTGCCAATATGCATAGGTGGGGTTTAGGTATTTTTTCTCTATTGTATTACCTTACATTTCTGTACACTAAAGCTCATTTTTCACCTTTCTAGCCTTTCGTGTGTGTGTGCTTCTTATAGAATTTCTTGCTGGTCTTGGTGTAGTAGGTGATTTGAGATATCTTTCTGAAATTTACTGTTATTGTACTGATTATTTCCCTCTTGGCCTTTTCAAAGACACAATAAATGATAGCTCCTTCTCCCCTGTGACTTGCATCAGACTGAAAAGTGCACTTTCCCATATCTGTCAGCCTTCTTCTCACTCCTACTTTAAATACTTTTCTATGACCTTTTTCGTTTTCAGTGCCAGGAGCTTGGCTCCATTATTGCTAAAGTGTAACCTGATCTGTCCTGGTTTCTCTTGTCTCAAAAGGTTCTCTCATTTCTGCTTTGCCATAATTCTTTATCTCTACACCATACTCTCATCCACACAGTGAGACTGTAAGTCTCTACCTGCATCTCAGGTTTTATATATGAACCTGGCGGTTTTCCAGGGAGATCCTGGACTTCAGTCTCCTGCCCCTGAAGGTATGAGTCAACCACCAGAGCATCCCTCCTGCATTTTTCTACATCACTGGCAGCAACATGAAGTACACCTACTGAGTCCTTCCCTGCACCTCCCAGTTCTCTAGATATATGAGAGCTATGTAAGCTTTACACCAAGCAGACAAGTGAATCTGTGTCCTCTCAGATGTCACAAACTTAATTACCTATGTGCCTAACAGTTAAATCTTTGAACTGTCACCACCTGCCTGTCTCGTTCTATCTTAGAAATTCATATTTGTGGTGGGAGTATTCTTGGAGCATCCTGCAAGAGAGGAAAGCAATTTTAGCATCAGGGCAGGTCTCAAACAATGGGTTAGATCCCTTTTCCTCAGCTAGGTGCCCTCCTTTGCTGAGACTCCTGTACTCTGTGGCAAGAATTTTTGTCCACTGATGCTGTGGAAGAGAAATTGTTCTACAGTATTCCCACAGGTCTCAGCTTTTGACCTTTCAAATTTTCTTCACTGTTCCAGTGAGGTAGAATAGTAAAAGAGGTGTTGTCAAGTAACCGTGGTTGTCATGGTGGGTCTTTTTATGATCCGCTTGCAGTACATTAATAAAAGCTTAGCTGTGGACTGAAGAAATTGTGTGATCACTACTGAATATTACTGGGTGGGAAATTATGGAGAGGATGAACCTGACAGAGTGGTCTGTATTCCTTGAAAAGTTGACATAGGCTATAATACCACTGAACATAAAGAGCAGAGCATCACATTCATATTTCAGACTTCCAAATATTTGTTACTAACTTTTATACTCTATCAGTTACTGGTACCTAGCTCACCTCTTTGGTGAGGTTGGGATTCTTATGTTCAAATACAACTTTCTGTGTCTGTGTTAGTCAACCTCAAATCTTTTTATGGTTTGTTGAGAAAAATGGAAATTTCCGTGCCTTTTCATTTCATTGAAATATCTAAAGCATCCTAAGAGTATCTACTTCTTGTGGTTGGTTAGTAGGAAAATCTAGACAACCAGCCTAAGCTGGTTGCAAGTATTTAAATCACATGAGTGCACAAATGCCCAATTAATATGGAAAGGGGAATTACCATTGGCTTTAGCACGCACTGCTCCGTGCCCTGTTTGAGTAGCAAGTGTATTTTTGCTTGAATAACAGCTGTGTAATATTTATCACTTCAGAATTTCCTGAACAAATTCAAACTCTGTTTATAAAGAAAATCTTGCGGGTAGCCACTAGGTCACTATCCTTTACTTTTTCCTTTATTAGTCTTAAATAAGCTTTTCTTTGTTTCTTTGTGTGCATGTTTCTTTGTAGTTGTTGGGGGGTTTTATTTAGAAAAAAATCAGTGTTTTATTTCCTTATAGAGTACTTTTTACTGGATCTCAATAAATGAATGAGTAACACTGATCTCCAGCCTGCTGCTGTGAAGCTCACAGTTTTTTTTCTATGGCCTTTCTAGAACTGTATGGCTCAACTTTCTTCACTTGTACAAATTTTAACGTGACCTAGATGATTACCAAATTAAATGATTTAATTTAATAATTTAGCTATGAGAGCTCCTTGCCTCCTCCACGTTTGCTTGTATAACTTATAGAGAGCGTCATCTTCTGACAGGCTTTAGAAAATGCCCATTAGCAATGCCAAGGGAAAAAAAGTTTAAAAGCCTAAAATCTGTTCTCTTTCATGCTCCAATGGATGCATCAGTGGGACATCCAAATCCTTAAAAACATAAATCTTTTAGCATAGCTTACATTTTTTACTCCTAATCACTTTTTTCCCCCAACTCATCTAGAAAGTATTTATCTTCTGAAATTGTGTTAATTTTATACGTCTATCTATTTAAGTAGACCCTTCTGTGTCTGTGCTAATCAGTCTTGATTCCTTTTATTTTATGCTGTGGGAAATGGGTACTTCTGGCACTTTTCATCTCATTGGAAAGTATACGGCATCCTAGAAGTAATCCTAGTTCTCTTCATCAGTTGAAAAGATATTTCGTTGGTTAGGGTGATATGACTTACATAAGCGAATGAGAACATAGAATTTACCTTTTATCACATTTATATAAATACCTTCCAAAATCCTACATTTTGTTAACAAAATTCTGAGTTGGAAGTTATTGTCTAAATCAAAAATACATACAATTAGTACTATGTATAAATCAGTTTAAATAGCGTCCATACAGTAGAAATTTAGAATATAATGGTGATTGAAGGATAGCTATGACATGGTTGGAAGTGATACATAAGAACATGACCCCTAGCGAAATCTTTCATTAAGTTGCTATAAGACACATCATATAACCTTTCTACTTTGTTTGACCTTTGTGTATCCTCAGCTTGAGTATTGTGTCAGTTTCTTGGTACTCAAAAAGGGATACAGACTGTTTGGAAGGATCCAGAAAAGCTAACAAGAATGATAAGGACTTTGGGAAAAAAATTCTAGAAAGAAATGTTGAAACCATTGTTCTTGTTTGTTCACAAGAAAAAAAGTGACTAGGAAAACAAATTATAAGAGTCCTCAAATATCAAAAAAGGACTGTAACAAAAGGAAAACAATTGTTTTCTCTGTCTGTTGCAGATGGAAGTGTTAATTAATTTAAATTGGCAGATTTCATATTTATTTTAATTCTAAATAACAAAAAAAACCCAAGCCAAACCAAAACCAAACAAACTAACAGACAAAAACCCCATCACCTTAGGTTTTATAGGAAAAAATAATCTAACAACTGAACAGCTACATAATGGGATAGGTTATCCAAGAGAGTTTGAAACTTCTTATCATTGAAGGTTCCAAAATCAGGTTAAATAACATGCTTGTTGTGGGGTTCTTGAATTTACATGTAGGGACATAGGACCTTACAGGTGTGTGGTGGTGAGTGGAGAGTTAATGAGGGAGGGAATGAGTAAGGGAGAGTGGGAGAAAGAGGGAGAGGACTGGATTGTGAAGCTGCAATTGGGAAGACTGAGTTCCCTGGCAGGGCTGCTACCAGCATGCAAGGCAAACCTTCATTTGCTCTGTTATGCCAAGATCAGAGTAATATGAGTGGGAGAACTGCAGAGCAAACTAGCTGGTGCCTGGAGAATAAAGGAGTAGTTGGAAGACTCTGTACTATGAACGTGAGAAATACAAGAGCTGCAACGGGAAAAACATGAAGAGAGCTTAAGTATGTATGGCTTGTGCTGAAAGGGGCATGCTCTTTAATGGTAGTATTTTCAACTGACATTTGGATAAACTTGTTTGAATTTATCACTGACTACGACAGTAATAGCAGCATGAGTAGGAAAACAAGACTAAGAACAAAGTTCACGAACAGATTACAGAATAACATTTTAAAATTCTAAAAGAGATCACTGAGAATAGAATAGCAACTACATTAGTGAATCAAATTAATTCAACAACTACATTATTTGTTGTATGCAGTTTGCATAAGTCTCATTGGTAGAAGTGCTTCTTTCCAATAATGAGAGAACACATGAAATGGCAGCATTAGAGATGAGAAATGGGTTACTTGTGTAATGCCACACAGTATACCATAGCTCCTCCAGGCTTATCTGGGCTCCCATAAGGAATTAATGGAATATTTGCTGTGAATAAGCATTTCAACTGTTCACAGTATGAGAGATGTCACTGTGCAGTGGGGTTTTTTGAAAATTTATGAAAGCCCGAGTTTACTGCTACATAGACTCTGAAGCCCACCAGCCTATGGTGTTACACACGTTACCATATTGATATAACAGTAAAGGCAGGATATGTGGGGAAAGCTAAGATTGTTTATCTCTCTATAGACTCCATTTTTGTTTCAGTTCTACAGTACAGTTACATAAATATTTGGATAGATAGCTTCCAAGAAAAAATCAGTTTATTCTTTTAATAGGCATTTAAAAAATAGTTCATGAATCTAAGTTTGTTTCAGCTTACTCAGTAATGCTTTGTGTTCACTGTAATAAAATAATTTTCCTTCAACATGATGGAAAAATGAAATGTCTATCAAGCCCTCTTTCACCATAAGATTGTCAATTCACTGGTTATTTACTAGAGAACAAACCTTCATTAGCAAAAATAATAGGACGAGTAAGCTATACTGTCCTTTTCAGATGACATATCCAAGATGTATGCATTTGCCAGTAATAACAACACAAAAGCAAAAAGAACTTGGTATTTTAATATCTGAGTTGCTGCTCCTTTACATTGAAGGAAAGCATTTCGATTCAGATTTATTACCTGATTTTTCAAGTGGACATCCCTATGTGTAAAGAATTCTTTCCTGGCCGTGAATGTGTCAAGTAGTCAGTTCTTAAAAAGACTGAGCCTCAACTGACTTGGAAAAGTGTCTTTTTAAGGTAAAGTTTCTTACTGTGTCAGTTCACATCTTATGCTATCTTAGAAAAAGAAAGGAAATAAAAATGAAAACCGAAACAAAAAAAGCACCCGAGGGTCATTAGTTCTCTGTAAACAAGAAGATCAACACAGTACATCCCTTGTCTGCCCCGGAAACAGCCTGACATAAATGTGACTTGCATGCTATTTGTACTAAGAATAGTTACTGGCAACTGTCGATGTAGGTGGCATCCACTTCATAGTTAAGTAATCAATCACGTAGACTTTTCATTTCCCTTCTTTTGCATACCTGCAGATGTTCACATAGCACAGAAGAATTAAGAATTTTAATCCTGTTATAGTTTTTCAGTTATCATTTCACAGTTCCATGCTCAGGTAAAGGTTTATGGAGAGTACTTTTTAAATGCATCAAAAGGAAGGAAAAACAAAGATGTGTGTTGCAGTTTGTGTATATGCATATATGTAAAGAATAGATACAGTGGCTCTAAATAGAACGGAATGTAATTAAGGGATTTTCATGTGAGAGTAATTGGTGCTAAAGTGATTGAACAGAGCTTGTATATTAATCAAAATGCATTATTTTTTTTTACTGCTTCTTTCAGAATAATGAATATCATTTTTGAGAGAATATAAAAATCCAGCAAAACAGTCATAGCTGTGTTTCCATCCTTCCTGTTCCACTGCAGCAAAAACCCTGTGTATAATAAATATTCACTACTGCAGAGAAACCAAATGTACCCTTGGAGCTTGGGAATACTGTGTGTCATTCAGAAGCATCCTTTTCTGGCAGACACCTGAAGTTGTATCCAAGCTCTTTTAGCTGGGAGGATGGTCACAGTCATATGAGGCCTCTGGGACAGAAGGAAGGAGAATGAAGGGGGAATTAAAGCCTTTTAAAAAACAGTGGTTATTTTTGAAATAAGTCAAAAAATGGCACACACACTTCCTTTGGATACTGTCCTTTTTTTTTTTTTCTTTTGTTTTTTCCCCTGTGACATTTTTTAAGACTATCTAATAGTGCCAGAATTTTCTCTCTGTGCTTTGGTTCTGAAGATAATCCAGTACTGGGATAGTAATGTACCATCTGCACAGGGGGAAACAATACCAAATGACATATTCAGAATGAAGATTGTACAAAGGTTCCTGAAATTTACTGTCCTTTCTGTGTTTTTGTCTGCTAAACTTGTAGTTATTTGGCTGCTGTGTATTTTTGAGCCGTATCAGCAGATTTAGCTGTGAAATAAGTTTGCTCGTAGTTTAGATAATGCTGGTGAGGTAGGTGCCCTTTTAAAAATATTCAAAGGTGGACTGGTTTACTTCCTTATTCAATAATGAAATTATGCTCTGATTTTAAACATACAAAACCATGAGTGGATCATACATTAAAGCTAGCCCCAACTGGAATACTTAGAGACCCAGGAGGAGAAATGGATCTTAATTCTATCCCTCGCCCTGACTAGCAAAGTAAGGAATGAAGCAGTGGCATTTCTTTCTGTTTATTTAAGATAGGTTGAAGGCTGAAGAACATCACCCACGAAACCTGTCAATGACAATCTCAGAAGTGTTATGATATAAACTGACTCCAGGAAAATGGCTTCTGGCAATTAGGAAGAAAGGAAGACAAAGAAGTCAGTCCTCAGATTTCTTATTTCCCTGTCTGCACAATACTGGTCTGCATAGTGTAAAAGACAAATCAGTGTCATGGATCAATTATCATGCAAGGAAAGTTTATGTGAAGTGGTTTTGCAGCATTTTATATGCATCAGCAAAGCTACGTTTGTTTCATGCAGTTTTTGGTCAAGGATCTTCTCCTGAAAATTGCCAGCTTTAGCTTCCAGATGTTCACTCCATTTAGTGAATGCTGTCTGAGGTCATTGGATTAGTTGAAATGGTGACTGAAAGCAAGGTATTCTTTATGATTGTCAGTACTTACATTGTGAAGAGTTACAGCTAAAAATGAACTGGTTGATTTCCATCCAGAAGCAGGTGAGAAACAAAACCTTCTGACAAAACTGAAAGGTAAATAGAAGTACATTCATGTTCAGAAGGAAGTTGTGTCTAAGCATCTGACACAAAGCCTACAGTGAGAGACCAGTAATACTGCAGGAAAAGACCTTTACTGCACTTTAGGCATTTTTTTTTTCAAGACATAATACCAATCCTTTTCCCTTTACTTTGAAAAATACTATTTTTCCAAACTGACAAAGGAAAGAGAGAAGGGTTTATTGTTACAGTGTGGTCTTGACTGTGAAACTTGGATAGAGTGTCAGGTGAATTTTGGCAAAATGCTGTTAAAAAAGAAAAAGATATCTTGATGCTAAGATGATTACTCACATTTGGGAAACCAAAGCAGAGAAAACAGAGATGTTGAATGTGGTAATGAAATATCTGTGCAGATTTGTTTACTTGAAAAAACACTGTGTAGGTTGACTTTTTATTTAAATCCATTTAAAGGCAAGGGCAGTTCTACTGTTTAAATTATATGAAGCAGTAATGCACCTAAGGAAAGTTATTTTACATAGAAATTACACCTCAGTTAAATATTCTTTTTTAAGTTCCTCAACCAGAATTTTGATTACACCTTGGTTTGTCCTAGCAAGCCATTCAGAATCTTTTTGAGAGGTTTGCAGAAGAAAAGTGAGCCTTTCCTTTGCACTGTGAACATGTAGAGGAAGGGTCAATTTACCTACATTTTAATCCTAAATGGAAGATGGAATTGCTTTTTGGAATATCTGGTGTAATTTTTTACAGGCTGCCTGTTAGATAGCACTCTCTGCAGAGGACAGAAGACATTAATTGATTCTGCATTTCAGTGACACTAGGATAAGTGATTCAATCATACAGCTTGGCTTAGAGACTTGTTTTCATTTTTCTTCTTTTTTTATTTGAAAGGTTTATATCAAATATGTAGGAGGCACTTAATGTGAGAAACATACCATGTAACACATAATTAGTATGATGAATGTATCAGCCAGTGTCTGCCTTTGGTTAACTTATTGGATTTTAGAGTAAGTGCATTAGTGTCCTAGGAGGAAAACAGTGTTGATGAGAGAGGGAGAGAAGACTAAAAAAAAAATTCTTCAGTACAAAGCATCAGTTGGAAACAAGAATTTAGGTATTATAAAGTGAAATCCAGTTTGTTTTCTGAGTAGTGTTAGAGTTAATGTTGTTTATCAACCAGTAGCTGATACCTCATATTAACCTTAGGGTACATGTAATAACTTACGTAAGATCCATTATCTGTTTAAGATGCTCTGTAATCTGAAAATAAGTACCAAATTTTTCTTGCTCAGGAATTCAGTCCCAACAACTTGTGGTCTAATTAAGAATGTGTAAATTCACTACATCAGCCCCTTTCCCTATCCCTTCCCTTCCCTTCCCTTCCCTTCCCTTCCCTTCCCTTCCCTTCCCTTCCCTTCCCTTCCCTTCCCTTCCCTTCCCTTCTTCTTTTCTCTCACAAAACGCACAGTTAACTACATTGAACTGAGGGCAGTTCTATGACCTGATCCTTGAGGAAGCAGGAGTGGCTCATTTTTATCTGGTTTTAAACAATCTCTTCTCTTGCTGTGTGTTGTGGTATTTAGCTAATATGTATAGTCCCTTCATCCCTGCCTCTATACTGACAGGAAAACAGACACAACACGTTCTGTAGATACAGTTCTCGTAAGAGAGGTGGGGGAAAAAATATCACTAATTTCCTAGTTAGTGCTCCTTCAGATTTTAATAAATAACACAGGGCAATCATTACCAAAAAAAAAAAAAATAAATCCTGGCAGTTCCTACAAACCACACTTATATTAGCAAGGAAAATTAAAATAAAAGCAAATGTTGCCGAAACTAGTCATTATATGACAGAATAATCAAGATAAGATAACTTTGCATATCTGTTTCCTCCCACTTCAAACCTTTACATGGTTTCATTTCCAGAAACTGTGTTTAAGGTGATCAGAGAATAGTCTTTTTCTGCATTTGTAATGCACTTCATGGCCGGTTCTGCAGTAAGCTTATACAGTCCTTGAATTTTTATTTTGTTTCATTCATTCCAGGATTATATAGTTCTAAGTCTATGCATTCACACAGGATTTATTCCTGATAGAGCCACTGAGAAGCATATTGCACAAACTTTGATTTTAGCTGTGTCTTGGTCCTCTGGTTTCAAAGTGTAATCGTTCTTGGAGGCAGTAATAAGATCTAGCTGCAAAACCAAGATCTGGTTATATATTGATGTTTCTCCAGTATTGCGTGTTCCAATACAACTGCTATTTTACCTCATCTCTAGTAAGAAAAATACTTTTTATTAATAACTCATCCCTACTGCTTTACTAAAAAGTTTAAAAGCTAAGCAAAACTGTCTATCAGGACATTTCAGTGTCAGAGAAGGCTTATTCAAAAATATGGTGGTTGGTAAGGAAAATAATTATATTTGTAAGATGGGGAAGGGTGAGTGGAAATGGAAGTGATAGGAGTAATAAAGCTAAGCAAATGTGACAGCACAGATAAAATCACCTGTTTTTTAAAAGTAGGAGATTCAGCTATGATCTGTAAAATGCGAGTTTATATAAGCACAGTCACTTCTCAAGACAAGACTCAAGAAGGAAACCTGACAGATAGCTAGGGGCTATGCTATCAAAGGCTTTTAACAAAACATAACTTTAACAATATAAAGTTAATCTACCATCTTCTAGGCAGTCAGCCTGAAAGACAGACATGATGACTGAACAGTTTTTCAAGCCAGCATGCTATATTCTGTACTAGCTATAAAAACTACTGTAAAGCTGCCAACAGTAACCTCTGGCAGCAAACTGCAATACTCCAGCATTTTAGTTACACACATGCATGTTTTCCTCACAAAGTCATCAAGATATAAAAACATGAATTTTGTGACAAAAAAAATCCACCTTATGCTTTTGAATATATGCAATTTTCCATTAAAGCTGACCACTATTCTGTTAGAAAATATATTATTGTTAGAACAGCCTGCATAACTGAAATTAAAACAATTCATACAGATGAAGCAGTTTTAGGTTTTTGAAGGTCTTTGAAATACAATTTATTTTTATATTTATAAAGGGGAACTCAACTCAAAGTAAAATAACTTTGCATTACTAAAATAAATGTCTTCAATATTAGTGATCTTTAGAATCTTTTTTTTATAGATTCCTGAGGTTGCTTTACTTTCATCCTGATTGTGAATGGGGAAATATTTTGCTATTTCAAACTTCTACAGAAAAAGGAAAACATTTTCAAAATATATTTGAGATATATCAGAAATCATGTCAAGTGTTAGACACTTCTTTTCCATGTCCATGAAGGAACAATATCAGTAAGTGAAGTACTGATAATGTATAACTAACTGTAGATGATACTGTGTTTTAGCAATACATCTGTTTTCACAACTTTCAACTTATCTAGCTAATAAAACAATGCAAACATACTTCCATGGTTGAGAACAAATTTGAAGGTTTTAAGAGAAAGGGAGATCGAATCTCCTCCATGTCTGGGAGCAAACTTCAGTTTTTCTGCTGAACAGAAAATAATTAAATTGGACAGAAGACAGTTCCATTTCTATTTTCTCATTATGGTTTAAGGAACAGGAATCCATTTCTTATTATTCCCTAAGGAAGAGCTGTGGTCATGGTTAAAAGATACTGGGAAGTATAGCATGTTTCACATGGACAGCTGTTCAAATGTAAAACAAGCTGGAGACCGTATCTGAAAGTAGCAACAGCTTCTCTTTGGAAGAGTAAAATCCAGAACTATGTGACAACCAGGAATGATATATTTTAGTCAAAAATGTTGGAGTCATAACTGAACATTATCAACAGAAACCTATGGCTTAAAATATCATATATTTAACTCATATATCATATGGGTTGTTTCCCATCGGACTGTAAATACATTATAGTAATGTGGTGGACAATTCACATACATTTGCATCAAAGATGAACATAAAACTTAACTGGTTAAGATTGTCCTTTCTCTTTAATTTATTGCCAGGAATTTTATTGCAGCACATCCTATATAAAACCTAAGACTTGGCATTTCAGAATTTCATGAATTTTTTTTTTTTACTTTAAGTTTTACAGTATTCCCTAGAAACAGTCCATTATTTTTTGAAACATTTTATGGATTACTTGTTAGAGACAGACAAGTCATCAAATCTGTATAATGCCAATTCAGTGTACAACGTCTCTGCCTGTCTGACATTGTTTCCTACATTTTTCCTCCTTAACACAGAGATTTGAATGCATTTCTTCAAGTTTATTCATCAGGTATTTTATCTTTCCCATTTTCATGTGTTACCTTCATACTGGCTTGACTGAAAGAGAGTTAATTTCCTTCATGCAGTTAGAAATCTTTATTTTTTGTAGCTAGCTTGGTCATTGTTCGGATTTAGTTCGAGAATAGGAAGATAACACCGCGGGACAGAGTTAACATTTTTGATTGCTCTGTTCTGAGAGCCAAGGAAAGTCTGAGTGCTCTGCCCACAGGTATGAAGCAGCTGGGAAGGGGAGCACAGATGTGACAGAGCTTGACTGACACGCAGATTGATCACTAGGAATATTCCATCCCATTAGCATCATGCTTCGTATTAAAGGAGAGTCGGGATCTTCTGGCTAAGGTTTTTTTCAGAGCCAGGACAGAAACCTGTTTGGGGGAGTTCCGTTTGGGAGTTTCTTTACTTCAGCCTTTTGCCATCCTGCCATTTTACAGAGGTCTCTGGGCCTTTCTGCCTTTTTCTGTCTTCTCTCTCTGGGATCGGCTGCTCAGGACCACGTGCTGCTTCCTGGGACTGGCTGCTCAGCACAGATTGAATTTGTGAGGAATTGCATTGAGTGTCTTTTTATTCTATATTCTCTTTCCATTTTATATATGTTAGTAGTAGTAGTGTATTAGTGTTACTTTGTTATTTTATTAAGCTGTATTTATCTCAATGCACAAGTTTCTCCCTTCTCTTTTGGTTCTCTCCCTGATTTGGGGATGGGTGGGTAGAGTGAGCAAGCGGCTCTCACGGTTATGTTGCTAGCTCAGGTTAAACCACAACAGTCTTACATGAAAACGGGAAAGATACAATGTCTGACAAATGATATGTGAACCCACAAGTTAAAAACTGCTTACATAGTAGGAGGAAGCTGTCTGGTCAAAATGAGCAACTTAATTGCTTATTTGAGTTTTCAGAGATTTGTATAGTGTTTTACATTTTGTCAACACAGTCAATGTAAAATCGTAATTAAAAATATTTTTAACTGAAATGTTTTTAGATCAGTATCAGTTTGCTAATTCAGAGCACAAACCACTGTGGAGAAGGGGGATATTTTGTCTTTCATGTTTAAAAAAATTGCAGTTGCTTTGCTTCTCTTCTAGAATAAGTAGATCATGTTTTCTTTAGAAAATGCCGAATACATGCAAACTGGACCAAACTAATCTACTGGATATGGGGAACTATGCTGAAATTGTAACTAGGTTATCTGGTGGTTCAGGTTTTTCTATATGATCTAAACATAAGGCTTAGGAAAAAAAAAATAGTAAAATAAAGTGATGGATGCAAGACAAGCTTAGGAACTGCAGTCTTGAACTGACAGCCAGCTCTCTCCTTTTGTAGCACTGTTTAGCTGTGCTTCTTCTAAATAGCACATAGCTTAATAAAACAAATATACATAGAATCGTAAAAATATTTGGGTTGCAAAAGACCTTTAAGATCATCGAGTACAACTCTTAACCTAGCACTATCAAGTCCACCACTGAACCATGTCCTTGCAAACCTCCTCCATGTGTCTTTTAAATACCTCCAGGGATGGTGACTCAACCACTTCTCTGGGTAGCCTGTTCCAATGCTTCACAAGCCTTTCAGTGAAGAAACTTGGTTTCATCCTTCTGGCTCTGGAAATACTGTTTTATTGTGGGGCAATAATATGCCAGCTGCCTAGGAGAAATATACACCAAACTCAAACATTGCATTCAAGTGGAGGTTTATAAGTGATGACTGAAAATCCATTATTCTTGCAGTGTTTCACCATTTGACATGTTTGCACCTGCATGTACTTGTTTGAATTATCTCTGTGTTATTATAAGCATCTTAGTCTTTTAGGTGGGGAATGCACCTAATGATCTGGAAAATTATTTCAGTGTTTCTCAAAAGCTGTATGTGAGAGTATAGTGTGTGCTACAGATAACTCTAGTCAGTTAACATCACTGTGATAAGGGTGAAATGTGGTTATAGCTGGCACACTGCAAAATAAGATATCAAAGTAGTTTTTCTTCTCATTATATCATTTAAAAAGTACTGTCCTATGATGCCATGTTTGTACATACATTTCTTATTAAGGTATTTGTCTTAAATTTGGGTTCTGATTATAAACAAACTATTATGATTATAATAATATAATTATATATTATAATAAAGTATTATAAATAATTTTATAATTTATTATAAACAACATTATGATTTGTTGTAAACTCACTGAATGTCTGCTTAAATAATGAATAAATAAATAAATAAATAAGATACATTTGTAGTCAGTTATATGTCTTCTGGCTCATCTGTATTTCACTAAATTATGGAAAACGGAAGAAGCAGCAATTAATTTGTACTGTAGCTAGAAAGATTCAGTCCACTCATTAGGGAAAAACATAATGGGATTGTTAAAGGACTGGAATAGATTGCCTGGCTAAGAAATGCCAACTTTCTTAGACCAACATGTCAATAATGTTTCAAATACGGTTTATCCTTCCTTAGGACAGGAAGACTCATTTATCTGTGATTCTTTTCCTTTGTACTTGGGCAGATCCATTTATGGAGTAAGACTTGGTGATTGATGTTCTTGTAGATTGTATCCATTTAGAGATTGAAGAATAATTCAGGCTGGTAAATGTGTTGGAAGAGGAATGACAGAGACTATATTATTTTCATTGCTGGCACAGTGATTTTAATGGTGGAATATATTAGCTCATAGAAAACGTGATTTTTTTTTTTTTAAACATATTTTGTTTTTTTAAAAAATGTGAAATTCAGACTTTTCTATTTTTCACATGTGTTACACAGCAGACAGAAAATAGCCCAGAGGTGCTGAGGTGATTGTATGAGTGTTCTCTTGAGATGCAGGATTAGCCTAGCCTGGAATGAAACTACTTGCTCCTGAGCTGCCTTTGGATGAATGGGCTGAATGGATTGCTGGGAAAAGTAGGTAAAGAACAGAACACAGAAACACTAAGAGGCTGTAAAAACAGCATTCACTCAATGGAGGAAAGGGTCTCATGTTGCTACCTGAAATATATATCAATCTGTGTCAGATATTTACAGATACAAAGTGTAGTTGCTCTGAGCACGGTCAGTAAGTTCTTTACTTTCAGAATGCATAAAACTATAGAGCATGTAAAGACTTAATTTATGGTGGAAGGTCTCATTATTTCTTGAATGCATGAAACTGGTTGTATAGGTACTTACTGTCTGTGTAGTATATCTGTAGTAAATCCAAAGCAGGATGTATGGCACATCCCATTGGAAGCATCAGCTGATTAGATTTGCTGTATATCTGAAAAATATGCAGAATCCTTAAAACCTGTCTGGATAAAATTTCAGGCAGATATACAGAACATACCTAGGAAAAACAAACAAAAACACAGGATGTATGGGAGCCCTGATTAGAAATCTGTTCCTTTTTTTCTGTTTTCTGTTCAGTCTTGTAGCATTGTTTTCAGTGTAAGGTTCTCATTTGTGTTAATTTGAATAACAGACACTAGAATATCATATGATAAATGTGTTCCTTTAATGACCCTTCTTTCCGTAAACCAAAAGGAGGAAGGAAGAAATCGAACAAAGGCGCACACACATATGTGTGCACAGTATGAAATGAGCATAGAACCTCCTCCTCATATTTTCTTTCTCTCTTCCTTTATTTGGATAAGTCTTTCTTTTTGTGTGAGTTATTGATAACTCTTTCATTGTATGCTATACCCAGTTTTCCAGTTGCTCAAAGAAGCTGCTTGTATTAAGCTCATCTTATTGTTCATAAGTAGAGAAGTGGAGACATCACCATGCTATAATACAAGCTAAGCTAGGAACCACAGAGGAAAAGAAACAAGAAGAAAAAGTGATGCTTTTTAACAATGCAGAAATATTCACAGTTGTTGACATGGTGCAATATTTAAATAATCTAAATATGAGCTCTTATATGAAGAAAAATCTATGCTAACGTGTTTGAGAATATTTCAGTGGATTTCTTGAGATGTGCTGTGTTCCAGAATAAGCTGTTCACTGGTGACCCTCTGTAATTTAGAATTGCTCTAGAATAAAGCTGAAGAACTTTGAAAGTCAGTGGAAATTCTTAAGTGTTTGCATAAGCATTTCCAGAACATCAGAGAGCATAATTTGATTCCAATTAAAATATATGCATAGTATAATCATGTATTGTTTTCCATTTTGCACCGTTGAAAATAGTTGATATTTCCTCCAGAGAAAGGGTAGTCTTAATAATGAGGCACAAGTCAAAAAACTGTTACACAGTTTTCAGACTTAAGGTTATAATTGCAGGCAAATTAGTTTAAAAAAAAATATTTTGCTGAAAGAAAAACAATACAGAAGTCACTGACACAATTCTATGATACAGAAGAATAGATTGTATCTGTATGGAGGACTTGTCAAGCAGATTTCCATTTGCCTTCAGTTTTCAAGTGTGCCTTGTTTACATTTTATGCTATTCAGTGCCTGCACTGCTATACCAAGCCTTGTCAGACAGCGTGATTATTTTTCCTAACCCTTTCAAGCTATTAGTTCTGAAGACTTTTAAAAAATAAATTTACAGAAGATGCATCTTTACATTAAAATCCTTGTTGAATGATCTAGATTATTCATTATATTTCACATTGGAGGTTCTCTTTCATTGTCCAGCTGTTGGGAATTGTGCTTGTTGTCCAAGTACACAGTGAGAAATTATAAGATTGGCATGCTTTTGCATAAGGACTTTGTATTTAATGTCAGAGAGCACAAGGGTCCTTCCATGGAGAGCAATCTTTAGAAGCAGATAATGTTCGCATTATTATGTTCTAAACTGGCAATAGCTAGACAATCCGAACACAGTTGTCAGGAGATTTAAGGGTGGAAATAGCTTAATGAGAAGATTCTCTAGGGCTCTGAAACATTTCTGAAAACAAAATTGGAACTTTTGGCTGGTGGTTACAGAGGAGCACTGGTAAAAGAGTTTGTGTGTGTAACTTCGACTTTTTTTTGGAAACTGATAGCCATGCATCCACAGGTAATTAGGAAATGTTCTTCTACCTCAGATTTCAGTCCTCCATAGTACAACATGGAAAACAGGACTCCAGTGTGTGGATCACTGTTCATGGAAGGACTAAAATAAAGCTCTGGAATTCAGCCTTTATATATTTTATGCAGGTGGAGAAAAATTTAAACTCCTTCTGGAGTTTGAGAGAAGGTTAAGTTCTTTATATATTTTTTTACTGTTCACTCAGTAAACAGTAAAAAGATGCTCTTTGTGCCATTACAGAATATAAGTTCAATTCATAAATCCCAGGTGCTGGCAAGTCAGTCTTTTTATATGCCTTTATAATAACAATAGACTTAAAACAGAAAATAAAAAATTCCATTTTGACAGATTTATAAGAATTTATGATGTTTGTGCAGGGCTGTCATGCAGAGACATGTCTTCAGTTCTTTGCTAGAAATAGCTTTTTAAAATGTCTCTAGGAGCTCTTATGTGGAATGGGGACGACTTTAAAAACGGCTCCTTCTGTGTTAGACATGTAAAACTGAAATAAAATAGTGAAAACCTGTAAAATGCACAGAGCTAGAACCATGTATTTTGCAAGGGAATACGTTGTGTAACCCTGGACTCTAAAATACAGCACTGCCTTATATCATCATGCCATGGTAATGGTGTATGAACTGCAACAGTCATACTCTGAGCAGCACCTTTCTAGTACTTCAGAACTCAAGGGGTGAATAGTCTTGGGTCAAAGGGCTTGCTCTGGAGTCAGCTGGTCAGGACTACTTTCTAATAATTGATAGTATTTGCTGTGCAGCGTGACTGTACTGTATGTAAAAATGGGAAGGAGCTCTTGGCCAGAAGCAAGTCAGTTCATGTGGTGCTCTGTGAAGCATCAGATGTGTCCTGGGCATCCATTCAGTCCTCAGTTTATGATTCTCACCTGACACTGATGGGGAAGATGGACTGACTGCCAAATGATAAGCCACCACTGGCCTTTTTGAACTGTGATGCTAAATGTACTGCTAATGATTTTGTCAACATTATTTATGTAGTCATAAATTATTGTTAGTTAATAAGTGGTAACATTATCCAAGATACAACATAATAAACGATGGGACTCCTGTTTCTCCTATTTTCTGCTGTAGGGTTTAGCAAGGCTAATCACTTTCCCCTGTTTTACACAGCAAGACTGAATCTTTCAGCATGACCCTTGTATTCTTCTGAAAATCAGTATTTTAGATACAAAAAACTAATAGTTAAGTCAATATTCTGAAATATCATTGCCCAGTACTAGGTATGATTTCTTACGGATAACTGGGCACATTTAATTGCAGGTCATGCCTTTAAATGACTGTTTTCAGGCATTGCTATTTGAAAATTACATCTGAAATCTGTTTTCCTAGGGTTTGTTTTTTTTTTTTTTTTTAATTCAGAATGAGACCAAAAATAGAAGATTCAATGCTTTCATACAGCTTTTAGAAACTTCTAATATCTTGCTCTTGAAGAAAAAGAAATATTCTGTTCAAAGCAAAGATATAGCCGTGTCCTTTACAAACCATGTGTAAACCATTAAATTACTCTAAGATTCTGAGGATATGTGTGTCATTGTCCATTTGATAAATGACATCTTTTAAAAAGGGTAATAAAAGTCTGCTCTCCAATCTTTCTGTAAACAGCTTCTACAATACAGTCCAAAAATAGCCCCTAAGTGATATTGTATTACTGTAATGGATCACTATGTGAAAGTTTTATGCGTGTTAAAATATGTTTTTAAGGTTTACTGTTCAGACTCCTAACAATCACAATACAACTGTTTACTAAGTCTTTGAGAGTATTTAAAAGACTTTATTAGGGTAGTATTTCCTCCAAGGTCAAACTGGTAATTGTCCTATATACAGGAAAATATTCCTTACCAAAAGTGAGCTTTGCAAGTCTACAAGAAGTTCTAATCAAAAATGTTAAGTTAGTGCTGACATAAATGGACAACCTCGACTGATGCTAAAGCAGTTACTATGCACTGTTGCCACTTTCTGGTCAATTATATATCAGAAGTTGTGTTTTCTATTGTAACTAGCAGAGCTACTCAATTACAGCACAAAATAGCCATATCATTTATTTAAATATGAAATGAAATGAAAATGAAATGAAAATATGCATGCTTCATTTTGATTTCCACTTTTCTGAGAGGTACAACAACGAGGTTTTAGAAATAACTATACTCTCTCCAGGAAATACCTTGTTCTTTGTAGGTAGTACCTGACTTAAATCTATTTAGTTTTCAATGTTTGGGTTAATTTGCAATAGCTGAGATTTAGGGAGTCAAAATTTTCTTTCGCTTGGTTGGTTTACTTACAACTTATCTCAGAGGATATAGCTCCAAATTTCTCCACAAGAGTTCAATTAGCAGAAATGCATGACTTACTAAGTCTCTTTCTATAATTATTGCTTGTTGTATATTGGAGCAGCACTTTGTGCCTTACCAGATAATAGGCTTCACTTTTATGCTGGGCTTTTGCCAATAAGACAAGACAGTCAAAGACCCTAGACAGTCTAAAATTTAAACATGAAAGAAAATGTGGATTGGAAGTAGAGGAAGAGAGAATTTGAATTGAATTACCTGTTCCTAAGAGGAAACGAATGGCCCACATAGGCAGGTAGTCTGTGTTTCCTACTCTTGACCTTAACATGCAGATTCACAAATGTGTAATTTATTTTTCAGATGCGATTTTATAAACATGGAATTTAAAAAGTGTAATTGTTGGTCAGATTCTCAGGAGCTGTAGCAACAAACAAGCTCCCCTCACAATTAACATCTGCAGAGGGAAAACTCATCAACTAGATTGCTAGATTGGCAACTTAGCCCTAATCATGGTAAGAAGCTTTTTGCCTAAAAATAAAAGATAAGATTCTTTACCAACGTAAATTAGCATAGCTTCATTATCTTTTTTTGGACTACCTGGATTTATACCAGATCCAAATGAACAGTGTGAGCTCCTGCTCGCCTTCATTACATGTGTACTTTAAGAAGATCTTAAAAAGAGTGGACAAGAAAAACACTTAACAGTTCTAAACATGGCAAGCCATTATTGCCACGTTTTCTGCACAGGAAAAGCTCCTGTCTGCTTTTTTATATGTTCTTGCCTGGTACATGACATGAAATGCTCTTTTTTATGTACATATCAGTTACCATATGCATAGGTATATGCAAATTGCTTTAGGTACACTGTTTCTTATCACCTCAGGTTATTCTGGAGATTTGGAAAATGGAACTACACATAAAGAGAAATGCTTGCTGTTGTAGATTAAATTTAGAGGAAAGACTTCCTCTACAGGAATATACAAAGAATACAGTGGGAAAATAACAACTTTCTGTGTCTCATTTGGTTTAAGAAAAATGGTGAAAGAAATTCAGAGTGAAAACTGGTATACTGCTCTGAATCTCTGTTTTATTTTCTCATAATAATTAGAAATTGAGGACTTTTATGTCACCCTTGATGTAGTGTTCATGAACAATTAAGTCAAGAATAATAATTTAGCCTTGGGATAGGTACTTAAACAAAGCGAAGGACTGGATTTTAATTAGGCAGCCTACTTCCTTATGCACTTTTAAAAGCATTTTTACTCCTAAATGTTAGCAGAAGAGTGAATAGTACTTTTTTTCTTTTAATTTTTCATTCGTTTTTGAAAGGTACAGTAATAGTTTACTTTAAGGTCAACCACATTAAGGAAGGCAACCTTGCTTTTTTTTATTGAAAGTTCATTTTTTAGTGATCATTTCACAGCTTCGTTTGAATAAGTTTGAAAGAACCTTGACATCATTAGTTAGAACATACATTTGATAAATAATCATTAACTGTTTGTACCAAATTGTAAATCAAGGTAGTCCTATTATCTTCTGGCTATGTTATCCTACTATGATTTTTTAATGTCAAATGAAGAACATAGAAATAATTTTAGAAAATTGTATATCTTTTAGAAAGAAGATAGGGTAAAGAAGTCCACTTTTTTGATTCATTCCAGGCCCACAAAACGCAAGTATTTGGACTAAATAGAACCCTAGAGAAGGGAAAAAGTTCTATGACATTCCTGTTGGCCTGTGTTATCACCCTGTGTAGATCACAAATCAATTATCCAGACAAGCAAACTCATTGGAAATAACATTTTCAGGAAAATCTTATTTTAAAAAGCAAGGTGAATTTCGCAAGCAACTTTATTTAATTTTTTACATTTTTACAATATTTCTATTTGTAAAAAAATCTGTATTTCACCTCTTCACCTTTGGTCATTCTGCTTTTCAATACTATCTTTCAATATTATCCTAAAATATTTTGGCATGTCATTCCAGTCAGTAAAAATTCCTTGTGGAAATTTTGTCAATTTAAACAGCTACTGTTGATTCAGTGCAGGTTTGAAATATTACAGCATGTTATGTTGCCAATACATAGCAAAAAGATATAAAAGAATGAGACACTTGAAAGATGCCAGTTACACAGACCCATTTCATCTTTAATCAAGTTTGTGTGGTTTAGTTTACCTAAATGGAGCTTAAATGCATTTATACATTTATTTTGCAACTATACAAATATTCCGTCCATCAGAAGGGGTTATGTAGATTGCTGTAGTTTATTAAGCTGGTTGCTGAGTGATCAGGGAAATAAAGTTTTGAGTTGACGGGTTTCCTTATTTTCTCAAAGACTATTTGAAACCTGAAGGTACAAATCAAAGACTATTGTAGATGAGAATGATAGGTAAATGAGGAAAATGAAAGAGGGTCTGTTGATTTTTTTTCCATTTTTTTCCAGTACCCAGTGTAGAAGTTAGCAATAAAAAATTGTATAAAATTGTCACACTCGTGACTTGGTTCACAACTTTCCTCACTGTGGGCGGGATCTGTGATAAAGTCCTGGGTTTCCCAAGGCTGATGACAAAACATTATATGGAGTTATTCCTAAGTAAGCCTTGCTCCAGTAAGAGTTTTTAACAGTCAAGCCCTTGTGTTTTCTCATGTGAACTTTGTTGAAAATCAGAATAATTTAAAATGCAGGCAAGCTTAAACTTCAGATCAAGAAGTGTTCAATACTAATACATCCAGCAGAGGCTGACCGCCTACCAGAATAATGTATTCAATCAAATCAAACAGAAAAACAACTTCATAAAATTGTGTCCTGTCATGGAGTGGCCGTATTTTATGTTTTGTGTGACCTTGTTGTGATGTTTTTTAATTTATCATAGTGTGAGGGTGCCTCTTTTCAAGAAGCTATACCACCTCACTAATTCAGTAGTCATTTTCTTCATAGCAGTGCACCTGTAACAATTGAAATACAGACTTCTGTTTTCAGCCAACTGTAAGATTTATTGTACCTCTAGGCAGAGATTTATCTTTTCTCTGACTAGATCAATATCTAACTCTTAGGTCAATAAATCCTGATTGAATCTCAACAGAAGTCAATAGCTGTCACCTAACAGACAAAGGTTTTGTGGGTGTTTGGTCTAAGAAAGAAAACATCTGTGAATACATGTCAGAAGTTTTTTTATAGGATTTCTTTACATTTTATCTACATAATCTTTTTGTGTGTGTGCATCAGACAACTATGAAAACTGTCATTCCTTAGTCAGTGTTCTGTTTATCCAGACTGCATTTAGAGATTTTTTTCTCCTATGCGGAATTTAAACTAATACTTTTCATTGTGAGAGTGGGATTTTGTTACAAGTATTGAAAATTCAATGAAATCATAGGTTTTTCTGGTTAAAATGTATGTGGGTTGTTTTGTTGTTTTGTAGGGTTTTTTTGTGGTTTTTGGTTGGCTGGTTCCTTGTTTGGGTTGGTTTGTTTTGGTTTTCCACTGAAAACATTACGATAACACTTTATTTCTAGGATTTTTCTTTCAAGGACCTGTATAGAAACTGATTAATCATATTTGTAATGTAGTTTTAACATATATAAATATATATATATTTACACTCTGATGTTCTAAACCTAGCACTAAAGTAACTTCCAAAATGAAGAATTTTTGCTGATAGTATTTTACTGGTTATTGAATGTAATGATTTTGCTTTGAGCAGACATTAGCTTTGATGGCCACTAATGTAATATGTCAAGCAGAAATGGTTTCATTATAGTTCAAGTAACTAGGATGCATGAAAAAGTGTTTCACATTTCCATATTGACATAACTTTTGTTTCATTTGCAGTTTACAAATAAGCTTACTTAAATGCTGAGTAAGGTGGCACTCTGAATGACATACAA
The DNA here is from genome assembly GCA_013399365.1 of Pampusana beccarii. Taxonomy (NCBI): domain Eukaryota; kingdom Metazoa; phylum Chordata; class Aves; order Columbiformes; family Columbidae; genus Pampusana; species Pampusana beccarii. Next base: position 440,958 of record VWYH01005835.1, on the reverse strand, counting down.
CAATTACTTATAAATTATGCTTTACTGCTATAAGGTCCTTAACACAATATGCATGGATCAACGAAGCACTACAGTGAAGTACAATCCTCATTGGTATGTAATGAATAAGTAGCACAGGGAGAAAACAACACAACCAACACATAAATTCTTGGTCTGTTGGCTAACCAAGCTTTCTTTCTAACAGATAATTTGAATTATATCTCTAGACACTGTCTGTCAATTGTAATTAAATTAGTCAGCACAGAAAATTTTGTCCAAATGAGGAATGTTTCCAAGATTGTATGTTGCATTCAGTTTTTGATTAGCTGGACACAATTGTGACCCAATTTGAAAGGGGTTTTTTGTCATGCCTGTAATTATTGTCTCTATTCTTCTCCCTCCTATCAAGGTGATCTACTTTGAAAAGAAACCACAATATTATTCAACATAGTGGGCAACTGTTGTAGTTATCTTCAATTGTTTAGATACATTATCACGAATTTATTAGAGACAAAAGTTAAATTTAATTTTCATTAAAGTCTGATTTAATAAAATAGATGAGAAATATGAAGTCAAGTCTGTGGCTTCAACTTTATTTTTCTTTCCGTTATGAAGTAATAAGGAGTTTTGGATTATGAGTGAAATATTAGCAGCTTTAACCTTGAGCTGTCTATTATTTTGTCATTTTCATTCACGCTATAGAGTAAATATATTCTTATGTAGGCCAGAAGGTGAGTGACGTTACAAGAAGCCATGTTTGACACTGGCGGTCAATACTATTTCTATTTTGAGAGGGGTATTTTCAAGCTTTCGGAATTAAGTGGTTAGTTTTCAGATAGTTTTAAGCTCTTTCTTGCCAAATGAGATTTCCTTTGAGAAGATTCCTGTACTTAATTCCCATCTGCTGTTTTCAGGGGTTACCCCTTTTTAACTGATTGTTTTGTTTGCCTTTTGTCATAAGGTTGTTACCTCTCACCAAGGATTAAATACACCTGTAAGAAGTTTATACCTAAAGAAATCACATTTAATGAGTAATTTCCTCCCTTCCATCATTCTTTGTCCTTTTCTTGTGTTCACACTCTCACATCATTCGATCTGCTTGCCTACCTGACAAGTAGTCCTTTATGGAAAAAATCCTCAATATTTAAGGAGCATTAAGTTATCTGTCAGTAATGTATATTTGTATCTAGGTTTGTTTCATAGTTATCTTGAACATAAAAAAATTAAGTATTTCATTATACAACCAGCAGTCATCTGTTACCAGCTTTGAACAAACAACTATCTTCCCTTTTCCCTCCTCCCCCTCCCATTTTGGGTAGAGATTCATATTTGGCTTTTAAATACACTTTTAACTGAATTGTCAAAAAAGGAAAAATTAATTTTTCACACAGCAGTAGCATCATACTTCTGTATGCTTGCCTCACGCTTCTTTACCCAAAGAACATCCCTACTGCATTAACTGGAACACATCAGGGCTTGACCACTGTATTGTTCACATTGGAGAATCAGACAAATTTGCCTTGTTTGCTCCTAACCATGTGTTTCTTCAGAACTATAGAAATGGCACTAATTCAAATTCAGTTCCAAGGAAATCGCATGAGTCAGTGCAAAACCACTGAAGTGTCTTCTGTTATAAATTGAACTATTTCATCATGCATACTTATGCAGAGAACTAGTATATAGTGACATGTTGCTGCTAGATACAAAAATATTTTTATTCAAGTCAAAGTCTGTCTTTAAGGCTTGCTTGTCCTTCTGCATACCTCATCTCAAACAGTTTTGTGTTGAAAAAATCTTCAATAATGGAGAAGCAATTTTAGGAGATGTCAAAACCACCCAGATATGAGATTTGTTTATTTGAATGCTTAACTCTATTTGCTGTATGAAAATTCATAGGAACTTATATGCAATTTATACTTCAAAAAAAAACAAATCGCATGTTTTCAGGACATAAAATATTGATAAACTATTTCTGAAAATAGAGGAATTAACCCTTTTGTGAACTCTTTTCAGAGTCCGCACATGAAAAAAAATGGTGGAATTTTCCTAATTTTCTCGCTGAAATGTTGACTCTTCTAGAAGCAGGATTAGATTAATGGAAAACTAGAATTATTGTCCAGTCCCAAAACTAGGAAGGATGATAGACTCTCCTTGAACAAAGAAGTAGATAAGGAAATTTGCAGACTGTAAATGTGTGTCAGTCTTTTGAAAGGTCAAACAAAAGGAAATATGTAACTTGAGGCTGGCAAATTCAGGTAAAAATTAACAAAAAAAAAAATCTGAGAGAGAATTAAAGAATTTAGCAAGAATGCCTTTCAATGTATTTTTCTGGAAAACAGGTCTTGGTAAATACCTGATCTATTTGCTCTATGAAATGGCAAGTTATATTGAAAAAAAACAACCTGCCAGATCATTTGTCATTGTAGTTAAATACATAGCACTAAGTATCATCAACAAAGCACATACTAAATGGCTATGAACTGGCTTCCTGGGAGCCAGCGAACAGTTGCCATCAAGACAGAATCATCATGAAAGGAGGAGATTCCACCAGGGCTCTGCAGGGATTAGTGTAAGACCAACTCTATCCAGCTCCATTCTGTGTGGATTAAAAATAAATGTAAGACCTGCTGATAATTTTTTGGATGGCATAAAAATAGCAGATTGATGAATAAACAAGAGAATGGCACATTCTGTCAAAATAACCCAAATAGTTTAGTAATCTGTGCCACCCAGTGCAATAAATGTAGTCTTACAATTAGAACAGAAGAGGGTTGGCACTGTACCCAGGAGAACCATAACTAGCTAAACTCAGAGTAAAGCGGCTCAAAATGAATTCCCAGAGCAGTGATGAGCCACCAAGAAGGCAAATATAACCCTTAGACAAGTTCTTTCTATATTGTAAAAGATTAGGAAAATTAAATTGACATCAGAGGTCAGTATTGGTGGGGGTGGGGAGGAAGGGGTAGCATTATTGAAATATCAGTATTGATTTCATTCATTTGTATTTTTTTAATTTTGGAAAGCTGAAAAAAGCAACTAACACTATAAGTTTTAAGTGGGAGAAGAGGCTTTGCAGATGAAAGTTTTTTACTATTTAGTTTATCAGAAAGATTAGATTTATGAGAATATGGCAGTATCCTTAAAAGGAGAAATACTGGGAACTGATGGTTGGAAAGAAGTTAACAGGAGTCAATGGTTTGAAATCAAAAGTGCACACTACCGATTAAAGTGAAGACCTTTGAATTTCTGATTAATGACTGGGATATTTCATCAAGGAAATAGGTGATAGTTCCTACCTCTTGATCACTTCACTTTGAAATTACACGCTTTGAGGAGGATGTGCTTTAACAAAAATCAAGCTGCTACTTTTAGTATAGTGCTAGTTCAGTTAATGGCCTGAGTTGTAGGGGACGTCTTGTGGTCCCATCCGGCTTTTAACAGTGAATCCGTTAGATAAAGAATAGACCATGAAGCTTGAATATCTCAGTTTTTTGAAAGAACATATTTTGACTCTGGATGCATAAGGCTGCATAAACTATACTAAAAATCTAACGTAGACTTAGATTTATTTCCAAGGTGAGGACTGTTTCTTTAAAAGGGTCTAAATTTTGAAGATTTGAATGATTGCAAACACTCTGCCTAATTAGGTATTATGTAATGTGTTTGATAGTAATGTATTTGGAAATATAATGCTTTGTTAAACTGGAAAAGAAACAGCCAGGTTTCTGGCTTCCAGTGGCTCTGCTGCTCACCTCTCAGGCTTCCAAGTGGTGGCTGCCACCCACTGACTTCTTTTAGAGGATCTCAATATATATTTGGAAGCTGAAGACCACTTGTGTTCTTATAGTCCAGCTCATGCCTGGTTTCTCTAGACAGTTACATAGGCTAGTTTCTTCTGACTAGAAAACACTTGAAGAAGTGATGCTGCATGTCTTACTGAACTCAGCTTAATTTACTGATTCTATTTTACTTAATTGTTACCAGGACAGCAACACCTCATTCTGTTCTGTTTCTACTCTTTCTGTTAAAACAGATTTGCATTCTGTCTTTACTACAATTTCACAATAGTTTTACACACCATGATTAACTCTTCTCCACTACTTTTAAACACAGAAAAAAATATTTGTACACAGTACTTCAAGTTGCAGCCATAGAGCCTGCCAGATACAACTAGAGTTGTGCAAGTAAAACTCAGGTTTATAGTCCAACCTGCGCAGAGGTCCTCAGACGGTAAAACCATGTCTGTATTCCTCAACAGAACAAATTAACAGATACTTGCATCTTTACAGTCACATAGACTTTGGGTTGCGATTAGATAATGAGATCTGCACCCCCCCCCAAAAAAAAAAAATAAATTCAAATGCTTATTTTTCTGAAAAGTTTGATGTAGATGTCTAGACCAAAGTGAAAAGTTGATGTTTCCAAGAATGGCAACAATCAGAGATGAATAAACCAACAATCCACTTCCAGAAGATATCCATAGCATAGTGATTTGGAAGTAGCAGCATCTGAAAACAATGAGACAAGTACAGCACTGCAGTGGAAAAAACATCCCTGGTTATAATAATGTCCTGCTGGTTATGCCAGCCTACGAAATGCTCAGATAAATGTACTATAAAAAGCTGCAAAGTATTCTAATGGAAACAGAGCTGGCAAACCTGGAACCCATATATGTATGCTTTTACTATTGACAAGAGAAAAAAGGACAGCTTCCCGCTCAAATAGGGTAGTCATTTGCTATGGTATTTCTGTAATGGAAATTCCTTTGATTTGCAGCAATTGCATAGGGTAGTTTAGAGTTTCCTGTCCACTTTCTGGGAGGCAGTATGTCAGAAAATTCTTAATTCAATTCATTTGAATATGCTTTACATTATGAAAGCAGTAGAAGATGCCATGATTACATTTGGCATCCATGCGATTGCCACATAAATTAGTGTCACTCAGTGAAGCTTTCTTCAAATTCCTTAATTCGGGAGGCTTTGGCACAAGACTTTTTTCATTTTATAAATTCAGCCTGTTACTCATGGAGATTTTTGAGAAGGCTTTATTTATTAATAATAAATTGAATAGATTTTTTTTTTTTTTCCTGGTGGTAGCCATTGTAACATAATCAGTCTGGTTACCACCCCTCTCCCCCTAATACCAAATGAACACTCTTCTAACTTACTTCTTTTTAAAAACCTTACTATTTTCTTTTTAAATTGTACTATTTTTTTCAAAAAATTCTATTTTATTGCAGCATTTGTCTTTCAGTGTATTATTAATTTATTTTATTTCAATTATAATTTTTCTTGAGAAAGACCATAGTGTCTTTCAGCACTATAATCATGACCATAGAGAAAATTGACCACTAATTGTCATTTCTATAGTGCTTTGACTTATAGCTATGAAGTGTCTAGTGATGTCTGTGTAAAGGAATAAAATGTTATACAAAGCAGATCTGACTCAAAGGCCTAGATTAAAAACATCTGTGTTATAGAAGCATTCAGAATGTGGACTATGACCAAAATCTCTGTATTGCATATTTTGTTTACAGATATAGTGTGAACTGATTCACAAATGCAAGTCAAAATCTATTAAGAGTTCTAAATTTGAAGTTTGTTTTGAGGTTTTAAGGAAAAAGAAATGCATCTGCTGACTTGTACTTGTTCAGTAGTTGTCTTAAAATGAAAAATAAAAACAAACAAAAAAACCCAACCAACCAACCAAACAAAAAAAAACACAAACAAAAAACCCCAAAGAAACAAAGAAACAAAGAAAAAAACAAACAAAAGCCACCAGGAAAAACATAGTTCTTTCTCTTAAAAGGTAGAAAAATATTAAATTTTGAAATGCATTTTAATATATACAATATATTCAGAATATTAACTTACAATAAAGAAAGCTAACTATCCTAAAGAAAAGCAGTGATAAAAATACAGCTTTTATTCACAAATTATAAATAATATTAATGAAATTACCATCTGCAACAGCTCACTTCTCTCAGTAATTTGTAAAATCACACATTTAATTAGTTATTATATAGGTTTTTAAAATTATGTTTGAATCATTTAGTGGTTGTGATCATGACAAGACAGATACATAAGAACTAGAATATGGGGCATCTAGTATGACCTACTAGCCCTTCAGAAAACCTATAGTGACCTGCTTGTGATCCAACAACAGAATGGAAATAATAAAAGATAAAATAGAAAAACAAACAAATAAATTCAAAGCATCACCCAAACTTTTCTATGACAAACTAGTTTGTCATTAAACTGGATTTGACTTGGATTTTTTTTCCCACTAGACAGAAAATCTTTGAGCTCAAAATGTTAAAATGAACCATGGTTTATTCTGGGAAAGTTCCATTCACATATCATACAGGAGTAGGCTGTAAGAGAGAGCTGAATATAATTCTGTAGTTCTTATTGAATCTCAAATAAGTTCTTTTTTTTTTTAATAGGTAATAAGATAAATTACTGCATAGTTAAATAGTTTGGGAAATGCACAGTTAGATGCTTAGCTAGGGCAGCTATTTTCTTAATATGTCTGCACTTGAATTAAAAATTCTTTATTTTTACAGTCTCATTTACAGTTGAACCTTCTGTTGCAGCTCTTCTTACGTGCAAGTAAAATGGTTCTTCACAGAATGCTAAAAAAAGACAGCATAGCACATTATCACATGCTGCAGAACATAGAGGCATCTTAAAGAAAACTTGAAAAAAGAAAAGGAATTGACTGCAGTTCAGTATCAAGAATGAATTCAGAGAGCTTTTATGGAGAAGGAAGTAAAACTTGCAAAAAATAAACTTATTTTCAAGGCTTTCTCAAATCCAGAGGTGTTAGGTAAAAGGAAAGAAAAGGAGCTATCCACAGTAGTGGACATCCTAATCCTTTTTCAGAACATGACATCTCAATGTTCTTCTCAATCAATTTTATCTCATATTTTAAGGATAAGTACAGAACTGTCATGAAGAAATTTACTGACTACAAAAAGTTGTGAGGAATTGTCAGTATAGAGGAATAAGCTTATGTTTTTCAGGGCAAGAGCCAGAAGAATGTAATGAAATTTAATGGTATTATATAGTAAAGACCATGTGGCAGGACTAATTATAGCACTATCTGACACTTTTAGTCGTATTGTCTAGTTTTAGTTAGTTCTGTGGGAATCAAGGAGCTGGTCTCAATAATCCTTATGGGTCCCTTCCAACTTGAGATATTCTGTGATTATACAGTAACTCTAGTCTGAATAATTTGGAAGTGTCATTGGAGGACAATGTCCTAGGTATGTTAATCAATCATAAAAGAATCACCAGCGTGATGTAATCTGAAAAAAAAGGTTGTAGTTAGAAAAGGTTGTGATAACATCTCATCTGGAATGTAGGTAGGTTTCTGGTCGTCCTTGGTCAAGGAAGATAAATTCAAACTGGAAAATGTGCTTTTCAAGACTGTAGAAATTGACAGAAAAAAACCCCCAGTGTTATTTAGAGGAGACTAAATTTAGACAAGAAGCTAGAAGAAAAAACTTGTTCTAGGAGAGCTGCCATGTGGGAAAACACATCTCACATTATTTTAAGATGGAAATAGATATGACTAAACTCAGCAGGCCAGAGGTCCAGAACTGTGTGTCCTTATCAACTCCATTCCAATAGATCTAAACCTTCACATGTACATGATTTTTGACATAGCCATCAAACTTCTATAAAATTTCTTCATTTAATACCAGAAACAGGATGAGGTGTCCCTATAATGGTGTCTACATCTTGCATCTTTCATCTTGCTTTCCTTTCTTAGTAAAGATGAATATATACTGGAAACATAGCTGAAAAGTACTCAGTTAACAGGGTCACAGTGCTGCCTAACAGACATGAAGCAAAATTAAGTCTGTGTTTAAATTTAAAAAGCCTGTGACAGTTTGGTTTTATTTTTTCAGTTTCTTTCCTCACCATTTTAGACAGGCAGACTTCTTCCTTAATATGAACTTCCTGTCTTCTTGTGGGATGCATAGGAACCCTTGCCAATATACTCAGGGACAATTCCTACTTTAAAAGGAAATGCTGGGGCACTTCATGTTATCTTATTGAAAAGGCAACCAAGAAAATTCTCCTTACAACTTTTGGGCTCATTGGATAAATTTGAAGGTATGTATGATTTTAGTGCGATATTGGCAGAATAATTGGTGGAGCTGCTAGTGACAAAAATCAAGCATTAGGGTGTGGAGGGTAGTTATATGCCTCATACTGATTAAATAGTTTTAGGATGTCTGTACGCATATGCAACCAAGAGAGAGAACTAAACTTTCCCATCTTTCAGCACCAGTTTTGTTATCCAAAACTTTGGAACAAGTTTTTTGTAACTAAAAACTTGCCCATTTTCAATTACTCAGTTTTCAGAAAAGAGGAATCTGATGCAAGTGGGAGGGATCAAATGATTAGTCATCTGCAAATCGTTATTAACTGTCTACATGTATTGATTCACTACCACAATCCTTGAAGCAAAAAGGAAGAGGAAAGTAATTGTAATTCGGAGGAAATTGTTTGTTTAAATTAGTTTAAAAATGTAAGTAACTAGTGTAATTATAAGGATTGTACAGAAGACAGATGTTCCACTATGTAAAATTTAGTCTGTTTCAAATTGAAATGGAAGGTTTTTTAAAAAAATCACAGATTCCCTCAATGCATATACATAAACATTAGAAGTTCCAATAAATTTGGTTTCAATGTAAGAAAATGAAGCAACTTATTTGAAAAATGTCAAAGCAGGACATTTTTAATTCTAGTACTTTTCTATCCTCCTATATTTCAGCAAAATGAAGTTTCAAAACAATTGTACAGGATTTTGTGAATGAAATTTATTTTGATGAAGCTTCATATTTAAGTTACATCAGTTCCTTTTATCCAAAAGTCTCCATGTCTTCTATATTCAGTATGTATACGTTGTGGTTCATTTCAGTATATCATGGTGCAAATATTGAAGAAGGACCTGTTTCTAACAATGTCATTTGAAATAAAAAACACTGATGAACTAAAACAGACTTTTGCACTATTTTTAGCCAGCTTGTCCAGAAGCCACGCTTCTGATTAAAAGGAACTTACAGTGCAAAACCGTGTTAAAATAATTCTGATTCTTCATGGATACTTTAAAATATTACTGTTTGTGGATAGTTCTACTCTTTATGTATGATTTATTTTCAGAATAGAATGGAAACACTGGTATAAGTTACATGAAAAATTCCATTTTGTATGTAATAATGGCTAAATTGTTTTACTGAAGAGATGCAAAGAAAGTCATTTTAAAGTAAAAGAAAAGTAGTATTCTGGAAATAATTTTTTGTGTCATCTGAGACTGTGGGAGTCAAAACCCTTGAGAATCATACTGTACAAGAAATTTTCTGGAAGAATAAGGCTCCTCTTCATAAGTTGCTTTGCGTTAACGGCTATTACATGTTTAAAATTTACCCAGAAGCAACACCTGTTACAGTATGTTTTCTGGCTAGTTATAACAGCCACTCAGTTTCAGAGTCCAAAACCAAATTATGCTAAAAATTTAGGATTTGAAAATTTAATGTTAACGAAATTAGCATTTCACGCATTTCTTTATTTCTATGTTACTCACTCCAGTATATCAACGTCTTTTATGTACTGGTGAGCCCAGAACCGGACCCAGCACTCCAGATGTGTCCTCAACAGTGGTGAGCAGAGGAGAAGGATCCTCTCCCTTGACCTACTGGCAATGCTTTTCATAACTCAGCCAGCCTGGGACGCTGTTGGCCTTGTTTGCTGCAAGGACACATTGCTGGCTCATGTCTGACTTGAGGATCCCCTAGATCCTCTTCTGAAAAGATTCTTCTCAGTTAGGCTGTCCACAGCATCTATTGGTTCCTTGGTACAGGACTTGACATTTCCCTTCATTGAACTCCGTGAGGTCTCTGTCAGCCTGTGATGAAAGTAATTAGCAGGACCTAATTTACAGGCATCCACACAAGTGAAAAATGTACCAAAACTGATGCTGAGCCCACAGGGTTTGCTGTTCTTCGTTTGTTGTAACCCTTGGTTCTGCATGTAGAATTGGCTAAATGTTAAAAACATTTCTCAAGATAGTGGATAAAAATAAATAGAATTTTAGCATCACTCAATTTTAGTTTTGTCTCTCTACTGTACTAAAAAAAAAAATAATAGCTTATCTTTCACTTTACAGCCACGTATTAGGTAAGTGATATTTATGAACATAAATCTATGTGATTGACATGTATCAAATAAGAAAGTATATTTTTTTTAAACTTGTCAAATAAGAAAGTTTAGCTTTTGAGTACTTCTAAGAGGTATGTCATATTTTAATTCAGAAATTAACTTTTCTTAAAAAGGAATTCTTGTCTTCTTCAATGGGGTAAGAGTTCTCATTCATTAGTATTTCTATTAAGTAGCTATTTTAATAGTTATGACGTATGAGAAACACTGGAGTTTTGTCAATGTATCTTTCTGCTAGGAATGGTATATAATAGTCCTATTTATTTATTAATATAATTGTTGTTTTAATATATATTATTTTAATTTTTTCATATCCTCAATTAAGTTGGTTGTCCAGCAGTAACCAGTGTTGAGATATACATATATATGTAAACTGCAAAGAGCTAAAGCCAGCTTAATTTGACTGTAGAAAACTTTGCATTTCCAGAAAATCTGCCATGTCTCACCTTTCCTGAAAAGAAATGTTATGCCCAGCTTTTCATTTTTCTAAAACGAGCTAATCCTGATCTTCCGTTTGTTTTCTTTCCATCACAGGAGTCATCAGGACTGCCTTGCACAACATGGACAGGGAAGCCAGAGAGCATTATTCCGTTGTCATTCAAGCCAAAGATATGGCTGGGCAGGTCGGAGGGCTGTCAGGGTCAACAACTGTAAATATCACACTCACTGATGTCAACGACAATCCACCCAGGTTTCCTCAGAGTATGTACAATTTCAGCATATAATTGATTTTCAGGGAAGTAATAAGCTGATTAGTGAAATCCAATTAGTATTCAAATTCATGGGGAGAAGGCAGCTCGGAAAGTGTTTGGATTCACCAATATTTTTCAGTTTTCCAGTATTTTCAGATGAAGCACAGGGATAGCATAGCTAGAATAATGAAACCAGTGAAGATTACTTTCAATTAAACACCGAGTTAGAGTCAGATGGGTGACAAAGGAATATTCTTGTCATATGTCGGTTTTTCTCCAGTCCTTTTTGAATGTATATTTCATTAAGTGTGTGATTTCGATCTCACAAGTGAATTATGTTGTTCCCATGGTAGACAACAAAAGGTAACACTTTAAAAGATTGAATCCAGCATGCCTTTGGCTGCTTCCATACGTATGTATAATTTTTTTCTTCTTTTGCTTTCTCTGTATCCATGCAAACTTCTAGGATCACTTTTTATATTATAGATGGTCAAAACCTAAGCTGTTTCTCTCTGTTGTTGAGTTATGGTAGAGTCTGCCTTCACCTTATTTCAATCGTCAATGTTGATGTCAAACTGAATGTTCTCACATGTGTATACGAAAAGTATATGCTAGAGTACTCTTAGAATATCCTAATATGATCACTAATAGGAACTCATTGTGCGCACACAGTAGCTGGAGTCTTGCAGAAATTCTGAATTCAGTCAACAATTTATTTAGAAGTCTTCTGGAATGTAACTGCATAGTAAAGCTGCTTTCCTTTGCTGATTGGCTCAAGACCAATAAGAATATTGTAATATGGACTCTGACATTGTGTGAGCCCTTGTAGAACATAATGGACTAGTAGCTATAGGTGCATTCACTGGGAAATGCATTAAGCTGTTTGAATGAGAAGACTTATAAACAGTAATAGAGATCAAGGCAAAGGCAAAAGGTAAGGCCTATCTTTAAACAAATATAACATTTAAAATATTTGAAGTATAAAAAATGTCCTGTTTCCTGCAAACTCAAGGACAAATTGATCTCTACTCATCAGGTTTCAAGAATTGGCTTCTTTTATTTTGAACGGAAGGTTTTGGATATTAAATCAACCCGCCAGGCGGAACTGTACATTAGCACATCTATTTCTTTTATGTATCAATATTTTTTCAGAAATATAAAATGCTGAGGTTATATTCTGTACATTTTAAGGGTTCTAACAGTTGCAAAAACAAACCATTGAAAATTATGAAACATTTAAAATTTAATGAAAACGTATTGTTTAACAAAGCAAAGTAAAAAAATGTATTTTAACAGTTATAATTTTTAACAGAAAATATTAAGCCTACAGCAAATCTTGTAGGGTACACCATTTGCTTTATCTTTCCTTACACAGGGTGCCTATACCACAGTAATTGTAACATTGCTATTTAGCTTTTTTTTCAAGAAATATAATTTAAATCCTTTGCAAAAGTATGGTATCTATATCTTAGTACAGAACCGAAGTATAGACAATCTAAAATCTGGCCACCTTAGCATCATGAACTATGACTACAATACACACGTATTGCACTAATAGAAATAACTTCATTGTTTATTTTCCTTCTCCTTTCTTTGTATGTCATGATTTTCAGTTAAATTTCTCTTCAATTTCCTTATTAGATGGAATGTTAAATGAGACTTACTGAGGCTTGTCACATTCAGAATTGAATTCAAGGCAAGCCCTAACCAAAACTGCATATATCAAGTGTATAGCCCTCAGGACAGGCTGAGCCTCAGCTAAACTGCAGACTCTCTTTTGGTTAGTTTCCTTTCTTCCATTACCATACTTGTGAGTTTTGAATCTAACCCTAACTGTATGAGTACTTTACTTGAGAACATGCTGGGAAGCACATCTGATTGATTCTCTAATTATTTCTTTTATCTAGAAATATGCTTTACTGTACATATTTAAAAGTTCATATCTTTCTAGCTTTGGTAGCTCAACGTTCATTAAAGATGCACATGGAGTAAGGTATGCAGGATTTGTCCCCCTTAAAGAAATATTTTAAAATCTATTTAAATCTTAGAAAGAGAGGTTGTAAATATGTCTGCTTAAATGAATTTACTGTTCTTTTTTTTATTTCTGTACTCACTATAGATATAACTGACTTTCTATCAAATGAATTATTAAGAGAGACCTACAGTTTTCCAAAGTACCAAAAAGTCTATGAGGAAGAATATGAAACATTACTGCATAATATTATCAGTCTGATAGTTGCAGTTCTGAAATACATGATAAGAATAGTATCTGGAATAGAAAACATAGCTGAAAAAATCTACTTGCAAAAAAACAGTCGTATGTCTCAGGAGTAGGCACAGGGTTCTGGATTTGTCAGGAGAATAACCTGAAACCTCAAGTACATTTTGCTTGTCAGTTACTTCAGTGCATCTCGTACAATACTGATTTGTTTTTCTTCATTACCACAGATTTTCTTTCTTTAGAAAGTCCAGATACAAATGAACTAGATATTTAATGTAAGCTGACAGACAATGCTTTGCATGTGAAGATTTTTGCTCTTCAGTAATCATAATCTCTTGGTTCTTGTTAATTTTACCACTGATGGATCAACTTGGTGGCTTAGGGACCTAATTTCATAGTCATAAATTTATTTCAATAGTCTGATAGAAAATATTCCATCTAGTGATGACACTGTTATCAACCTTGAGTGACATGAGCATTTTCTGTATACTTTCTGTTCGTTGATTCTCTCTGGTCTTGGTTAGGGTGAATAAGGTTCTGCATGTTTTTCTTTGTTTAGGATGAATAGATTTTGATTGCATCAAGATCATCACACTAGGCAGATGTTTCCACTGAGATGTTTTGTATGTCATGTGCTAACGATTATGCTCTAGACAGTGTGTGGGAGATCTTTAGTTATTGTGTTTAGAGTCTAATTTTATGAAGGAATTATTTCCCTGATACCCCATTTGTAAATTTTGGTTTTGATACATCTAGCTCAGTTCTTTAGGATAAAGCAGAATTTAAATACAAGTCATGGCTTAAAACATTTTTATGAAGCTTGATTGTTGAGGCTCAGTTGTTTCATGGCAGTATTAGATATAATGTGAAATGCATAATTATTTTTGCCTCACTTTTTACAATATATTTCACATATTTCATATATTCACATATTACATATATTTCACATATTTCACATATAATGTGAAATGCATAATTATTTTGACCTCACTTTTTACAACATCGTATGAAAAGTACACAGTCGTGTTTAAATAGGAATGTTGTATGAAGACACACCAGTTAGTTCTTAAAAAGTAAGCTCACATCACAGAAGTGGACATTAAATCTGTTCTGTGCTAGTAAGGTGTCTACTGTCCAGCCTTATAAGGGTAGAATCATAGAATAGTTTAGGTTGGAAGGAACACTCAAAAGACATCTAGTCCAACCTCTCTACAATGAGCAAGGACCTTTTCAACTGGGTCAGGTTGCTCAGAGACCCGTCCAGCCTGGCCTTGAATGTCTCCAGGGATGGGACATCTACCACCTCTCTGGGCAACCTGGGCCAGTGTTTCACCACCCTCACTGTAAAAAAATTTCTTCCTCATGTTTAGCCTGAATCTCCCCTCTTCCAGTTTAAAACTGTTACCCCTTGCCCTATTGCAACAGGCCCTGCTGAAAAGTCTGTCCCCATCTTTCTTATAGGCCCTCTTTAAGTACTGAAAGGTCTCTCCAGGGCCTTCTCCAGGCTGAACAACTCCAACTCTCTCAGCCTGTCCTCATAGGAGAAATGTTCCATTCCTCTGATCATCTTGGTGGCCTCCTCTGGAGCCTTTCCAACAGGTCCATGTCTTTCTGGTACTGAGGGCTCCAGAGCTGGGTGCAGGGCTCAAGGTGGGGTCTTACCAGAACGGAGTGGTGGGACAAAATCATCTCCCTCAACCTGCTGGCCATGCTGGCTGTTAGTATAACTCATTAGCTAATTAAACACAAAGGTACCTGCTGTTAATTTTCTTTTAGAATTTATACTCCAATGTGGTCCTTTCCGGATCCACAGTTCCACATAGCGCATCAAGTTCCTATGATTCCAATGTGTAACCATCAGCATCCTCGCACTCCCCACTGCCATGCACTGCAGGGCTGTTCCATAGTAGTAGTCACTACTACTGCATAGTAGTTACATCACATATTTCTGGTCCTAACGAGTATTTAACTTCTCTTATATTTAAGAAGTATTTAACTTCTCTTATATTCTTTAAAGCAAAGAATTTTTTCAAGTAATTGCGTTTATAAAGTGTGTGCTCAGTTTCCAAAATGAATGATCAGTGAGTGACATTTCCTTTGTGGGTGTGGTTGGTGTTCAGTATACTGATTTTCTGCCTTTACAGAGGATCACCACAAGTAAATCTCCAAGCCCCCTGACCTTAATTGTTCTTTATTTAGAAATGGCTCAATTATCACATCAGAAAGTGATTGTCCACTTGCTTGCTGCACATACATACAACCCATCATTCAGCTCATTAATTAAGACATTAAATATATTAGCCACTGGTTTTGATTCCTGAACAAATAGTGTTAATTGCCTGCCAGTTGAATTTTGTGCTCATAATCATCAGACCTTGAACCTGACTTACTGTCCATTTATTCTCCATATCTTATCATTTTGACTGAGTATTCAGCTTGTTGTAGGTTCAAGCAAACTTTCTTCACATAGTACTTCGGTATACATTTAGGTTATAGTGGTATTTTATTAATACATTAAGGCAATCATTTGCTGTGTTTATCAATTTGCTAGTAGATAGACAAGGGCATTGGTGTACCAGCTATCATGTATGACTGAATGTGTCTATTAGTTCATCACCAAGCAGTATTTATCCTCATGTTACTAGAACTATACTTTGCATATAGAAATAATAAGCAGGTCAAATATTTATTTCTCTGTAAAGTAAGGTAATTCCTAATGTTCAAGAGAACATTCTAACCTAGAAAAGTAAGTCAAAATTTTCAATAAAATAGATTAATGAATAATTAAGTCAATAATATGCTTGTTGAGTTGCATTAAATACTGACATACTTCTTTGCTGAGAGATTCAGAGAAATTACTTTTCTGAGAGTAAAACACAGCATTATAGGTTGCCTGTAGGCGAATTGAAATAGGAAGTAAATTGTTCCTCAGATCAATAAAATGTTTCTTTACTATAATAAGAGCTAAGCTATATAGTTTATTGAAAGATTAAGATTGCCTATATGTCTTTGAACAATATTTCATTTAGCATAGATTAAAGTCCTGCAAAGTGGTATGACTATCCCATACAGTCCATTAACCAGAAAATAGTATTAATTTACTTGTCTCATGAGTTAAGTGAATTCATCTGATCGAATGTAAACATAAAAATTAAGAACCAAGTCAGCTTCTACAGAATCTGGATCCATAAGCCACCAGGTGACTCCTCTGGAACAATTTAGAGCATCTCCAAGACTGTTTGAAAATTTCTGCTTTACAACAGTTCCTAGAAGGCTGCAATGCTGGGAACATAGGAACAATCTGTTCAACTTGGGCAGATTTGGTGAAACAGTTTTGATGCAGATCACTACCTTGTCTTCAAGGCTTCTGTCTTGCCAGTCAATATTTAGAGGTTGAGGCAGACTCATAACTTACAATAAAGAATTGTAAATTCACAGTATACCCATCCAACATTATTTCTAATGTCCTATCAATACTTATTCAGTGCCCAAGGAAATGTTCAATTAAGCCTTTAGATGGTTCCACTACTTTCCAGTAATAAAGTTTACAACAATTTAGTGTTTTGTAAGAACACTTCCAGTTTCCACTGCTAGTCAAAATAAATGTTTATAATATATTTTATCTAACCTTTATGTTGCTGGATTTTATAATCTTATGTGGTTTTTGGCTTAAGATAGTATTGTTTGTAATTATCTATTTGGCTCATATCTGCATAGGACACTTTCAGGCTGTCTCTTTGAAGCAGTGGTTAAAGTGGAAAACATTTCTGACCGCATGATCTAGGAGTTTTTATCTTTTAACTGTTTTCTTTTCATTCCATCTATTTTTTGGAAACAGTTCTGCAAATACTGACAGATAATTAATGAGTGATTTCAAATATTTGTTTTGCTTGAAGTTTTAGTATTTTAGAATGTTTGAAGCTGGTATCAGTAAAATGACTTTCTGAAACAGATGGCTAACACTTGGGGTGTGATTATAAAGCAGAGTGTAGTGTCATGTGGATATATTTGAGCTAGCTTCACTATTTGGAAGTGTCTAATTAGTTCACCCTATCATATGGGTTGTAACACTTCTAGTTCCTGAAGTGTTTTGATTATGTAACATCTTCTTTATGGCCTCTACATAACATATTTTTTATGGCCTCAACCTTTCCCTTTTTGGAATGCATCAGTCAGAACAAAAAAGTCAAAAGACCACATTTCACATTTATTTTAACAAAAGTAAATTCCAAAATGAATCTCATCCCATCACTACAATTTTATATACGAAATAAAGCAACCAGCAGTATGGAAGTGTCAGTTGACATCATCTTGGAGCATGAAGCATTGCAAAAGAATGCATGGAAGAGCATTTATTTGGAAATTTGTGAAGATGGATTTTATGTACAAATAAAAGAATTGCATGAAAGAATTAACTATGTGTTTTAATTGTATCAACTACTACACAATCTTCTTGTTACATAAGTGTTGGTATTTTCTTTTTTTACATGGTAAAATATATTTTTTCTCTTGTTCTGCTGGACATTTCTTGTTTTCCTTGAGATTTCCCTAGTGCGCGGTAACTCGCTTTTTGTTTTCCTAAGAAACTTCTCTTTCTTATTGGACTAACAAAGTTTAGTGCACTCGTCCATCCTTCTCACATTACTGTTTGTTTATTAGTAGTATGGGCTAGAATTACAAAAATACTGCAAGACTATAAATGGGTTTAGGAAACATTGTGCAATGAATTAGACAAATTTGTAATAAAATAATCTATTTTCTAACAGGGGTCTATAGTTAATTGTATTTTAGTGATAACATCCATTCTCTCCGCAATTGCAAATTCTGCAGATTCAAATTTCTTCAATCCATCCAATAAATAGCATTTTTCTGCCATAATGCAGGTTTAAATTTATACACGCTTACTGAGAGTACCTTTGCAGTCATGTTACCCGGTTTAAACTCAACTAAATGTAATTACATGTTAGTTTTGATGTGTAGCATCTTCTGATCCACTCTTTTGCATCTCAGTGCTGCACTATTGTATTCACTATTGTAGAATGATTACAGGGAATATAGAAGCAGCTCTGTAGAAATTCAGAGGATGTATAATAACAGGAGTTGTCTTTTTGCTCTTTTTTCTGTGATGGTGGTTGGCCTGTGATGTAAACTGTGCAGGCTGTTGGGGAGGGATTTGGATGGGGGAGGTTGTTTGAGGGCTTTTTTAGCATGTGCAGAGCCTTTATTGAATGTGTATTCTCCTTTTCAATGCTGGTAGGTTTCAGCATCCCTGCTGTGTTACAATACTAGCATTATTGGAGAAAATTTCTTTGAACTGTCTTTCTGGCATAGTTTCAGATGGAAATTGAGGTTTATGTAACCACATTTTGTCTGTTTGCCACTTTTTTCTCCTTGTTGCACTTTCCTGTCCCTCAGGCAACTTTGTATCTGTTAGGAGATTTAATCCAGAAGGACAGATAGAGTTAAGAATTTTTTTTTTTTGAGAAAAATATTTCATTTTCTAATTATTAACAGGTTATAAAAGCACTGAAAGGAGGTCGTACTTGTTGTGGATGCTTTTTATGTGAACAATTGTGTAATACTTTTATGTACCCACTATGTTCATTTTCCTTTACCATGGATAGCAAATAAAATTTTTGTGCAAAGGGTTTTATGCTGCAACAAAACCACTACAAAATGGTAATGGTAAAACATTAAGATTTATTACATTTTCTGTAGAAAAAATTGAGTTGGTTGAATGTTGCAAAATGTTGAGGCAATGTTGCCAAACTGATTGGATGTCTGGAAAAAAAAAAAGTTATAAATGTAACCTACAAAGATTCTCCAGTTCAAAAGTAATCATTTGACTGCTCATGTGATGGTAAGTTGATGAAGATAAATATATTTTGGCTATGGAGAATAAACTTTTAAAAATACTGGTGTGAAGTAAACTTCAGAGTTAATTTCTGTGTTATGTGATGAATAGCAAAAATAACTGAATAGCAAAATCCTGCATTAGGTAATTTGGATTTTGAATAGGGCATGAAGACATCCCAGGTAAAATACCATTCCCTTTTGAATTCTTTCAAGAATCCGAATAAGTTCAGTAGGTTTATTTGTCTGTTTTGCATACAAAATACTCTTCTGTTTACTCAGAAGTGTATCAAGCATGTAATAGTTCTCTAATTTCGTCTGGCTAAAAAATGTCCAAGCTATTGTGGTTTTGTTTTTGTTTCTGTTTTTTTTTCCCCTTCAGAACATTACCAGCTATATGTTCCTGAATCAGCTCAAGTTGGCTCAGCAGTTGGCAAAATCAAAGCAAATGATGCAGACACTGGTTCAAATGCAGACATGAAGTACACA
This sequence comes from Pampusana beccarii, assembly GCA_013399365.1. Lineage (NCBI taxonomy): Eukaryota > Metazoa > Chordata > Aves > Columbiformes > Columbidae > Pampusana > Pampusana beccarii. The sequence continues at coordinate 421,495 of VWYH01005835.1, read as the reverse complement.
ATTATAAATGGTGATGGCTCTGGGGTGTTCTCCATATCTACTGACAAAGACACAAGGGAAGGAATTCTTTCCTTGAAGAAGGTAAGCAGTGGACTTTGAAAGTTCCCTGTGCATGTAATTAAAATACAATGACGAACACTGAATAAACAGATACCATGATGAAATATTTTACTGTTTAAACCAGGGATGTCAAAGTCATTTTCTCTGGGGGGTCATATCAGAGAGAAGCAAAAATCAAGAAAACAATTACTTAAATCTTTTGTGATTTTTGAATGGTCATATCTAATATTTATAATAAACTTAGTGAATTTTTGATTAAGATAGTTTAATGTTCCTGAATGATGGTTTTGCATTTCTTTGAAAGAAATAAAATTTGGCAGAAAGTTGTACTGTTGTTCCCAGACTGCATGAATTATGGCATAGAAAGTTCATCCGTGGCAGTGAATGTGTAACTCAGTTTTCATAGGCTGTTATTCTTTGACTTTTTTGCCAGCTAGCATCTAAAGGGTCAAGTATTGTGCACTATGTAATGTAAATACCAACTTGCTTATAAAGATTCAATTTGTAACTGGTCAAACTATCACACAGCTATAATTTATACGAATTTCCTATATTTATATGAATTTCCTATATTTATATGAATTTCCTATATTTAAGCTATTAATTATATATTAAACTATTGATTATAAAATTTTCTTGTGATTTAATTTCATTCTTAACTCAATTCTATGCACAAATTTAATTCCATAGATAATTTAATCTCCATATTAGGTCCTCTGAACTGAGTTCATAGTGAATGTTTCTTGAAGTGTCTGCCAACTTCTGCTAATATTCTATAGCTAGATTTAAATTTACACAGAATCGCACAGAATGTCAGGGGTTGGAAGGGACCTCAAAAGAGAGACGGGTTACTATATTTAAGCAATATTGAAAACAAACAAACGCACAAAACACCCTTTCCAACAAAGGGAAATAATTTATTGATTTCAGTTTTCACTGAGACTCACAGACATCAATTATCAATTCTCATGTGCCTTCTTGTTATTCAGGCTTGTAGGCATCAATTATATCCATGCAGCCCAAAAAACAGAAGTGCACCTGTATTCGTATTTGGTAATATATATTCTGGCCCGATTAACAGTTGGAGGAATGAAAACCAGATAAAATGCGGGAAAAGAGAATAAATTAAAAATATAACAAAGAACTTTTTTTACATCTGAGAAGAAATTTATGTATGTATATTCTATTTAACATCTTAAATAGGCTTTGTAAATGCAGAAAATATTATTTTTATAATTTGTAATAATTTTAAAAGGGTTTGCATCTCTCTCAGTGTCTTAAAAAGCTTTAATTCAGTGTCTTGTATAAAGATTGTGTAATACTCACCTCTTTCAGCCAGATAAAGGTAAATTCTGTCTTTTTTTATAGCACTAAAGTTATTTCCTGGTGGCCTTGCTGTAGCTGATTCTATCTAAAATGTAAGATTTGTTTTCTTCCCGGGAAAGAGTTAATGGTCTTCATTGTTGGGACAATTTTAAGTAACTCTAGAAATGATGATCTAGATTTCTAGATTTCTTACCTTATAGCTACATTTAATGGCTCAGATAGGCTACTGGTATTCTAGGCCTGTCTGTGACTTAAACGAGCAAGAATTTAAATTTAGGTTTTACACATTGCAAGTGAACATCTTTACAAGTCACTTATTTAATTGTTTGCTTCTCTTGGAGAGAACAAGAGGTCAGAAAAGACAGAGATATCTTTCTGTTTCGTTGTTGGAGTTAAATGAGTCCTATTGTGAGTCTGATTAGATAGTTGAAATATTTCCTTTGTAATTTTTTTTTCAATTACCATTTTTACATCCAAACTCTTGCTGAATTAGAATACCTTAGCTCTTTTAACATGAATATTATGATTAATAAATTATATTAAATATCGGTTAGAATAAAAACCTCCTACTGGCAAAATAGGATTAAAGCTCAGATTACCTGAAATAATGGATGAGTCTACAAGCAAATTTCTTTGTACAACATCAGACAGGCTGTGAATGGGGGCCCATTTTGTTCTTGAAATGTAAGATAAAAGTCGATTTTAACACATTTACAGTATTTAAGCAGAAGTCTAGTAAAATAATTTCTGTAGATTCAAATTGCAACCAGACTTCAGTTTTTTAATGTTTTATCAAAACTAAAAGGAAAAGTGATGCAAGTGACTTGTGAGTTGTTCAAAGACATAAAATATCACAGAGCATGCTTTGCTTGTAAATTTCCTTACTTTCAGGAGAGAATAAGGAAAACAATAGTTTTGTAAAAAATGTTACTAATTGTGACCCCTGGTAATAATAATCCTTAGGGCAGTATGTGTCTTTTCTGTCTTAGATAGTTTAATGCTGAAAATAGCGTTGTTTTTTCACCTCTGTGAATCACAGTGCAGCAAAGTCTTTTTCTCTTGTGTCCCAGTGTCTAATTCTTTAATTCATAGACCTTATGGGAAGAAGAAGAAGGAAAACAAAAAGGAAAGTTAAAAACTGCTTTTGCTATTGTTGAAATGTCACCTTTTTCTGGTTATCTGAATGGATTATTCTTGTATTTCTGGACAAAAATAAATGTTGGTATTGTCTGAGCTAGTAACTACACAAAAGAAAGAAAATGAGACTTTAGACTTTGTTTTATTCCTCATATGTTTTCTGAGAGAAATGTATCTTCCTATACAACCTAATCCAATCACTATCAGTATAAACTGATTAAAAAGTTTTCCAAAAGGGCGTGATAGCTACAATTTGCAATCCTGTTGTAAGCTTGTTTATTCTTAGAATATATATGCTGCAGAGCAATGCAAATTGCTATTTAGCATTTCCCTACTCATAACAGAAATTAACAATGTCAGAGTTAGAATTTACTAAACTTGTATTTCTTTGTGAACTGATTTTATTTGAGTAGTATACTTAACTCTTTTTTATAGTAATAGATTCATCAGGCTATGTTAAATTTCCATGCCTGATTTCTGTTCAGACAGGCTGTCAGGTCCACATAGAACAATACAGGTCATAGGAGAATTCTGCCATGCCAGAATATCATAATAATTTCTATTGTGAGAAAAAAAAATAAAATCCACAGGTATGCAACTTCTTTTACTGTTGTGCTTGTGTCCTCACAATGTTGGAAAATTAATGGTAGTACACATATATATATGTCTGAACTACCTGCTTTGCTCAGTGTAGTAATATTAACCTACTTATCTTTCTTTATAAGTTGGATGAAGCCAAAACATTGTAACCCAGTAAGTATTGAGGTGTCTATTATCAAGAAAGACTGCTTTTGCTCAACACACAAACATTGCAATCTGAAGCTCTTAAATCTGTTCTGGGACTGCACGCATAGTCTGGCATATTTTCATGAAGCAGATAAGTGCATGCTTTATGTCTTCTTTGGTTTACTTGTTTCCCAGAAACTTGCCTAACTTCATGGATTTGCAGACAGATATTGATAAGAGTTCAAAAAATTACAGCAGAGATTCTCCTCAATACTTCTATATTTAAACAGTGTCTCATTATGTGGTAGCTCTGTCAGGTTTCTCTCACTTTGGCCTTGTCATCATCATGGCAACCAGTCCATGCAGTCAATATAGTACAATTCCGAACTGAAGAAGTGGCTCAGACTCTGCTTGGAAAGTGAGCACATGTTAAGATTGCAGAAGAGTTCAGAAGAGACTGGCAGTTCTTCATTTGTACATATATTTTTCTCTGCGAAATCAAGGAAAAGGTAGTGACTTGGACCATAAACTAGAGGAAACAGGGGTTTTGCAGCACAACAAATAATACATCTTTTGCCATTGATTATGAGTTCTGAGATCAGTTTCTTGAGATGTTTAAGTCATCTAAACTGAACTGGTATTTTTTAAAGTCATTTCAGTAACTAGAATTAGCAGACAATATATAGAAAAAGTAACTTCTCCCATGAAATTCTTGATGGGCTGTCTACAAAATGTAGTCAGTACTCTAGTAAGGCTGAAGAAACCAACTCAAAATAGTTGTGGCCCTATAAACAAGGCTTCCAGTAAAAAGATTACTTAATTCTGTATCTGCTAATGGAACTTCATTACTTGCATACTTCTAAATTAAATATCACTGTAGTCCCTTTTACTACATGACTATCTGATGCTAGAAGAGTTAAGATTTGAGTGTGTCATGTTTACCTTATATCTTGCATAAGACAGTGTAATAGCATGCTGTTATAGAATTAAAATAAATATTAATATATCAAGTCAGTAAAACTAGTTCACAAAAGTTAGAAAACCAGCTGAACTAGGGAGATGAAATTTTGACATGTAAATAGAAGCTAGAAATGGGACTTCTAAGAAAGAATCCGTGCTGTGTGATATACGAGTCAGACACCCACCTTCCTTCCCAGTAGAGAGGTGGGAATCCTAGTAGGAATCTATTGGTTTAAATAACAGGGCAATATTCAAGTGTCAGTGGTGCTTCTGGTGGATGGTACAGCTGTGGATGTGCCGTCCATTGGGCTTTATTGGAACATTAGGACCTGTAGAAGGCATATTCCCAGTTGCAGACTTTCTTCCCGTTTATGACCACATAATCCATATGCAGCACAGCAGTAGATGGCAAGACAGGCTGAAGAGTTGCCTCATTGTTGATGTTGAAGAACTGCAAAGGAAATGGTCAAGAATATAGGGATTAGAAAGGTACACAAGCACATGTTTAGGCTATCCTTACACATTTAAGTTCCTATCTCTTATGATAACTCTCTTCCTGCAAGGAGTTCCTTTTTTTTGTTCCTATCACTTTCTATTAAATGTGTTAATATGAAGTTAATTTAAATTAAGATACATCAGTCTCTACCTTTTCAGTATTTGGCATTGACCAATAAAAATCAAAAGCTGATAAAATTCAGACTTTATTACTGAAGAAGAATCTCATGCTCATTCTGAGCTCTGAGTTTTTCCAAAACTGCTATCTTGCCCACAATTCTGTTGTAGAGAAAACCTGAATCCATCCTGCTTCATATATATCCTTCTACATACAAGATATGGCAGTAGCTCCCAGAATATCACAGAATATTGTCCCTTTCCAGTAACATGAAGAAATGTGGTTTTAGTTAAATGCAAAATATGTAGTTAGCTTGCTAGCAGGCTAAACTGAAGCACAGAATGGTATTGATAAATCTTCTTTTTCTACCAACAGCCACTCAACTACGAAAAAAAGAGATCATATACACTTAATATAGAAGGAGCAAATACTCACCTTGATTTCCGATTTTCTCACTTGGGACCATTCAAAGATGTAACAATGTTGAAGATCATTGTTGGTGATGTGGATGAACCTCCGCTCTTCACTATGCCTTCCTATGTCATGGAAGTTTATGAAAATGCTGAGATTGGGACTGCTGTTGGTACAGTAACGGCACAAGATCCTGATGCTGCCAACAGTTTAGTGAGGTATAGTAAGTCCAAATCACACTAGATTGAATTCCACTTGCTAAAGGGTTAAAGAGATCTGAGATGTATGAAGCTATGTCTTTTATTTTATTACATGAGGGGAAGCATATATCAGAATGGTGTCATGATCAGTCTGTATGGATTAGATTTTTGAAAGTAATCTTAAGCCTTTTGTTGTTTTGCAGTGAAATTGTCATCTAGCCATTTGTCAGAGTAAAGGTCTGTGTGCGCTAGTTCCTATCCTATAACAGCACCTCTCCAAACAGCACACAGAACAAGGCCAGCACACCTGCCACACTGTACTTGTCCCAGGCGCTTGTGAAAGACAGGAGCAGGTTTAGGTACACATTTCCCCACCGATATGCAGTATAATTTTTGCAAAATTGCATTTGAAGAGGAAGCTATTATTTTGAAATATGATTCAGTTTTAGTGGGGTATTGAAAGAATAGAATGGGTGTAATAATGTACCCCACTGATGTTGCTAGGCGTATGTTGTGTCATCTCCAATTGCCAGTATTAGGGCAAAGAAGTTTTGAGAAGCAAGCACTTGCAACATCAGGTACATAATTTGAAAACTAAATTAATATGTAACATGCTAGGAAGGAAAGACAGTCTTTTAAATTAAATTCATTCTTAAATCAAATACTCTCATTAAAAAGGAAAAAAAATAAAAGAAAGGTTGCTATGTTGCTGCTGTGGCCAGAATACTTCATATAACAGAATTGTCTTGGAGATAGGTCATGGCCTGAACTAAGGAACTGAAATCAAGCTAGAAATACCTCATAGCAAGCTTGAAAAAACAGTAATGCCAAAAATACACATATGGATATTAATTCAACTTCTGATAAATTTAAGAGCATTTGGATTTAATGCTTAACACTCTGGTAGTGGAGTTTGAATTCATTACTGCTTTAGAGTAAAGTTTTCAGTTACGTGTTTCAGCTTTAATAAGGTCTAATGACATTTTTTACTGGCTTAATTTGTGGAATGAGTTACTGACGTACAGTGTGAGAATTTTGTGGAACAATAAATGAATGTTCATCTCAAAGGTGGTAGTTGATTTAAAATGTTGATTTAAAAGGAGAAAAAAATCTTCATGAATACATATTTGATGCTATTCCTTTTTATGATATGATGGTATAGCCTTTATGGAAATCATATGAGTACACACTTGCAAAACAGTTTTTCTTAAAGTAATTGGGCATTTTTAGTCTCTTGACTGAGTTGAAATCTGCTGGGTATGCATAATTGTCTCAGTAAGATGAAACAATTTTTGCAGAACAATGAAAGCATCAGGTTTTTATGGTTATCTTGTACTAATAGTCTAAGATAAAAATGTTTAGTGTCAGACAATCAATAAGTACAATTACTTAGTAGTGAGTTATTGCCTTCGAAAAATTGCCACTACAATATTCGTGTCTAAATCATAACATAAATTAGAAAATTTCACTAAAAATAACTACCAAGTGCCTTTAGCTTTAATACTATAATTCTGAAACAATAGCTAACAGAATCAGACAGATTAGCTGTCATGGTAGTTTTGGAGTAGAAAGAGGAAATGCAGATTTGACTGGATCCTCCATACTTTAACCATCCGTGGCCTCTAAGAGTTTTGTCTAGAAAGGATTAAGACAACCATAGCAAAAGGGAAGCAGCAACAGTTTGTACAAAGGCTGGAAAGATCGTTTGGAGATGTGGGGATTAGAAGGAAAAATATTTCAAAATATTTTGCTTTTTGTATTACTGGTTTTTTTTTGCTTTTTTTTGGTTTTTTTTGCAAATAGGAATTTGTAACCACTTATTGAGACCAGAATATTAAATTTCCATACTACTCAAATAATTGAAGAGAAAACTTGTCCTTACCTTGTCTACCCTATTTCCATCCCCCCGCCACTCCATTGGCATTTATTTTTGCACTGTCGCTTTTATCTCTCTCTCTTCCAACGGAGAAAAAAAGTAATGTGCTAGTAAAATGCACCAAATCATGAAACTCTGAAAGGAGCCAGTCCTCAGTTACATTAGAGGGCTTCTGCAAGGGCAGTAGCAGTTCAGATATCTTTGACATATCATTATACTGTGACCAGGACCACTGTCTAGCCAGGCTTTATACATCTCAGTGGAAGTGACAACGAAAATCATTTGTGAGCATGTGGGCTTTTTGTGAAGACGCTGATCCTCTATAGGCCTGGACTAACACGTTGGTATGTGGGATTCTGAAGAAGTACCACGCTGGGTTGATGTGCCCTCAGGGTTTTCTTGAATCTCCTACTTTGGGAGGAGAAAGGCTGCTCTGAAAATGGGCAACTTTAACCCCCCTTCTCTAGGAATCTTATCAATGCTTATAAATACCTTACAGCCAAGTGTCAAGAATATAGTGCCAGTGCTGCTCAATGACAGGATAAGAGAAAACAGGCACAAAATGAAACACAAGGAGTTTCACCTGAATGTGAGAAGAAACTTCTTTACTTTGAGGGTGATAGAGCACTGGAACAGGCTGCCCAGAGAGGCTGTGGAGTCTCCTGCTCTGGAGATACTAAAAAACACTTGGACATGTTCCTGTGCAACCTGCTCTGTGTGTACCTGCTTCAGCAGAGGGATTGGACAAGGTGATCCCCAGAGGTCACTTCCAACCACAACCATTCTGTGCTTCTGTGATTCCCTCACCTCGCTTTACACACAAAGACTGACACTGTGCAGAAGGGCTTTTTCTTGTTTCAAGATTTGGCTACAGCTCGGGAAACAATGGGTTGGAAGTGGTGTGCAACCTCAGAAGCAGGCTAGGCCAGCCGGTCTCAGTTGTTGCTCCACTGGAGGCAACGTCTTGCCCCATGCTGCTGTCACAATGGTGGGTGAAGGAGCATCTCAGAGGAGGCTGTTTTTCTTACAAGTGTGCTCACAGTGCACTTAGGTCCTTCTGTCTGAGGGTGATGAGATCACATCTCACCTTCATTTCCACACAATTCCTAGTTAATTCAAAATAAAAATAGTGATTATGAAAATAAAAACCAGTAAGATTCAACGTAACTTTCTTAGAAAAAGCAGATCACACGGTTTCCAGGGAATATAGCTACAAATAAGACTTGCACAGCTGATCTGTGTGGAGCAATGGAGTAATGGTTCCTCAGTCAAATGGCTCAGATACGTCTCCAAATGCTGTGAGTCTACAGGACAAGCTACAGAGCAGTGATTTGCTTAACAGTTTTTCCCCAATCCACCTGTGAATGCTTTCCACTTTATAAGCATGCTCGTTGCTGTGTGTGAGATTGATAAAGCATTAGACAGACACAATTGCAACTGTATCACTTCTTTGTTGTCCAGCTGCCAAAAGAGATACAGTGCTGTGATTTGTTCACTGCCCAATTAAGTAACACTTTATTTTGGTGGCAGCAATGATTCTTTTAACCAGAATAATGGTTAGGGGAATAGTTACAGTAATTAACAATGCTGAAAGGAAATCTTTTTAAAAAATAAATTATTTGAGCTGAAATCCTCAAATAAATAATGATCTCTATTGTTATCAGTAAAAAGGGAGCTGAACACTTTTTTTTCTCCTCATTTCCTGACTGCGATTTTATCACAGTGATTTCAGCTTGTTCCAGAGCTGAGCAGCCTTTGGAAGGCACTGACTTGGTGCCAGTAATTGTACTACTGTTTTACTTTTTCAACCTCAGGAAAAGAACCTCTGTAGTAACAAATGTAGCTATTAGAGGTTTCTTTTATTCAGACATTATCTGGTTGACAATTTGAGCTGTTTTAGAGGATTTTTCTTTTTAAGTTTTTTTTTTTTTTTTTCTTCAAGTAGCTATAAATGCATTTCATGGAAACTTTTCAAAATGCTATGTTTTAAAATAAAATATTATTATTCTATTTAAATATGAAAAGCAGACATAATCATATGCAACATGAAAAAGAAACATATTAAAACTCTATCATGTATCAATTTTAAAGATAAAGATTTTTTGAGAAGTTTGAAAAACAGCTATTTACTTAAAAAGATCTGTTCTAAATCAATGGAAAACACCCCAAATTGTAATTAATTCACAGTGATTACTGCCTTGTTGGAACATTTATGGGAAGCTAAACCCTTTTTGTTGCACTGTGTCAAGTAGTCTGCTTCTGTACCGGAATCTTATTGCTTGAAAAGATCAGGGTTAAATCATGTCTTATATACTACCTGGTATGCAAGCTGGTCTCGAAAGTTTCCCATGCAATATGAAAGAAAGCATGACTATTAAATACTCTAATTATGATTTTATTTTACTATATTATTCATTTTAAATCTCTCCATGCTTACCTAGAAATGATCTTTTTCCTCCTGAACCCATACACTGAAGACTTCCATGGAGATTAGGGGTGAAAACAGCTTTTAATTGGCAAGTTGCATATGTGCATTGAGAGCAGCCCCAGGCTGCTAGTACTGCCTCAGGACTGCAGTAGCGCCTGTTGAAACCCTGCCATCTTCCTCGAGGTGGTTCTTAGGTGATGAGTCCATCTAGCCACAACGCACACTCCTGATGATCCTTGGAGCTTTCTGACTGCATCTGGGCTGTTTTCAGTGGAGTGGTTTTCAGAAAAATAATGTTGCTGCTGTTTCTCAAGCTTCCGCCAAGTTAGTGATTCAGAAAAGAGCACAAGTGTAGTTTAAAGACCATGACACTTCCTGAAACTCTGATAAAATAGTGAAGATAGTTGCATGATATGGGCAAGTTCTCTCATATTAACTTGATCTCAGTTTGATACTGTCCTACGAGGAACTGGAAGTCTTTATTAACACTGTACCCTGGTAAGAGTAATTTTTGGGAAATAAGACATGCTATGATAGAAATACTGTAAAGATAACTCACTGCTTTTGCTGCTGCTGTGCAATCCTAGTCATGCAGTGGTACATGAGGCAAATCACAGTTTTGCACACTAATGAGAGGTCCTGTCATTATTTGTTACTCCCACTTACTATGTTTGACTTTGGTTGTTTGCATTTCTGGACAGAAATGGTGTCTTCACAACTGCTTAGCAGAAGACTCCTGATGAATGGTGTACAGGTACTGATCAGCACTCTATGTGTGATGGTAGTGTCAAACAAAAAGAAATATAAGCACCTTCCCTTTCCAGAATATCTATCATGTCTTCGTTAAAAATAACCTTATATTTTGTTGGATCCTGGGAAGGGTGATTGTTTTATTATATTAATACATTGGATTTTTTTTTTCTCTAGCCAGTCTGTAATCTACCTCACTGTAAAGAATTTTATTTTCTAGGGCTGAAATTGATTAGCTATTGGAAATCGAAGTAGCCTTAGTGCCTTCCTGATGTCACAAGGAAATGAACTTCTTTCTTTACTGTGCTCTTGACACTACTGCTAAAAAAGCAGTAAAATGCAGAAGAAATAATTATGAAGCATAAAAGGGCACATGGTTGTCTTCTATAGAAAACAATTGTTTTACTTCCAGGAAAGGCAAAACCAGTCAACCAACAACAAAAATATAAAAACAAAGTAGCAAAAAAATAACCAAGGAAAGTCAGAAAAAGGTTTTTTTTTCTTTTTTTTTTTCTCTTTTTTTTTTTCCTATGAATATCATATTGTTTATTCTGTGCCAAGTTAGAGAAGAATGGAAGTGCAGTCTCATCCCTGATTCTGGCTTCTCACTTTTCTAATGGTCTTATATGGGCGATGATGTCTCATAATGGTTATGACACACGTAAATACTAATGAGTAGAAAAATGTGTTTTTCCAGCACCATACCTGGTCTATCGAAGCTATAATGAATTCAAAGTTACCTTACCCTAGTTTGGTTTAAATTAATAGCCTTCTCCTTTGTTTCAGACAGTATACTGAAAAATTAACGAATTACAAGTTCGTGGCATTATAACAATTAATATGGTGTAGGAAATTGTTCTTCAATTCCTGCATCACATAGAGAAACTTATTCTAACTTTTGCTGCATTGTTAGTAAAATATATAAATAAGTTTAATACTTTCTGGCATTAGGCTTAGAAAGTGAAGTGAATTTTCAGAAAATGGTATCTTAAGAGAAATACTTATATGTAGATGAAAGAAAAATATCCATGGAGTTTCACTTATTTCTAGTATTATTTCTGAGAACCTTTAACGCATGAGGTGTTGTGGAGGATTCTGGTTATAGGCTGTTTTTCTGGTGTAAAGTTTGTATTTACTAGAAGTAGAACAAAACCTGAACATTTGCTTCGAATTCAATCACTCAAATTTTAGTTATGCAGCATCAACATATTAAGTGAAGGAACATGCAGGAGAGAGCTGTGTGAGGGGATTGGATGGGAGGTTGAAAATGAAAATTGTATTTTAAAAAATGGTTTTCAATTCTTGCCCTCTGAAATCAGAATCTTTCTACACTACACTACAGTAGGGAGAGGGGATAAGACTCCTACCCTGCTGGAAAATATAGAAGCCTCTTCATCTATTTGTATTCATTTGTTTTACTTGCTCTTGGAATGTCATCTAAGTGGAATAAGGTCAGTTTGCTTTCTGCTATGCTGTGCACAGGATGCTTTGTTGGCTGTATTTAGGGCAACCTGCTGAGATCAGTGCCGTTATGCTGACAGACTGACCCTCCCTCACATGCCCAATGGGGGAACATCCTCCCTCAGATCCTTCCAACCCTGCACTTGTGGAGGCAAAGCCAAACATCTGTCCCTCACTGTGCTCAGACTTTCAAAGCATGACATTGCTACAACACTGTGATCAACACCTACAAAGACACACTAGTATCTTCACAGGGTGTGTGAAAGGCTCACAGTTAGTTAGCAGAGAAGAGTTGTGTCCTCCTCCATCTCACCTCCTTCATCTGTTTGCTCTCTGTATTCCTCCAGTATTAATCTTCTCCAAGATTGTCAGTAAATCAAAACAGAAAAGAACACCCTATTTTGAACAACTGGAGACAGAGGTTTTTTTTTTCCAATTTATTCTCTGATTCTCTTTCTGTCTTCACAGCAAGGAACTATTTTAAAACATTTCTTCATAATGTTGAGGTGGGAGATCTGTTGCTGATTTTTTCCCTGTGGCCTCAAATTATTTTTGATTCTTCTCAAGATACGTGTCCCAGACCTCCCACTAACAAAAATATTTGTCTCTCTGTGCAAGAACTTGTAAGCTGTTCTGACAGCTGTTCTGAGTAGGAAGCATCCAGCTTGGGATGGTGGTCAAAATCTCACAGCAACCAGAACCATCTCCATCCCTCACTTAGAACTGTGAGAGAAAAAAACTGACAGATCATCTTTATATGGTGACTCTAAGAGCCTGATTTTTCATGCCAGGACATCATCTTTAGCTTTCTATAATTTCTACTGACTTAAGAATGCCTCTGGTATTTAAAATTATTCTATTCTTTTAGGAGTCAGCCTTCATATCTTAACATCTCTGTAGTGTAGTGTTCTGATAGGGTCATTCAACTCTATTAAATAGACGTAAGTCTATCTATCTTGGTTTTATTTAGTTTAATATCTAGCATGAGGACGGGGAAAAAAAGATAATATGTAAGTAAAATACCATTATTTAACCAGTAAAGCTTTTAGGAACAAAAAGTCATTCTCACGTAACACTGACTGCACTTTATTTCTTAGAAGCATTGGAATATGAATGCTAATCTCTCTGAATAAAAAAGCAACTTTGATATAACAGTTCTGCCATCAACACATCTGTTTGAAATGCATTTGGACAGTTGGAATCCTCTGAAGAGCTTCGTAAAGTCAGGAAAAGACAATAAAACTTTATCTTGCTTTGACTTCTGAATTATGCCTCTAAGGGTGTGGGTTGTTCTTAGCCTACATTTACTGGCAGAATTAGCTAGAAAAGATGATCAGTCGGTAACACATGCAGACAGAAACTGTCAGCTAGAAAAGATGGGTGTACAGAAAAGACTCATTTCCTTCAAATGAACATATTCCCATTTTACAGTGTCTAAGATGAGCAATGTGCCAGCAATGCACAGGGGATGGGAATGAGAGCAGTAGCAGGATACCAGCTTCTGCATGAAATGCAAAACAGTAGCGGCTGTCTCTTGGAGGCTTTGCTAGAAGGCAGTGGGTCATTGCTTGCAACTCCCTCATGCTTCCCAGGATCTGCCACCTCACGTGTCCAGGACAAGGAGAGGAAAGGCTGCCATTTCTGCTGAGCTGAGATTTCATTGTGAGAGGTGAGCTGGGAGTCCTGTATGGGAGATAAGAAGATATCTCTGATCAGCTGATGGATGTCAGCTGGCAGCCAGCTTCAGAGCTAACTCAGGGAGAACAGCATATCAAACTGAGTTCCTGCAAGTGCTCTGAAAGGAACAGTATTTTCCTCAAAGTTATGCTATGCCTGTATGGGAAGGAAAAAAACGTAATTGTAAACAGAGAGATTGCCTTCTCTAAGCCTCCAAGCTCTCTTCAAATATATTTCATTTTCACAACTGGAAAGCACAGTTGAAGGCTGTAGTTCTCGGTGGTAGTCTTCTGCTGAGGAGCTCTGGAACATCTAATATCTCCTTAATCTACCAGACGCACTGCAGGGAGAAAATTGGTTACCTGCTGATTTGGCAGCCAACTTCTGACTCACGCTTCACAGTTGCTTTTCTCTCCTGGAAACGTTTGTCTGAACTACTGTGAAATAGATTGGCCCTGGAAGGCAGGCAGTGTAGTCCAAGACAGTCATGTCAATGGAATGTCTCCCCACCACCTCATACAGCTTCAAGGGGATGTTGCTGGTTCCCAGGCTCATGGGGAGTGCTGATGTCAGGAGGCAGAGAGATGAAAGGCATGCACTGGAGTTATTGTTGTTTTCCAGCTGGTCAGATGTGGAGAGTTGCACCTGATCAACTCTTTCACTGTTCTTCCTAGTATACCTGCTCTCACTCTCACTTTTCCTTAAGGTATTATTTTAGAAAAAAATCCCAAACATAAACATCTCTATACTGTCTGAGTATCGCTTTCTGAGAAAAGCTGCTTTGCTTCTTTTTTTTTTTTTTTTTTTTTGCCTAAACGTATTTCCGTATAAAGACATTTGATTTCTAAAAGATAGTGATTAAATGATGTGAGCAGTCAGTTTAGCAGTAGTTCTATCCTCCTTCCATGACCTTTTCTAAGTGCTTTTTTGTAACCATTTTCACTTGTTATTAAAGAACTTTTTTATTTTTTGCGTTATTTACATATGCCTCAGTACAAAAGCCCAAAGAAGTACTGTGACCTGTGAATCCAGATCTGGTTGAAATGTGGCTTTGGAAGTTTAATAAGGAATAACAAGTTTGCAGCCAGGGTGGAAATTTGTAATGGAGTTCTTGTTTGCAGTTAGTAAGTAGGGTAATAAATAAAAATAGCGTAATGAAATGATAAGCTAAAGACTTGACTGAAGTCCAAGAAAGACCAAAAAAAAAAAAAAAAACCAACAAAAAAAAGAGAGAAGTTAAAAACCCAGAACTATTTCAAAATGCAAACTCAAGGCTTACCCTTAAAACACAATAACTGGAGAGAGACATACTGGAATAGTAACAGACTGATGTTAGTATTATCTTAAGACTGAATAATTTAGGGACAGAGATTCTGAAAAGGCTTATGTGTTTTAGTTTCAGAAGCACTCGTAAAAGGTTTTGAAATCATTAAAGATCCTAAACTCCCTTAGCATCTTTTAAAACCTCAATTTTTAAGTAGTCACTTTATTATTGCAGACTGGCTAATTTCATAATGCAAACTGTTTTATACATCTAGAGTACCCTTCTCCCTAAGGCCTATCTTGCATATACATCTCTCTTTATTTCCTAATTCACACAAGTGTTTTTAGTTTTCAGTAAAGATGGTGGGAATGTCTGCTCCCAGTGAAACACAGCAAGTAAGGAATTAAGTTGCGGAAGCAAGGGCCTTGCTTTGGTCAGAAGCAGGAATAAGGACACAGATGGAAGCTGGGAATGCCCTTCCGTTGAGTGACTACGCTTAATAAAAAGATGGCACATATTGCATTTCCCAGTACTAGCAGGACTGAGTTTCGGTATTGAATTTCCCTCAGAATATGTTCAGATAGTGTGACTAATCGGTTTTCTATATTCATGATCTTTTTTAATGTAGTTTCTTTGAGACTGGTTTTTATTGCTGGTTTGGACATAAACAGTTTCTAGCGAGCTGTTTATCTAGGCATGTCTTGTTATTAAGTCCCTTTTTTAACATATGCCACGCCACTCAGATACGCTGATTTAATGGTTAAAAATATGCTAATTCACACAACACTGTCATGAGTAAATGCCTGTAAACAAAAATCTGCAACAAATATTACAAATTCATTTTTCACTAAATGCATTCTAAGAACAAACAGTTAACTGAATTAAGGCAAATTGTTGCATTACGGTGTAGACAAGTGATCTCTGCAGTGGGTAGGGAACTGTCTGACAGGAGTCATGTGGAAAAGGTGAGAGGTAATTGGTACAAGTTACTCCTGGGGAGATTCTGATTAGACATAAGAGGGAAATTTTTAACAATAAGTACAATCAACCATTGGAACAATCTCCCCAGGAAAGTGGTGGATTCTCCAACATTGGGCACTTTTGTGATTCAACTGGACAGGGTGCTGGGCCATGTTGTCTAGACCATAGTTTTGGGCAAGAAAAGTTGAACGACATGATTCTTGTGGTCCCTTCCAACCTGGTATTCTATGGTTATATGATGATTCTACGAATCACTTTTGAAGTAACTTTGAAATTCAAAACTCGCACTACAGCTTTTCGCAGTCTAGAAAAAACGTTGAAGAACAGCTCAGTAGAGGTGGAGGGAAGAGCAAGAGAGGAACGCTATGACTGTCTTTGTTTCCACTGTTATCTAGCTTAAAATAAGTATTTACCAGGTGAAATAAATTCAGAAGCCTAAGTAAAGCATTGTTGACTCTGGAGTATGGTATATTTGTGGATATACCTGGTCTCTATTCTCAATGTGCAAATAAATCAGAAGCCAATACAAAGGCCTAAAATGTTAAGCACTTTGTAAATACAATTGAATCTGTTATACAGTCCTCTTACATTCATGATCAAGAAAAATTCTGTCCCTCTGTGAATGTTTCAATATGTCTGTAACCAGATACAAAAGGTAGCAGGTGAAGGGGAAGTGCTACTGTGGCTAAATTACAAACATTTTACATTATTCTAGTATCACTGGAAGTAAAAGTGTTAGTAAGTTGCCTCAGGATCACTTTGTTGCCATTAATGACACAGGAAATACAACTGAAATTATTCAACCAATACTGAGTTCTATAAATTCAGAGCTTTGACCTTCTATAGAATACGTTTAAATAACTGATTTAGAAAAATATTTTAATATTAAAAAAAAAAAGGCCATTGTTTATTATCAGTATCAAACATTAGGTAGTCACAATTCATAACAGAATCTAACTTTAGTTTTTCTACGAAAGCTTCATGTTTGGGACAGATATTTGTCAGTGTTGGTTCTGTACTTCAGTTACAGAGGGAGAGGTAATAATTTTTTTGTAAGTCACACACACGCAAGCTGCTGAGTATTCTTATTGCTTTACGTATTTGTTTGTTGTTGTTTTTCTCATTAAGCAAACTTTGAAATTCTGTCTAGTTTTAAGCTGCTGTCTGCAAATACTACATTGCATTATTTTTATGGTTCTGTGGTCAGCACAATACTGACTCACAGAGTAGTCACTGTGCCTGATGTTGATAATAAGTAAACAATGTCCACAGTAATAAACGTTTGCAGGGACAAGACTCTTATTATAATATGATTTGGGTTTGCAATACATATTCCATAAGAAAAGGTCAGTGAAGCATATTGGGTTTTTTTTTAGCAAATAATTCTTGTCATTATCAGGAGACCCTTAGAGTCAAGAAAAACAAGTCTGTAGTAGGAGATAGGGAATTACATTTTATCATTTCCTACTTGGTTGTAATCTCTACCAGTAAAGGGTCCTGCTAAGGTCTCCAAGAAAATTATTTGAGAGGCAATTATATTTGCTGTACTTCTTCTGTCAGCATTCCAGTTCATCATGTAAAAGTTATTTGTACACAAATATGTGTGCACTGTCCATCTTGCTCAACACAACCAAACATTCGTTATTCCTGTCTCAATAGTAGTACAGTCAAGATATCCCAACAATTTGTCATAGGTCAGGTTTCCTACACTGGGGGCATAAGGTATAAGACATGGGAGGATTTCTCCAGCTGAAGCACGTCTTCTATACAAGGTTCAAGTCTCAACACAATTCTGTTGCATGCATGGCAGCTGTATGGACTTTTAGAAGTTACTACAACCCTGTCTCCAAAGTTTTTATAATTAGGAAAAGGTAAGGCTAGCTATGCACAGAGGAGATACAACTTCTCCACTGATATTGGCACAATCTTTCAAAACACTTCCATGACAAATAAACACTTGGCAACTGAGGCCTGCAGAGACACTGGAAAAATTAGTTCTGAAATTGAACAGCAAATCCTGATTCCCAAATAAAGAGGTGTGGGTAGCCTGGACCAATACTGCCACATAAAATAATGCCAATAGAATAATGGCGTGGTCTTTTTTGTTTACTTATTTTGTTTTGCTTTGTTTTGTAATGGGTCCTCAGAGGATTCCAATGTTCCTCCAAAGTAACGTATGTTTTCTTGGGTAACTGCAGTGTTCATAATTTCGTGATCACTGACTGATAAATGTTGGTCAAAAGTTTCCTTTTAATTCATCTCCTGGGTTTATGGAACACTGAGAAACATAATAGCTTTCGGAAATGAGTCTGCAATGCCTACTGTGATTCAGCAATTAGAAATTCAGCATTTTTTTTTGTTCTTTTTCTAGCAATAAAATTTGTTTTGATTTTTTTCACTGAATTTAGGACACACTGATTAAATAATCTCCTCTGAAAAAAAAAAGTCCTCACTTAAGTTCTTAAAAATGCTTGCCCCATCCCCTACATAATCAAGATCTTGCCAATCTGCTTTCAGCATGGAAATAGCTTGAGTCTACTATCTGCTTGATGCAACTTCAGTTCCCAAGTTGCACATCCAAAGTGTCTTTGTTCAGCACTTCTGGAGTATTTTAGAAAGAGGATTCTCAAATGTTGGTAGTTAATGAAGGGCACATAGGTTCTGATGGTAGCTCAGATGGGAGACAGCAAGTTAAATCCTTATTCCAGAGAAACATTAAATCAGTGGGAACTGATGTCTGCTGTCTCTCTAACAGCTCCCTCACTCATGTGGGAGATGTTTCACTCTTCACGATGCCAAAGAAAAATTTGAGAGCAGGTAAGAAGAAAAGATTTTCTGGTCTAGTTTTGACTGCTTTGATTTCCAGTGCCTGACCTATCATTTTTTAATTACTGAAAATACTGTAAGCATGAAAAGAAAATATTGTGTCTTATCCTTTGACCAGTTAAGGTGACTCACTCAAATTGCTGCCTCCTCCAGTGCTTTATTTCCTTTGCTTTTTCATATGTCATATTTACTTTAATATATCATTCAACGAAATGTTTGTTTGATTGTTTTTCCTTTCTACAAATAGTCTAAATAAGTAAATTGAGAGAGAAATGAATCTGAAATAATTTCTATTTTTTTTTTTGAGCTTGACAGCCTTTATGTTCATCACTCTTTTTATTAGCTGACAATTACATTTTTGGTTATGTAGAAATAAGAGCAATTGGATGGGACAAATAATTCATTTTGACTTACACATAGCTTCCGTACATGAAAAACATCACAGAAGGAATGCAGGGCTGACAAATTATGAGTAAAAACAATTATTGTACATACAAGACTATTTTTCCTTTTTTTTTAAATCAAGTCTGAAGTTAGTGAAGAGGGCTTGATAAGAGTCTATAATTGCTTCATTTGTTAAAAGCTGTTGTAAATTGCTCCAGCTTTGAGAAAAAATCCCTTGCCAATCTCTTATTTTTTGTTCCCTCCCTCTGCATCTATTACCCACTTCAAGGTTTTCACTTTCTGTGCTAGGCAAAGTGCCCAGAAGTCAAGGGAGTTAAGCAGGGCTGCTTAGTTCTGCTTCTAGGCTAGTGTCAATTGCAGCTCTGGGAATCAGCCCTTTGTGCTCCTAGTGTCTGTAATGGTTATGTTCAAAACAGCTCATGTCATCATGTTATCAACTTCCTGTCAAAGAGACATGCTTTAAAACAGGTACCAGAACTGAGCATGCTGGTTTGCAGTGACAAGCAAATAAGCAGAAGAATAATATCTTCATATCTTTCTGTTTTATTTTCTGCCTTCCCATTTAATGATTTTTTAGTCAAAATATCTGTTACTTACCTTTGACAGGATTATATACTGTTGTGTAAAATATCACCTGCTAGCAATTTGTATCTTTGTGACTCACAGTGGAAACCTTCTTATGTATCAAAAGAAAAGTAACATTATGAAAGAAATGAAATATGGTGTTATTTTGGGTGTCTACATAACACGTATTTTTTCATAGGGTGTTTTAAAAAATATTTAAAATATTAATTTACTTATTAAATAATTGATTTTAAAATATTTTAAAATATTATTTTAAAAGCTTGAAAGTAATATTTTTATGTAGCTTTCTGTTACTTTGGATGATACATGCTACAATGAGTATATTTTTATTGCTTTATTTCTTCATAGATATTTCATTGATCATAACACAGAAGAAGATAGTTACTTCACCATTGATGCTAGTACTGGGACCATTAAGACTGCCAAGATCTTTGACAGAGAGGAGACACCTTGGTACAACATCACAGTGGCTGCTTCTGAGATAGGTAAATAATACATTTGACACATAATATTAAAAAAAAAAAAAATAGAAAGCAAAAGAACAATTTTCAGGTTTTAAGAAACACTATATTGAGATATTATGTTCTTTTTAATACCATGGGGGTTTTTCAGCCAGTGTCAATAAAGGATAGTTTTCTCTGTGTTTGTAAATTCCGTAATTCCAGAAATGAAATAAAGAAAGCCTCACGTGTCTATGTGATTCCACCTCTGTAAATTTATCATGTTTTTCTGTATGTGATAGAAGGCTGCCACTTTACCTAGGAACAGTTCCAAGCATTCAGTGTCAACAGAAATCAACAGCTTGTCCCATTTGTGTTTCATATTTCATATACATTAGAAGATAACACTATACAGTACTGAGAAATTCATCCTTCCATCTTGTATCCGCTCTTAACCTTTTTTAGTGAATTGCATGTTAAATATGCCAATATTAATTTATATCTGACAGGTGCCTAGTAGTTGCTGATTATCAGGGTATACCTTTGGCCTTTTAATAGGTAAATTGCCAAGTAAAGATACAAAAAATACTTGCCTATGCATTTGAAATGCCTTGAGGTCTGATGAATTTCCGTTGCCTCAGGTAAGTCCTGCAACAGTCAAGAAATGTCTGACTGAGTAGTCCCAGATATATATTTTTACATGAGGCAAGTACAGTTTAAAGAACGTTTCAGTTAACTTTTAAAATACAGGGTCTTTATTTTGGCACAGTCAAAGTTTTAAAATTAAAAAACTCAACAAACCAAACAAAAAAAGTCCTAACCTGGATCAACAGATCCAGTCTTGCTAAGTATGCTTTGTGATACTCTCTTTCAGTGGCAGTGATTTTGATCAGTGCTGTGAACTACTTACATATATATTTGTTTGTGTGTGTGTATTCCATCATTGCCAGATGACGTGATACGGGTTTCACCTGTAACAGGTGCCACTGACGTTATTGAGCCACCTCAGCCTCCTCTGTTTTCATCTGTTTCATGTCTGGATTAAAACTGAATCTGTTCTGCCACTGCATCACTAGCACACACTACAGAATTAACAGCATGTACATGTTTTATAAGGACAACATTTTTTTTGAACTAAGTAAATTTCTGTTGTAAATAGTAAAATCTAGAGTTTGTGGTTAGCCCTTTAAAAAAGGTAATGACTGATAGTTCAGTGTCTTTGACAGTGTCTTCATACATTATGTGCTATTTCAATGCAGCATGAAATAAAATATAATTTAAATGTAATCATAAGTAGGTGGATAGTGTTAATTTGAATTGAGATTTGAAAGCCAGATTGGGCCATACTAAAAAAAAGACTAGTCACTAGTTTTTTCAGGAAGCCATCCAAATGTAATTATTTTGCAGAAATAAATCTCAATACCATTAAACTTAAATGTAGCTTTCTACACGTTGTTTATTTCACATAGGCAAATGAGCGGTAGTACACATACCATGCTGAGAGAATGTAGGGAGAATGAAGAAGGATTATGTTTATAACTAAAAGATAATAGAAAGACTAATGAGGATGAAATGGTTGGAAAGATAAGTAAATATACAATGTCAGTCTGAAAAACAATTTGTTTCTGAAAAAGGGAAGAAAAAGCAGTGAAGAAAAGACGGATGGCAGGCTGACTGACAGGCAGCCTAAATTATGGGCAGCCTTTCCTTGTGTCCACTTCTTTGGCCATTTCCTTACCTATAGTAATTTGAAAATTAAAACCCTGCTGTATTCTTCTAAACCCATTGTGAATTCAGTAATTGAATCTAGATGAAAGAAGGAGTACATGTTGTGTATACAGCACCAAGGCCCAAACTCTTACGTTAAGTGCTGTCTATCCCATATGTACAGGCTTTTATATCATTATCTTTCAAGTCCATGCATGAGGAATTGCAGAACTAAGACTAAAGCTGAAAAAATAGGTGGAATGCTATGACCAAAATATTATTTAGCTGTGAAAGTGGCAGTTGTCAAGTTCATTTGGCACAGAAGAAGGCATCCATAGCTTCTGACACCATTTTCTTAGCCAGGAACACAGCAGAATCTGCAAGGCCCAGAAAGATTGCACTGCTTCAACAATAAGAGGTGCTCTGCTGAAATAATGTCATGGTTATAGTTAGTTTCTTGAAGTGCTTTCCTCTCTTGACTTTATGCTACACTTCACTGACATAATTCAATTTCTACTGATCATCCTTTGGATAGCTATTTGTAACTGTGCTTATTTTATGCAAAAGTAGTTTAAAATCAACGTATTTCTACACTCAAATGTCAATATACTTCAGCCTTATTGTTTCTGAACCTTTCATATCACATTTGCTTTTAGTCTCAGTATATGATATACACTCTGCATTGATCGAATGCCGTCTCTAAAATCAGTGGAATTTCCACCACTTTCCTCTGTGGGAGTGATGTTGATGTGATGTTCAGTGTTTTCATTCTGATTACACAGACATTTCCTGAAGCACACGAGAGTTCATTGCCATGAGAATTGAAAGAATACGTTCTTTTTCCTTCTTTTTTTTTCTTTTTTTTTCTTTTTTTCCTCTTTTTTTTTTTTTTTTTCTTTTTAACATGCAGTGTTCTTTAACAGCATCATACAGTGAGGAAGAGTGGGATTTTGGTATCCAGGGCATACCACTGAAGCTGTTGCTTTGATTGTTTTCTGAAAACTACTTGTGGTATTAGGGAATAAGAAAGTTGATAAAATAATACTATATTTTCTATTGAGGAATCTATGTACTATGTTTGGGGCAGGGGGAAGGACTATGAATTGGTGATAATAGGATTTTAAAATATTGTTTCAAATAGAATTATTCAGATTTCATTAGACTGTTTGAATTATTTGAAAAAGTTTATAAAAGATCATTTGAAAGAGGAAGGACATACAATTTGCTTAGCTCTATTTAAGGCTTTTAACCAAGTCTTTGATAAGAGTAACAGAAATAGGAAAATACTGAGCAAGTGCACGACGTTTTATAATAAATGAAAGACTGATTTAGCGGAAAAAATATAGTCACAGTGAATGGTTGTGTCGTTGGGAGTGGAAAAAGTTAAGGCTGAGCTATTTTAAGGACTAGTGTAGGATCTGTCAGTTAGAATTCATTTTAATGACAGTACACAATGATAGGAAGTGACTCAGAATCCCAGACAACCTCCCTAGCTGTTAAGAATTAGGGAAGACTGAAAGAAACTCATGTAAGAACAAGACACGTTGAAGCATGGACTAGATAAATGAATCATGAAGGGGACTGAAAATTGTCTTAAATGGCAGTCTCAAAGGGTTGTGATCAGCAGCCCAAAGTGCAGCTGGAGGCCAGTCACTAGTGCAGTACTCTCAGGGTCTGATACTGGATGCAATACTGTTTAATCTCTTCATTAATTACCTGGCTGCTGGGGCAGAGTGCACTCTCACCTAGTTTGCAAATGACACGAATCTGGAGTAATGGCAGATACACCAGAGGGTCATGCTGCCATCCAGAGGGATCTTGACAGGCTGGATAAATGGATGAAAAGGAGCCTTAGAAAATTCCACTATAGGAAATGCAGAGTTTGGCACCTCAAGAGGAATAACCGCATGCACCAGTACACAACACTCCCGCTCAACTTGGTGTCATCTACAAACTTACTGAGGGTGCACTCGGTCCCCTCAAAGAAGGCTCAGAATGAGCTTATTAGTGTCTTTAAGTATCTGATCCCTATCAGAGCAAAGAAATGAGTAAAGGTCATAGAATCATAGAATGCCCTGAGTTGGAAGGGGTCCATAAGGATCGAGTCCAACTCCTATCCCTGCATATGACAACTCCACAATTCACACCATGTGTCTGAGGGTGCTGTCCAGTCTCTTCTTGAATACTGTCAGGCTTGGGGTCATGACTACCACCCTGGGGAACCTATTCCAGTGCTCCACCACCCTCTGGGTGAAGAACCTTTTCGCAATGTCCAACCTAAACCTGCCCTGGCACATCTTCCTGCCATTGCCTCAGGTTCTGTCACTGGTCACCAGAGAGAAGACAATGGTGCCTACCCTTCCTCCTCCCCCTGTGAGGAAGCTGTAGACCATGATGAGGTCTCCCCTTAGTCTTCTCTTCTCCAGGCTGAACAAACCAAGTGACTTTAGCCACTCCTCATACGGCTTCTTCTCCAAACCCTTCACCAACTTCGTAGCCCTCTTCTGGACACTTTTTTATCCTATGGTACCCAGAACTGCACATAGTGCTCCAGATGAGGCCACACAAGTGCAGAGTAGAGCAGGAAAGATAAGCAGAGATGAGGAAAGACTTATCTGAGTGGTATCTGGTGAAATGACAGAAGGCAAAGTACACAAATTGAAATACAGAAAATTCCATTTAAACATTAAAAGTTTTTGCTATGGGATTGGTCAAAAATTGGGACAGGTCACCTAGAGAGGCTGTGGAGTATCTGCTCTTAGAGATATCCAAAACCCAGTTGGACAAGGCCCAAGGTGAGGTACACTAATTGACTGAGCTTTAAGCAGGGGATTCGGGCTTGCCAATCTATGCAGGTGCCTTCCAAATTCAACCATTCTGTGATTTTGTGATATTTGGAACTGTGTGTTGAATGTGGAGAAGAAAAAGGATGACTGTTTCTCACATATAGTGATGCATTCTCTAAGAAAATAGGTGGCTGTAAAAAGAATTGTGAGTGATTCAATTAAGGTTTCTCTCTAGCGTATAGTAGTGCTGATATCAAAAGCAACGATAACTGCAAAACTGCAAATAACAGCCTCTGCAAGAAAAAGGTGGCACTAAAGTGGAAATGGGTGGACTTCTGGCAGTTACAAAGCCAGTTTCAGTTGGAAAAATAAAGATGTACCTCAATGTATTCAAAGCAGTGCTGCAATAGGACAAATAATAGTATCCTTGAGGTCTTTGTGCTTGCTAAGAAAGAATAAAAGCTGTGGGGAGAAATACATACTGATGATTCAAGGAATCTGAGAATGTCTCGATTTGAGATCAAAGTGAGGGTTATAGTTTTCACTAGGAACTACTACTTAGAAATATAGTAAGAAAAACTGTGTAAAGAAACTCCTTTTAGGTATTAATTCTAACAATTGAACTTATTGTGTTCAATATCTGCTCAACAGACAGAGAGCAAACCAGTTTCTAGATATGGCTATCAGATGATGTAAACATCAAGAAATTTCTGAGATTCATAAAGTACCAGACATTTAGATGGATGATAAGAATATCTGTGGTTGTAATAAGAAATGTGGGTTTTTTTGAAAGCAAGATAAGTGTTTATCTTTTGAGGCAGATCCAAAAGTTTATGTTTCAGAGATTTAGAAGATACTGGGATATTGGGAAATTTTCACGTATTTCTCTTATGAAGCTGGTAAGTATACCAGTGTGTAAAACACATCTATAGGTTTACCAGTTCACTGATCTTTTGGGGATGAAGTTGCAGTGTTTCTGAGCATCTCCAGAACTCTCTGCAATGACTGAGAGTGGAAAAGCAGATGATTTCCCACTATTTACCTAAAGGATCAATTTGAATGCAATGAGTGAAAACTTATTTTTGAAGGGTCCAGAAAGAGTTGTGAATCCGTAAAGCTACGGAGAAGCTGCAGAGAACAGGAAAATTGAAATAACATGGTACCTGCCAGGTTCTGTCAGACAATCCAGACTTAAAGGATGCTAGCAAGAGGTAGTAAAGAATGACCACATGAAAGGATACAGAGCTTTTATCCAACAGTGTATTTGAAATCAAAATATTTAAGATACATCATTATGGAATCGATTTTATGGACAAAGCAAAAATCTCCAAGACTGTCAGACATTATCAGATATTGGGGAAAAACCAACCAACCAACTAACCAACCAACCAACCAACCAACCAACCAACCAACCAAAAACCACAAACAAACAAACAAAACCCCACAAAGGTATTTATCTTTGTTTGTATGCCTTCTGTATCTGCTTCTCCATGCATATTCCTCCTACTGGCTTCAGGGAATAAGACACCAAAGTGTTGAGTTAGAGCAACACCTCGTTTACAAAATATGCAATGCCCTTTGTGCTATTGAAAGGATCCCAGGAAAATACAGTCATTAAAAACAACAACAACAACCATCACCTTTCAGTGATATTTTCATAGAGGGCAAATAAACCTTGTTCAGAATTAAAATATGTGAAAAAGGCAGGACAGCTCACAAGAATAAGAGTTTGGAACAGTTAGCTTGCAAGAATTGAGGTAAAAACATTAAAGTGCAGGTGCTAATTATAACATAAGCAGTTTTTTCATCAATAAGTTTTGGTAGAAACAGAAACAATGACAAGAAAGACATAATTATACAATTCACAAGAAAGCAGGATACACACAGAGAAATAATTATTTTCAGCAGGGACATATAAAACCTCTTGAGATTTTGAATAAATATTGAAAGCCCTATAATTACATTAAACAAACAAATAAAGTATATAATTAGAGTGAGGTGCAGTTGTATATTTTCTTTAGGTGCATAGGGATATTGCTATCTCATATTGCCATCAGCCAACAGCAAGTTATGAAAAGAATTTGCCAGTTGTTTTTCCTGATTTATGGTTGCATTGCAGCAGAAAAGGCATTCTTAAGATTTTGATAGGATATGAAAATATTTTACTTCTGATAGCACTACATGAGACTGTCATATGAAGAATAAGAACAGAAGATAGAATGAAGGTGTAAACAAAACAAACCTGTTAATGCTATTAAGAGGCATATTGATTTATTTTACAAAAAGTAAAATCAAAAGATAAAAATACACAGTTCATTTCTGTTTATTTTGAAATGCATGAAAACAACATATGCATTGCCTGAAGGAAATAAGTCTATGGAGCAGTATCTTCCTGGCATGCAGCACTGAAAGAATTAAAAAAGAAGAAGAATTGATGACATTCTATTTTCTCAATTTAAACTTTTTCCCATAATCAATATTTGCTTTGTGACAAATAATTAATTTTTGGAAAAATGAATCTTTTTTCAAGATCTGAAAGAAAGTAATCTAAATCAGAACAAACTGCTGTAACAGTGTTATAATTTCAAAAACCTTTGTATCTGAGGGACAGGAGGTTGTGGGTTTGTTTCTTTGTTTGTTTTTATTTTATTATGAGTGAGTTTGTTGCTAGCTTTGTTTTGTTTTTCCTTGAAATGATTTTTTTCTTACACTAAACATAAAATTTCCTCGTAGTGCTTTTCTGTCTTTATTTTTTTCTTCGAAACTACTGGGTTTTTAACAATACAGGGTACACGTAATGAAATTCACTCATTTTTTTAACGTCAGTACAGGGTAATTTTGTCTTATGTGTTGTTCACTACTTTTATGATAATTTCTATAGGTACCTTACAGAACCAGACTTAAGAGTGTTACTTTAAGCCATGCCCCCACCAAGAGAAAGATCACGTATGTTCTTCATCTTTGACCTCACTTACATTCTGCCTGCTAGCTGAGTTTCAAAGAGTTTCCATATTGGTAACAGCTGCTTTATTTTTCCAAGAAACAGAATCTGCCACAAATGTATTTCCCTAGATGGGGACCACATTGAAATAGTTTTAAAAAACTACGAGGCCTGAGTTTTAAGACTATTTTACTCAGGGAGTAGTGAGAATTGGATATCTGACATCTTTTGAGTTCTGAGGGCTAGACACAATACAGGTACCCTGTACAAACTTTCCAATGATATACAGTTTATTTTCAGCCTTTGTAAGTTGTCTACTAATGGACCATAAAATCACAATAATACAATTTGTAGCAGAATGCCATTCTCTTAAATGTATTTATCAATGCAATAAGGAAAACCTACACAAAACTATTAAAAAAAAAAGAAATAAAAGTGTTGTTGAAAGGCAGATAGTTCTCCATCCTGCTCAAGAAGTGATGATTCCAATTTCAAGTTTGATGCTTATTTCCCCGTTTGTCCTGGTTTAGTCACTGGCTTCTAGGCTTGATGGGTTTTCTTCTTGTCTGTTTCTTTGGGGAAAAGTAGGATGAAGATATTTCTATGTTGTCATCTGAAGATGGTGTAGGGGTTTGCTCTTCCTGGCTACAAAAGTGGGTCCCCGAAGAAGAGACAGTCTTTGGGATTACATGATATTCCTCTGCTCAGGGCTTTGTAAGTCAGTACCAGAATTTCCAAATGGACATTTTTGGCAACAGAACCGGTATATTTTGATCTACTCAGGAGGTGAGCACTGGTGTTGTCTATGAGCTGCAGAATTTTGCTTGCATTAAGGCAGAGGAAATTGCCAACTTGAGAGTGCTAAATGTTTTAAGTGCAGTGCTACTATTGCTCCTGTTGTTACTACTGCTGCCACTACTAGCATGATCCAAGAGAACTGATCAGTGCTTTCACGTTTGTGGTTGTCAGTGAGAAGTCAAATTTTGCTACAAGAAAAAATAAAACATTTTCCAGCCAAATTCAGATAACAATATATAAAAGTACCCCTACCCTAAGAAAGCAGAGTAGAAACCTACAGTTGTTACTAAATCCTGCATAATTTTCTGACAATTTTCTGTGTTTTAACCTTCGTAGATCTATGTTTAGTTATGTAATGTGTCAAAACTAATCATTATTAGAGAAGTGTGATGAGTGCTTTCTACTTCTCTTTACAAAAGTACCAGAATAGATAGTTGGTTGAACTTCCTGAGTATTGCCTTGCCCCATAAGGTCTGGGAAAGATGTCAAAATAAGAAAAAAATTGGTTATGATGCAAAAGTATAGACATTTATTCTAATCCTAAGCTAGGTGAAGATTTTTCATTCTAGATCATGAAAACATGTAAAAACCACAAAAAAACCCACAACACAGAAGAATGTTGATGTCAGGACTGTTATCCTGAATGTCATTCAGTTAGAATTTATTTTCATAAAGCTCATAGGAATTTCATTAAAAAGAAAGTCTCAGAAAACAGTAGCTATATTAAAAGTCTTCCTTCTTAAACAGGGATTTTAAAGTTTGCCCACAGAAATTAGTATAAGAGAAGATTCAAGACATCACACTGGCTGCTGATAGGGACTTCTGTAGGTTTGCAGAGGACGCGCTGGTGAGGGGGATGTTATTCAATGAAATTCATTTACTTTACATACATTTAGTATTCTTGCAATAGAACTATTTATTCTGAGAAAAGCCTCAAGCATAAGAAAGCAAGTCCCTAACGTAGGTGAATCAGAGCAATGTTTCTGCTTCAGTTATTCCTTAGAAGACCGAGCATTCACTTTTAAAAATCTACTCTTGAGGCCAAATAGTAATAGGATGCAGAATGGATCTGGCTATTTTACAATGTGCAAGCCTGAAATATATGTCAGCACTGATTATCTTAAAACTGGAAATCTGCCTAACTGCCACAATAAATTTGTCTAATTAACAAATATATATTCTTAAAAGGACCAGTTATTAGAGTGTTTGGATATTGCAGATGAGTTGTACACCTGTAAAAGATTGGAGTTTTTATTTGTTTTATGATAAAAAAAAAGTAAAACCGAATCTAAAAGCAACCCAAAAAACAACAACAACAAAAAATCAAATGAAAAACAAAAAACCACAAAAATCTGTAAGGTCACAATTCTTATTCTTTCCCCACAGTATAAACTGTGCTATTGTCTTCCATGCACATCTATAATACGTAGTATACACAATCTGACAAATTTCAAGAATGTTTTGGTAAGTGGTATGTCACTGTCCATTCGGTGATGGACGCGTGATGGTTCATTTACCTCGATCTCAAAGTGCAAAATTAAGGCAACCAAAATGCCAAGGGATTATAATTCAATCAGTGTTACTTTATTAATTTGCCCATAAAGTGGCAAGCGATAGAGAGAGATGGAGGGAAAAGGAAAGGTAGAAGGAAAAAGGAGGAAAGAGGGTTGGTTATCACCTAACGAGTCCCAAAGGCGTCCCCCTAGTCTCAGGTCCCATGAGAAGAGTCCTGCCAGTCCTCCGTCGTGATCCGGGATCCTTCAGTGGGGAGGTCTCCATGATGTCCAGTTAGGGGTTGTCTTTTATGCTTCTTCACCCCACCTCACTCCCATAGATTGAGGCCAATCTCCGCCTTTGTTACGCAATTCAGGCTTAACTGCGCAGGCCCAAAAAGTCCTCGCTTTACTTGCCAGAACCCATCTGCACCTGCGCCGCCACTTTCAGGGGTCTCTTAGTGGTCCGTTGCGTGACCTCAAGACCCTTAGTGAGCCTCTGTGCATGCTCTTCTTTGTAGGCCTTTTGTTGCAGGGAGGAGGTGGAGGGCAAGTCTGGCTCAGAAAATCCATCTTCTGGACAGCAGTTATTGTCCCCAGTTCGGAGAGGCATTCGTAACACAATTCCTTTTAGGAGGTGGGGGGTGAGTTTGGCTGAGGCAGCAGTAAAATCCACCTTCAGCTATTGTTTCTCACAGCCCCCAGGTCGGAGAGTCCTATGCAACACAATTCCTTTCTTCAGGCCTCTCCCCAAGCCATTGTCCAATTCCTTCTACCAGAGCATTCTGTTCTTTAAGTCTCTGATGGCAATGTTTAGGCAAAAACTGTTCTTCGGACCGACTCTTACAGTAGTGTTAATATTATACATTGCCTATTAGCATTTTGTAGTGAGGCAGTTGTCAACATGGGAATTTTTCTGCAATTCTCCACCATACAGAGAGGTAGCTGCTTCCTGAAAGATGCAAATAGTACCTTGTGAATGGAGAACTTTTTTGTACTGATAAGGTATTTATGAATTATTTGTATTGCAAAGCAGTGGCAGATTAATAAAGGTCAATTCTCTGAATCTCCATGAAATCTCTGTGAAAATAATACAAATCTAGCAGACTGGAGTAAGACTACACTGGGTAGTATTGACAGGGATACAGGGGGACACCTTCTAGATGGGGCAAAGAGATCTGGTACACCATACTGAAACAAAAGTATTTACCATTTTTTCTTGCCATGTATTGGACTAAAAAGTTTGATTTTCCTTTCCAAGTATCTATTCCAAACATGCCAGACCTCCAGAACAATTCTTTATCTCTGATACCCTCTAGTATCCTGTGCTATTCCTGATTTTTTGCTCCCTTCCTCTTAGATGTGTTATTGCACCTTATATCTTTGAAGATGGCCCTGTTTGGAGCTGGAGACTGGACCACTGACGTCCAGAAAACCCTTTCAACTAAAATTTTTCTGATATTCACAACTATTTTTGCTTTATGACACATTGTACTGAAACAAAAGTATCTACCACTTTTTTTGCCATACATTGGACTAAAACTTTAATATCAGTGTAGTTAATGAATCCAATTTGATTTATTCCTCCTTAACCCTTTACTGTGATCTCTGCCTTCTGTGTCCTTTATATACTCATGTCCTCTCTATTTGCCTGATTTAGTCTATACCACTTTCTTGTTCACATACCTCACAAACTATGTATGAGTGCCTCCTGCACAAAGCCTCAGGAACAAAGCTCCTTTGATCTGCAGATCAGCTCTAGATCACCTATTGCTAGATATCATGTCCTGTAATTGTAACTACAGGATTTTTGTGGTTGGATTGTCTGATGACATTGACAGAGGAAGTTGCCTAAATAGGTTTGTAAGCTGTATTTCAGTGAGGAATAAGAAATATTCAATCTCTACTGCTTGTGCTTTTTGCACAATCTCCCACACTACCTCCAGGGAAGGATCAAACATATTTTTGTGTTAATACTCATATCGCAAAGGGTGTCTTGGAGGGAAGATTGCTTCCTTCAGAAGTAAGAGTAAAGGTAGATGAATGGTTCCTTTCTCCTAACTGCTTAGTGAACAGCTAAGTGTCGTTCTTCCTCATCTTCAGCTCATATAGTCCAAGCATTTAACATTCCTCAAAGCTTTCCACTAAAAGTGTTTTCTAGATAGCAATGGAGAGCCTCAGTCTTGCATGAACATTATTGAGATTGCCTACTTCAGTGCCTTAGTTCACCTGTTATAAAGTTATTCATTGTTTCAGGGGAAAACTGAAAATACTAACAATCAAGGAAACTTTCATCAAGAAAATGGAATTTGTAAGTCTGTAAATGTCTTCTGAGTGTGTTTTTGTAACTTCTAATGCTAATGTTAGTTGGGAATAGAAGTTTCTATATTATCTAAATTAAGTCTTCCTTTTCTTTTGGCTTCTTTTAATATCCTTCCTATTCCCATTTTATGGGGATAATTGACTAAGTTCCAAAAGTGAAATAAAATCATCACGTGAATGTAGACCTATTAGTTAAAAAGAGAGTGCAAAAAATCTGAAGACAACTTCTAAGCCCCAGGCTTTTTGACTAGTATCTCAGGTAAAAACAGAGAACAACAAATGTCTTCGTTGAAAGAAACTTCAATGTTCTCAAAAATTATTTCATTGGGAGGCTACATTACTGATGACTTTGAATCTAAGTATGTGTCTAATCAATGTTGTTCAGAGTTGTGAGCAGAAGTCATTAAAGGTGTGACAAATCTAAGGCATTTTACAAATGACCCTTTCAATGGAAACATGATGTGGGTTAATTAAAAACAAAATGATGAAGGAGAATTAAGAGGTTTAGACTACTAATGCTTCTGTATTTATTTTTTTTTTTTGCAATGAACATGCACAGGGATGTACACCTCTAAAATGTCAATCTGTAAGACCCCATTCTTCCATTCTGTTGTGTTTGAAAAAATGACTTTGCTGTCTTCTACTTACAGTTTCATTTCATTGGTGAAAGTGAAACGAAGTTTGTCATCTAGCAGACTGATAATTAAACAGACCTCACAAGGCATATTTTAGCTAATTATAAAAAGTTCTAATATATAATTCTTTCAACATAATAAAATTTTCTTACCACTTACTGGTAAAAACAAGGGAATTATGGATTAAAATTTTCTTTTTTTCTATTTTATCATGGGAAGCGTATTCTCATTGAAAGGATTCTATTTATTGTGTTTTTTGAAGGTGAGTTCTTTCTGAGGTTGAGCTCTCACACAATTACAGATTATAGCCTAAGACACCATTAATTAAGCCTTATTTTCTTACTGGTATGTCAGTGCTAAAGTAAGACATTAACTATTATACTTCATGTAACAGCTTTTGAGGAACCTGAACTCGAGCTTGGGAAAGGTTTGTATGTGTCTATGCATTAACATTTTCTTATTATTTTGCTATTTTATCTCATAAACTCTTTAAGGGACTGAGAAAAATATTTTTAAAGAAGTATTAGATTTTATTCAATACTGTGATGACACTTTCGTATTTGTTACAAAACCATTGAACATTCCGTAGCATACATTGTGATAGTTTGGCATAACTCCAACAGCTTTCTCCCACTTCATTTTGAGAGTAACGTGCATTTTTATTGATATATAACAGTGACTTAAGACTCTTACTACAATTTCTAATTTATTATTATTATTATTATTATTATTATTATTATTATTATTTTTTAAAACAGTTGATAAAGGACAGGAAACAACACTTTTAGTAGCTTGTTACCTAAATTCATGCAGCTGTATCTTGTTCTTATCTAGTTATTGTGTTAAGAAACCATGTTTAAATTGAAGATGTCATGGAATATTGAATATTTCAATAGGCTTAATACCTCCTTCTGTATTTTGCAGACAATCCTGGGCTAGTGAGCCATGTTCCAGTCGGTGTCAGAATCCTGGATGTCAATGACAACCCTCCAGAGCTTGCCAGAGAGTATGATGTAATTGTCTGTGAGGATTCAAAGCCTGGTCAGGTAACTCTCGCAGTTCTCTTTCTCTCAGTGACAAAGAAGAATTGCTTTATTTGTTAATGCCACATATGTAACAAATTTTATTTGGGGAAGATATGTCATAATTCTTTATGATTTCATTATCATATATCATATTTGATTCAACTTTTAAACTGTGTTAGATTGAAGGGAAAAGATTTGAGAATTTGTTCAGTGTTTCTTTCTTGTTGCTGCAAAAAAAATTCCAAACTAGCTTCAGTAAAGACAGGCAAAACTTGAGTATTGCCAGGTAAGAGGTGGATTTTGACATGTCACTCTCCTGAACAAAATGGATGAAGTGGATTTAACACCTCTCGTCTAAGTGCCACATGTTAGCAAGGTTTCAAATACAGCTCAGTGAAATGGCTGGTTAACATGGCCACAGTCCTCACTTTTTGCATGTTGATTGCCCTTGTCTGGGCAGGGTCATCATGGAAAAGATGTTGAGCAAATTTTTCACAGCTCTGAGCATGGGGTCAGAACTGAATCACATTCCAGTCACTGCTCCTGTGATTGATGCACTTCATTGCAGTCTGTAGTCTGGAGATTTTACCAAATACCTTTGCCTTTTTTGCATAGACTGAACTTTTTTTACCCAACACTCTATGCTGGTTTTGTGTTATTACACAAGTTGTAAATTGCAATTGTGAGCTCATATATTTCCTGAGAAATACATTGCTAGTAATAACACTTTTCTTACGAAATCTTTAAAAGCAGTGTATATAGATGCATTGTGACATATTTCTATTTTTAATGTTGAGTCTATAAAAATGCTGTAATTCATCAGACTATAGGCTGACCAAAGTTATCTTGACTCTAACAACAGCCAGAAGCTGACACCTAAAGAGCAGAACAAGAACATGGCAAGTATTTCTGACATCCATCCCTGGTCTCAGATTATTTGCAAATAATTTCCTGATCCAAGTATGGTTTCTCTGTTTTTAATAATCCTTTAAAAACCATCTCGTATGAATATGTCTAGCTTTTCCTACAACAAACGTAAACTTTTCATATCTGCTACCTCATGTAACAAGGAATTTTACAGTTTAATTGCATGTTTCAGGAAGACTTACCACCTTTTTTTTTTTTTTAAAAATCTTCCCATGTTGTCCTGAGTTGATATTTACCAGTTCTTTTGTTGGAAAACACAGAGAGAGAGAAAGAACAGTTCATCCCTATTTATTATCTTTGTGCCCTTGATAAAGCTCTAGCACATTGCCCCTCAGCTGTCTCTTGTCCAGGCTGAAGAGTCCTACTTAACTTGGACAGGCTGTGATAAAGCCCTTCTAGACTTTCGATCACTCATCTTGTCCTCTAAATTTTCTGCAATTCCTCTCTGTTCATCTTGAGATGGGGAAACATGATTCAAGAGGCAGGTGTGCATTGGTTTATAATTCTTATAATAGTTTATTCTTCATAGTATATGATGATCTCTGCTTTGTTCTCTCTTCCTTTCCTAGCAATTTCAAACAGTGACTTCGCTTTTTAACCACTAGCAAGCACTGAATGCAAAAAACTGCCTACCTTAACACCAATATTATTAGAAGTAATGGTCAGCTCAGAGATTGTCATCACATATGTGAAGTTAAGACTTTATGTATATGGATAATGAATTTCACCTCTCTTTGTATTGCCTGGCTACTGAGTATTGGAAGGTCTTTAGTGTCAGACCTTCCTCTTTACTTCCTTTGTGCAAGAACCTCCCCTCTTATCTCATGACTGCATAGTTTTCTTCTGCGCTCTTATTAAGACACCTCACTCAGAGCCTTTGAAAATCTTAGTAGGTCTGTCTATCAATGGAATATCTCTTATTAACATGCTTATTAAAGTAAAAATAATGTTCTGAAAACCTCAAAAAAGTCAAATATAGAAGAATTGGAACTTGTAAAAGATTAATTCTTTATAAAATAAGAAAAAATTGCTTAAGAATTAATTGCAGTTGCTTTCAACATATTATGATATTTTTTAAATTATATATTTCAACAGTAATTGTTGAATAATGGTTATAATTAATAATAACCGAAAACATGCAGTGAAGTTAGCTCAGAAATGCTCTGTTTGCCAGGGTTGGTAAGTAGCTAGTTTTTCTTATTAACAAAGTTTTAATTCTCTAATAGTAACTTTTCAAATGGAAATTTATAAGAGAGATATTTAAGGGATAAAGTAAGTTCTACTATAACAGCATTTACTCCCGATTTGGTTCAGTGTTGTGTTTCTCTCTGAGCTACTGTAGCAAGTGTGAACAACTCCTGACCTCTGCAGTTTAACAACCAAGATTAATGCTACCATGCAGGACTCTACAAGCAGTAGTTTAATATGGAAAGCTGGATCAGCATGCTGTTGTATTCTTAAACTAACAGGACTCCGTTGCATACTTCACATGCACTTATTTCTATTTACACTGCACAATGAATTTTCATAAAAAGGTAATTATACCATTGCACTGTACAAAAAGCACAATGAAAGCAAAACATAAAAGTACATGACTCTTACTCAGACCTTACTATCTAGTTTAAGAAAGAAAATGACAGCATTCAACAAACATTAAGGAGGGACAAATAAACAAGGATTACAGAACAAGACAAGTGTTCCATATTCTAAAATACATGCCCAGCTGGATGGTTTTGCATCACTGAAAATTAAGTATTTTCTCTGAGTTATCCATCATTTTGTGAGAATGATTAATCAGATGTATCCCTAAAGAAGAAATTCTGTCAAGTCCTACCAGGCACTTCTTCTTGACTAGTGCTTTGAGGCTGGGCTTCAGCCCTGCACTGCCCTGTAAGAATCTATATTTCTTTTGTCAATTTATCATGTACAAGATAAACTAACCAACAGTTTGTCATGGGATGACCTTGTGTTTCTTTTGTTTATTTTCAGAAGAGGCTTCTATGGAGAGAAATCACAGTGCCATTTAATCATGCAGACTGTGTCTCCAGCTTATTTTTTTCTCCATAGTCCAATTTATTTATTTACCTTAAAAACAACCAACCAACCAACCAAACAAACAAAAAAAAAATCCCTGAAGGACTTAAGTGCTTAAATGACTGCCTCTAAGGCATCTCAAAGAGAAAATGCTTGTGGGAAGATGGTCATTTCCACACTGAAGTGACAGCCTTACTCCCTTAGCAGCTACTTTGTTGAGATCAACAATTTCCAACAGCTTCCAGGTGAAGTCTGGTAGTTATTATATATTAAAATAGATAAAGCATCCGTGATTTGATCTTACATGATATCCAGACTTGGAGAACTCTGACTTCTAGAAGTATACTAACTTTGTGAATAATTGTGAAATTTAGCCAATGTAAGAAAATGAAATTTTGCAATCTTCCATGAAATAAACTGATAAAAGAAAGTTTCCTTTGCTTCACATGCAACTTGTTCTATTACTTTTAAGACAAGGGGAGCAAACAGAGGTGATAAAAACAAACAAACAAACAAACAACAAACAAACAACAAAAAACACAAAACCACTAAGTTTAAATGCTTTGTTCTGGGAAGTGAAGGGGTGAAACACTGATAGTTTTCTGAATGTTTCCAAGTTCAGTGTTTGTCCTGGCAGAGTATGAACCTGTTAAAGTATCTGACTAGATCTGCTAGTCTTATTCACTATAGTTCTCCAAAGATAACATTTTTTTTCTGGGTGCTTTTCAGAGGAATAATAGAAAAAGTTGTGATAGTAGTGAAATGTCATTTTGTTGACACTATCTATCACTGGAAATCAACACACAGGTGTGTGTACATCTGCACACACACACACACAAAGAACTTTTTCAGAATCAGGATCCATAAATATCGTTCTGCCAACATGAGCTATCTCACCCTGGATGCTGTTATTTCTAATAGCCAGAAGAAATCAGCGTTAGCTGGCAAGGGACACCTCTGCTGTAAGTTTGTCATATGTGGATTTACTTGTTTATTGATTCAGTTCCAAAAAGGATCTGAGCAGGACTTAGCCTGTGCTTTCCATCCTTCTCAATTAGTCTTCCTCCCTTCTTGAAACTCTTTCTTTTCTCACCAACTCTTACCTTCAGAAAAATAGCATGACCCTTCAGTTTCATCACTTCATTGCTGTCAAGTGGGCTTTACAGCAGCTGAGGTTCTATGTCTATGTTTTTATTTTAATCAGCTTTCGTAAGGTGCATGTTAATGTCTGCTAATAGGCTATTAATTAGAAAAAGGTTAACAGTACATTGGGCATCAGAGGACACATACTTTTGTTTCTCACTTCTGAATGAATATTTTAGAAATATTTTCCTTAGAAAGCAAGAGCCTTTTTCTGAAAGAATGTAAACTTTCTGTTTAAAACCAGTTTTGTCAAATCTTTTTGACCTGTCCTACTACACATACAATGATTATTTTCCACATGGGAAAGCATGATTTCTATAACATTGGGTGCTATACTTTTTATGTAAGTTAGTGAATTCAGGGAATACTTCAACTTCCATGTGTGAAATCAGGGGCTGTAGGCGGTATATTTTCTTGAGCTTTAAAATCAGCCTTAAAAACAACTATATTTTATACTAGTGTTGTGGCATTGAGGTCTTGATCAAAGGTGTTCTTGTTGCAAAATGGCATGTTCTTGTAGGAAGATTCTGTAATACGTCACTGAACATTTTATGTAAGAGAGGGCAACGGGATGAAAGTTTTTCTACTAGGCTGTCAAATAAAAGCTGAAGGTGCATGGCAAAAGAAATTATATTTCACTGATGGAGAGCACTGAGGATTTATAAACAATATATAACAGGTTAATACCTTTTTTAGGGTCTTATCTGAATTTTTACAGCTATGTATGGTATTTAACATTATTTTTAGTATTTGAGTAATAACAGAAACTGATTCCCTTCAAAATATTCTTTCATCAACTTTTTTTTTGTCTTGCTTTGCCTCATAATATGTCAACATTATTGACTAAGTATATCTAAGATAATCATAATCTTCCTGTTTTCACAAGGTGGTTGTTTCAATAACAGATATGCCACCTTTGCAGAATTCAATAGAGAATAATTAGCTTTTCCAAACTTTTTCACCAATATTGCCATGACTTTTGCGAACTGCATGATTATAGACACTTCAGATTGATCTTATTCTGCTACAGTTCAGCAAAGAGGTATTATGACAAACTTTTAAAATATTCCCAGCAATTATCTTCAGTATTGTTAGTTATCTCAGATATGTATAGATAATATCATGTACTATATTGTATATAGTCAGTAGAATAAGCATTCTTTAAAATGTATTTGTTTTGTTTCTCCATGTGAATGGAAGCAGAACTGTGTGCTTTTAGTTTTAAAACAGACCAAACCACTTGAGCCCACACGGTTTATGCTTCAGATTCAGTCCAGACAGACTGCAGCTGAACACAAAAATTCTCATGAAAAGAGCACTTTCCCCACCACCCCCGCCTTTTATGTTTCCCTCAGGATATCTATCAGCTCTGTGCAGCAGTCTGTGTGGGCTTCACTGCCTATATCACAAGAACAGCTTTTATTAAATTCTACTTTAGCACTTGAGCTTCCAGGCCCAGCATGAAAATGAAAGCAGAGGTAGAAATATTGCTTGGTCACACATTCCAAAAGCTTATCTCAGTTTTATTTGAAAGTAAATTTGAAAAAAACACCAGGGCTTTTGAAGGCAAAGGTCCTACCTCTCAAAAATATGTCTCTTATATGGTTGTTACATCTAATTCTTTTTCATTTGGGTAAACCAAACTAAAACCAGGGGTGGCTGATGTTCTTCCTGTTTTGTTCCCTGTCAATTTAAAACTGACTCTTAACAGAAATTTTAAACAGAGCACTGGTATTTTATACCTGCTATTTTGGTGAAACAATTATTTTTCCTAACCAATAACAAAGTGCATCTAATTATTGGGAGGGCAAGCAGATCATGCTCTGCATAGACCATTCTGGTTCAGCCAGCCTGAATTTTTTCTCCATAAAAACAGAGGTTTATGTGAAACTGTAACTCTCAAAGTCACCAGGGTGCAATGTAGATGGAGAAAATTTCCGTACCAGGTCCTGGCCATATCAGGATATTGGAAAGTATAGATGCTTTAGATGCTTTTATCTATCTTCAAAGTGTGGTTCTTAAAATCTTTCACGCTAGAGAAATCAAGCTAATGGCCCAGTCATTTCATTGGTTGAATTTAGCAGCAGTCAAGTAGAAAATTAAAATAAGCTAACTTTGAGCATCCTGCTGAGGTCAGGTACTATTTGGGTCAAGTTCAAATTTCAACACATTCACTGTTAATTTTTATTTCAGGTAATTCAGACTATCACTGCCACTGACAAAGATAACTCTGCAAATGGGGCAAGATTCCATTTCTCCCTTGACGAAGGGCTTTCTTTCAATCCCAACTTTACTCTAAGGGACAATGAAGGTAACTCAAACACATAAATCTCAAAGAAATGCGTCTCTGTTTTGTCTGGGATGTCTCACTGAACAGAATAATTTCCATGCGTTTCTTGACAGGAGGAGAAAACTGTAATCTGTTATCACTGAACTGGCTGATATCAAAGACATGGTGTATACAACTTATTGCAATCTATGAATAATCAGATATTGCATTTCATTTTTATATTCCATTTTATTTTAGTATTTGTGCTTAATACATTCAGGAATGTTTTTTAAAAGTGTATTAATGAAAAGGTTGCTAACAATACGGTCTGCTTCTAGGTGAATACCACTGAGTGGGTACTTTCAAGGTTATTGCTGGTATATTGCTTAAAGGAGAGGCATGAAGATGTCACTCAGAGTCACTCAGCCAAGAGTTTCTGAACACTTCTTGAATGAAAGAACCATCCAGGCTTTCCAAAAAAAAAAGCCCAAATCAGCCTTACTACGTGTTGGGTATTGCCTCATAGTTTCTATTTTGCAACCTGATGAAAATGAGAGTAGACTTTAAATGCTTAGCTGTAGCTTTCCTCTGGAGCTTTTGTGTACATGTGTGTTGTGTGGTTTTATTGGTATGCATGTATAGAAGTGGGTGTGAGTTGGCTTTAATAGTTATATTGTTACAGTGGTGTTATGGAATATCTTCTGAGATCTTACAGGTCACTGCTGATCTGTAATGACTGAGGAGCATTAACTCCATCATTGCTACATATGGCACATACAGCGATGTTTGAATTATTCTTTACAGATATTTTTTTATCTGTTTTCAAAACCTTTCAGGGAAGGAGACTGCGTAATCTTTCTAAAGAAGGTGTTCCAATGTTTAACTATACGTATAGAAAGAAAAAAAAACCCAAGTCATGCTGTTTGTTCAGACTAGATTCATGGCCTTCATAGCTGGCTCCAAAAAAGATCAATCCAGTATATATCAATATTAAAAAAAAGCTAATAATATTTGAAGGACTAATTCATATATTAAAAATACTCCTTAAGTGGTGACTCCAGCCCTTTCCCGGATTAGTGTATCAATTCCACTTAGATTGTGGTGCAGCATCATAGCAAAAGCCAGAAGCTTGTTCCTGAAATAAAGTGTACTGTTGTGCAGTTTTGTACTTGAGTCTTAAGACTGGAATAAACTCATTGAGTATTGGACTGTGATCTCATGTGGGAGACCATGCCATGCTCATTTCAGTACAAGACACATTAATACACTTTTGAATAACAAAGTTGTGGTTCATGATGAAGTAGATATTTCATGGTTTTGAACATATTTTAACAGGGATCTGCATTATATGTGCTTATTACCAATGGAAAATGCTGTGTTATACTTTGCGGGCTGCATTTCAACATAAGTTGTTTACCCACACAGATTTATAAGAGGGTGAAAAATTTTCATAAATCTTTAATGCATCAGTGCCATGCTTTGGATATAAGTATGCAGCAGTATTTGCTGCTTTATTCTTACCTCCACAAGAGAAGTGAGCAACGACTTTACCACCAACAGCAGAAGGCAGTCTTTGGACTCTCTTCAGTTGGATTTGTCAGGAGGAAGTAGTGGAAGAAACTTGAATAGTTGCCGTTTAAGGTGCAGCCCTGTTGTGCATTATGTTTTTATTTCACCTAAGAAGATTCAAAAAGTAAGCATGCACTTCCTGTAGCGTCTCACATAAAACTTCAACATGTACAGAGACTCCAGAAGTGCAATTCCCAATTTACCCATATAATTACCACAATAACAGTTTAACTCAAATCATAACAATAAATTTATCTTAAAAAGAAAAGCATTGTCACTGTTTTGCTCGATACGTGAGTCTTTCTTTGTACTGTTTAAACACTTCTCCTTATTGGGACATTTTCTTCGTGATACAATCTGTAAGTGCAATGTCAGTGAAACACTTATGAAGTGCATTCATAGTATTCACTGTTCTAGCACTTGCGACTTTCATATTTATCATCTATTCCTATTCAGAAATTAGTATTTGTTGCTTTGTATTATAGGAAATAGCTGAGAGATGGTGGGCAGAAGAGCCTTCTGTCTGTGACAAGTTTGCACTTTCGAAAATTGACGTTTTTGAGCATGAGCTGTTAAAATAATCGGAATGCTCTTTACACAAGATAGCTGCTATTTTTACATCTGGATCAAATAATTCTATAAAGGCTGGCATTCTTGAAAATGAAAAGGAAAAAAAGGAAATTTAAAGAAAAAAAAAATGCAGCAATTGCCTTACGAGAGTTTTCAATATTGTTTTGCAGAATGACAAAAAAAAAAAAATCTTGATGTCACGTTGAAAGTGGTAGTCAGTGGTAGCTGTATCTGTCACTGCAAAGCTGTATTTCGCTTGTAGTCATCTCTGGATCCAGTCATTCTCTCTTTTTATTTCTTTAGGACGAAGGTTTCATGTCACAGGAATCTCAGCAGACATTTTCTTCCTGTGTTTTCATAACCCAAAATAACAGAATTCTGCTCTTTGAGACTAAAAATGCTATTGCATGAATGTTCTTACTTCACTATCAGCAATAGAGCTACAAGATCAAAAGTCTCTGCAGCAGTGAATTGGGTCCTTAATATTAATGCTTATATCTGTGCACTTTGAAATCTAGAGGACTTTCAGAAGCATGAGATTTTGTAGTTTGTCCCTATCTACCTGTATAGACTGCAGCAGTATACAGTCTCAGCATGTGTATGATTCAGGCCCATAATATGGTATGACTTCAGCAGAAGAATTAAAGTGCCAGTTCAGATAATTGATCATATGATCAGTTAAGCTTTTATCTCTTGAGCCTGGACTCGTGCCTTTACTCAATAACAATTCACAGTTTTAAAGCTCCAGCCTTTGAATGTGCACCATCATAATTCAGAGCTTAAAACCCTCAGGGAGACGTATCCACAAGGCTATAGCTTACATGCAGTCCAGCAGAACCAAATTGCTGCTTGGATTGCCTTCTGGATGCTACTGGTGTTTACCCTTTTCATTTTAAAGAAAAAAATGGAAAAGACAGAGTATGATACCTTTTTCCCTACTGACTGGATTCTGGTAGATTCTTTGCTGATACTTCAGGTTTTTTAGATACTGACAAAGTACTGTTCAGTGAGAGTAAAGGCTTAAGGGTATGAACAAGAGGACAGATAACAAAATGAAGTGGTACCTGTACACATGTAAGCCAGACAGAACAAGAGCCGAAATAGAATTTATTTGCTATACAAAGAAAATGCATTAAGTTGTAATCATTTCCTGCTATTTTAGAGAGCAAGCCCAGGGAAGATGCCTTTTTGTTTGTCTGGGAATTGTACTTATGAAGGCTTTTTAATGAAAACAGGGCTGTTTACAATTTATTCCATCCAGAAAAAATGTTGCAATTTCTATTAAAACCTGAGCAGTCAAATACTTTTTTCATCTGGAAGTGCTTTATGTTGCAGTTCAGATGCTACATAACTCAGTATATTGTTGTCTGTGTTCTTCTCACTTTGTTTTTTAGGATGTTATTTTAGATTTTTTTAAATGTTTTTTTAACTTGTGTGTAGTATCTTAAATTTATACTTTTTTTTTTCCTAATCAGAAATATCTGCTTTTGGATGTCATGTTAAAATTTCCAAGGGCAATATGAGACTAAAACTACCTTCTGTTGAGGAATCAGAGGAAAGATGAAAGAACTCATTCAAAACAGAGCTACTTCTAAGTACTGAATTTTAAAATTGTACTCTTTTCNTTTTTTTTTTTTTTTTTTTTT
Source organism: Pampusana beccarii (assembly GCA_013399365.1). NCBI lineage: Eukaryota > Metazoa > Chordata > Aves > Columbiformes > Columbidae > Pampusana > Pampusana beccarii. The sequence goes on along the minus strand of VWYH01005835.1, from coordinate 377,504 downwards.
TTTTTTTTTTTTTTTTTTTAAATCCTGGAAGGATTATAATGCTTTTCCAGATGCTTAAAAACTGGTTGATATATCTGTCAAAATTTCTTGGTTTGATGGAAAATGAGTGTGAGCTTGTGTCATTGCTATGATGTGCCCAATCATTAATATAGACACACACACACACTTTCATAGTCTCTCTCTCTCTCTCTGAGTTTAAAAAAATCATTCCCTCTTTCTGCTTATTTTGTTGCCTATTAGAGACCTCCTTCAAAAGTTACACAACACTTTTCAGGGAGCTGACAAAAGATTGAACCCTCAGAGAACAGTTCACTTACGTGCAAGAGAACATTTAGGAATTTTAGAAATTTATAATGTGTTTATCCACTCATGCCTGTGATGTAAATTAACATTTTTCCTGTATCAAAAATTAGGTACAAAAGATCAGTTCTACTTGACATTGCTATTATTTAGGAAAAGAGCGACCTCCAGAGAGTAATTTATTCCATGCCAGTCTGAATTCCCTTGCAGAAGTTTCTGTTTATCTCTCTTCCCTGATTTATGCAAAATTCTTATCCTCAACTGTATTGCACAAGCTGTCTGTAACAGGCCACTGAACCAACCTACAGGCTTTAAAGTTGCAAATAAGCATGCCAGATACCAGACTATGTCTTAATTGCTCCAGAGAGTCTTAAGTGGCATCAAAAAAGGTCAGGCTGAAATCCTCACTTTGCAATTTAGAATAAGTGGGAAACAGCTACGTAGTTCCTGCCTTCATTTACATCAAAGTGACATGCTATGGTTATGTAGTATTAGAAGTTACTACTATCCTTCAATGAAATATCGCCCTGTAAAGAAGACAAGATGTAACTTGGGAGAAAACATATCCGAGAAAATGCAAAGTTAGCATTATGCACGGTGACTCTATATGCAGTCCATAGAAGTGCTGTTACTGTAAACAGGTTGAATGCCTGAGCAGGTATTATCACAGAATCAACATATGAAAGCAAAGACAGAATTCTACTGCAGGTGCAAAGGACAGAAGACCAGGACTAGCTACCATAGAGGGAGGCATTTTTCTTTTTCAGACCTCTGAATATTTTGGATCATTTTCTGGTTTAAAAAAAGTTGGATCTAAGATGGATGAGATAGGTAAGTAAATTAGTACATAGTGTATAGGTTTTTCATGAATTTGTTTTCAGTGTTGCTGCCTGTTGGTGTTTCACAAGCCAACTCATAAGCAAATAACTATTTTTCAGGCTCAAAAAGTCTGCTATGTTGATTTTCACATTTTCTACCCACTGAACTAGGCATTGGCAATAGCTTTTTGTCCACTGGCAATATCTTTCAAACTAGTACCAAAAAAAAAAAAAAAATCTGCAAGAGTTATCAGTAATGTAACAGAAACGCCTATCAACATAGTGCCACGTAAACGAATTAACAGCTCTGACTTTAGAAGTATAAGAAATGCAAATCACTCCACTATATTTTCTTTGGTTTTAATTAGTTATGGCTTCTCAGACAATTTATTGAAGTTTAACTGCTGATATAAGCAGAGCTAAAATTAAAACATGCTTTAAGCTATAAACAGGTTTTTACTCTTTTTATTTCCATTTCTCTTGTGTTTGCCTGTAATATATAATGTGTCAAAGGAATTCTCAAATTGTGAAAAATAAATTAGTATCCTCCAAAGTGCTCCTGTAGTCACCTTCTACAGCATTATCATTGTATCTCAGCTTCCTTGATTTTCCTGTGCCCTCTTTTTCTTTCTTAGTTCAGAAGCTCAGTGTAAAAAGGTAGAGACAATTGAAAGAGGAATGTGGTAACAGCTTTGCATATAGCATGCAGTCTGGCTTAATAAACTACCACAACTTCTGAGTTTGAAGATCTGCTGCATTAGAGCTGCGCTGAATTTCTCATGTGTAACCTCAAACTCACTTGAGTTGAATCTTAAGTTCTAATTGCCATGTTTCCAAAGCACAGCGAAAATGTGAGAAAGTTTAGTTCATGAAATGGGGCAACGCGTACCACAAGGAATCAGATAAATCTTTCTTTCCCTATGTTGTAGTTCTTAATTTCCCTTAGCAGTCAGCCCTTTCATCTCCAGCAAGTCCTGGTTCTTTTCATACTTCTCAGGGGTGAAGTTCACAGTTTATTGAGATAAAAAAGGTCCTTCCAGGCCTAGAAGAATCAGATCTGTGTTCTCATCATCCTAGTGCAATTGCTGCTATCCTATACACTTGTTTTCCCTGTCTATTCACTGTAACTGTTTTCAGGTATCAAAGGAATTTCTCAGCCCATGACCTCCCTCCTCCCTGTCAAACAAGCATGGCTGAAATAACTTTTATTTTATTTTATTTCCCCTCAGTAAATGCTTTCCTAGGTCATCAGCCTCTGTCTTCATACTTGGATGCCTGTATCTTTTATAGTTAGTAGGATTTTTTTGTTTCATGCTAAGATTCTTGTTTTATAAGTTGCTTTCTAGTTCCACTCTCAAGAGGTCATCCATTACGTTTTGATAAGGAATGTAAACAATTAAAACATGGAAACTTAGAACATCATAATAGCTGCCAGGATGCAGCTGGGATTGCAGTTTGGCTGAACTTTTATTACCTATACATTTTATTCGCTACCTTGGCATACAGTTGTCCTCAAGAATAGAGCTCTGAATAAAACTTGAGAACATGATTTCTGTATTATACCAATGTCAGTAGCTTGGGTCACTTTCACCTATCCTTGATTCTCAGTGACTGCCAGAAAATCAGTTCTTAGATGCAGTTTCCCTCTCTGTGAAAGTGTTAGAGAACTCGTTTGTAAAATATTCTAAAAGATTTGGTAAGAAAGAATAACATGTAAGAGATTAGTTACTTTCCCTTATATATGTACACACAGGCACAGACTAAGAGTTACTATCTGTAACTTTGTAATACTGAGCGCAATAGTGACAATTATCACTTCTGCTGATAACGGGAATAGAAATTTCCAGGCTAGTGCCCAAAATATTAACATAATACTTTTTGCTTGTGTTCAAATTTGTGAAATTGCATTGAAGGAAAAGCTTTACATTGTTTATTTGAGAATACTTAAAATTTTGTATGTTGTTACAGAATCTCATGGGTATATGTTGTGTACCATCTGTTCCTAAAGAAATCTAGTTATTAGTCAAGAGAATACAAACACCGTATATTCACCATGGTGAATCTTTGACATTCAAAATTTGATCCTGGCTCTTTCTTTGCCTAGAATTGTGTCTTATGCTAATATTTAAATCTATGATGTTAAAGATACAAGAAAAACAGTTTAATGTTGAAAGAACAAATATAACATTAGAAGAAAAACTGTCTGTTTATTTCAAGTAGTATTTATTCTTTCCAGTATAAAAATGTCAGTTGCTTGTTTGTCAAGACCTTTCACTCCAGAGAAGCATGCTTTAATTACAGCTCTTTTCAGATCTTTTCACTGTAACATTTGAATTGTCCAGTTTTTCCATTTTGTCAATTAGGTATTTTCTTTTTATTTTTCTTACAGTTTGTTTTTGGTTTGGTTTGGGTTTTTTTAAATAATTTTTTTCCCCTGTTTGTCCACAGTTATCCTTATAGCATACATGCTCACATCAATGCTCTTTCCTTTACATCTTTGCCAACAGTCTCTGTGCTTAAATCCTTTCACTACTGCTAGATTCTTGCTCAAGAATCCTCAATTTTTCTTCACTGTATTCAGTCTCTGATATTTTTTCTTTTCAGCCCACATTTTCATAACTGTTTCTATAGCTGCATGGTGATCATGGTATCATTCACTCTTTTTTAGATTTATGGAGAGGATAAAAGGAGGAGGTTATGCTTTCTTGCTCAGATTTGAATATTGAGCCTTCTTTGGCTATAGGCCCAGGAAGATTCACATGGACAAAATCTTGTACAATTTCCTTACTTATATGGACAAGGCAGCTGAACTGAAGTTTGGTGCTCGTAGGCACCGGAACAGAAATAAAGCAGAGTATTAAGCAGAAATTAGACTGCTCTTATTGTTGGTAAAACCACTTCCTGTCACCTTTGGATTTAGCAGGTTTGAGAATTTTTCTTTTGGGATAGGAGATATCTCAGATGTTAAATTAATGCTTACCTCATGGATATAGTGTTGCTATCAATAGGGAATTTCATTTTGAGTCCTTGACATAACCTTAGGTTTTTAAAGTATTATTTCTGGATAGCTTTGTTGTGTGATTGTCATCTCCTCATTTGTTTTAACTTGAAATACAATTGTCCTTAGAACTGTTGTTTCTTTGAAATTACTTTTTCTTTCTGTTGGTAAGTGTGCTAAAAAGTGCAAATGGGAGCTTTGCACTTCTCTAACAACTTCAGTAGAATTTCTAGGTGACCACTCAGACTTTAGTTTTTTGTGGCAGTATTGGTGCTGAGGGAAAAAAGAAAAAAGAACAACCCACTAAGTGAAACAGGTCTGTGACTGTTCTCTTGTAATGAAGCTTAATAACAGGCTATGTACATTACGTAACACTTGGTCTTGTACCTCCTCTAGACCCTGTGTAGTACCCAATGGAGCTCAGATTTCATTATTATGTGGGTTTTTTTTCTCTTCTGAGTTTATGAAACAATGTACAAGTTGTATTGCAGCCCAACAGAGCAGTGTCGTGTCATGAAAGGCACTTACATGCCGCAACGTGTGTAGCGCAAGGCTTTTTAGGGGTGCTTAAGGATCCACAGGCTGTTGCAATACTGTTGAAGCACTGTATAAAGTAGAAGGCAAACTTGTTGCACTCTTGTCCATACTGCCTGCTGGGAAGGGTCCCTAGTGCAGGTTATTAACTCTGATGGTGGTTGGCTGTTATGTGACAGAGTCCTGTTGGCCCAGACCAAAACAATACCAGGGAGAGTGATAAAATTTAGCAGCGTGAACAGCTGGTATTCCTGGTATCGTATTTCTCACCCTTGTTTTGTATAGCAACCTGCAACTTCAGGAGATAAAAAGATAAATCGTTAGATAGGAACTCTGCTACTAATCTTTAACAAGTTGTATTTCAAGGAAGGGAAGCACTTATAAATTGACTTCTGAACAATGAGAAAGTCAGTGGAGTTTTTCATGCATACGGGGAAAATAATAACGAAGCTTTTTTCTGAGTGTAGAAAGGCAGAAGCAGCAGTCATCACCTTATAGATATAAACTGAGAATTTTAACTTCTTTTTATGCATAATATGTCTTCATTTGAAATTCTCTACCAATCACAGATAGATAAGTTTATTTCTGCTCTTGGGCTGTATCTAGAGCTCAATCTGTTGCTGCTTTGGCAGCTGGCAGGCAGACCAGCCAAATGTCATTTTGTATTCTATGGTGCTTTCCCTCTTGCAACCACTGAAGATTTTATCAGTGTCCTCCAGCAGTATTACAGAAGGTTGGACTAACAGTCTAGCGTAAAAAAGGGGGAGAGAATGGCAAATGGGCAAGATATTAGTGAAAAAAGCCATGAGCAAAAGTTTTTTATGCAATGTTACATAGCAGAAAGATAAATCAGCTGCTTACTTTACCCCCTGATTATACCAATATGTGTTGAAAAATTGAAAGACATGCAGACAATGTACCTCTTTGTAGTTTGTGTTCCGTAAGATTATTTGTTTGGTTTAAGAGTATTTTAAAATAGATCTCTGAGATTGTTCATGTACTGCATTTTATTGTAAGTAGAAGACCATACATGTATCAAAGAACAAGCTGGTCCAAAACTGTAAAATTAGACTTCTGTATATCTTAGAATTAGATTGGCAGAGCTTAGTAAGATCTCCATGGAAGGGCACAGTCTGTAATTATGTACTTAAGGCCACAGCTCACTCTGCTTTAGAGGGGAGTTTTCTTTACATAATAAATGCAATCTGAATTGCATTGATAGCAAGCCTGATTTCTTCAATCAATTGACTCAATTATAGCACAGAACACTTTAGTGCCTGGTCTAGTTGCAGAATAATGTGGAAATAATTTATCTCTTAACAACAAGACAAGAAAAAAATCCACATTACTGAGAACACCACAGTACGTTTTAACAACGTTTCACAAGCACAAATTAAGTAGTATAGAAAACAATTAAAGTTTAACAGTGTTTTTATAAAAATGAAATAAATATTTCTGTGTGTCATATGCTATAGTTCCATAGGAATAATTTCCATAATCCCCTGTCAAAAGAAAATACTGACTTACTCTATATTTTTTAATCACCTTCATGTTTGGGTTCTTCTGCAGGTTATGAAAACACGTTGTGTATGTGTGTGTGCAGTATCTGGCAACTTTTTAAGGAAAATAGTATGTTTTATTGTATGTGTTTTATAACCATTGTTCAAATATAATTTCCACAACATGATGGTCTTACTCTGTGTCAGATTTTTTCAAATTAAAGAATTACCTGTTCATCTCACTCTGGTTGCAATAGGGTTCTGTAAATGGAATTAATATACATGGCATTATAAGTGGCTGGTGCCATGCCTCTATAGAGGAAGCTGGCATGAATCTTGGGATTCAGTTGTCAAAAACATATCTTGACTTCAAGAAGTAGAAGAGGACTTCAAAGCCTACTGCAAATAAATAAATAAATAACGTATTTTGCACTCAATGCAAATCAGAAGAACAAAACTTAATGAGTTTATAACAAACTCACCATGCTGGAGATTTCAAGATCATAAGTAGGGAGGGTCGCGAATAAAAGCTAATGAACTTCAGAGCAGTAGAACCTGATATTCAGTTCTTGGCTCACCAGCAAAGGTCTCACTTCCTACCTCATAAATATTTATCGTGTGAAACCTGTTAGCGAATATGTTATGTTATAATATTATACTGATATGAGGCTATACTGTGAGTTTTTCTCAGTACCAGTGTCAGGTGATATACAAAAGCAGAATTTTGAGATAAGTGAGTTAAAATGAATGTTTTAAAATTTGGCACAAAGCTTGACAGATGTGGCATGAAGAGTAGCCACCAAGTAGTAAGAGAGTTCTCTTCTAATCTCTCTTCCCATTTCCAACTGCTTATGTTTCTAATTTCTCGCTATCTCCAATTTTATTTGATTTATCTGTGGGTTAATGTTCGGGGGCCAGTACTTTGAAAGTGATGGCAACAAACTGAAATTCCATTTTGCACATACAAAACCAAGATATAACTATGTGTTATAGTAGCATTTATTCCCCTGCACTTTCTTTATTCCCCTTAATTTCTTGGACTGAAAGGGATGTGGGTGCACTTACTGTCCTAATTAGTGACTATAAATGCTCTTGCAATGTGTATGTTAAGCATTAATATTCTAACTGACTGTAATATGTGCCAGATAGACCTGTAACTAACATAATGGTGATGTAATCTTGAATTACTATCTTGCCCTTGCTTGCTTACCTTTAACCTCTACCAGTTTAGAACACATAATATCTGCTTTTTCCCCCTTCCCTTCCCTTCCCTTCCCTTCCCTTCCCTTCCCTTCCCTTCCCTTCCCTTCCCTTCCCTTCCCTTCCCTTCCCTTCCCTTCCCTTCCCTTCCCTTCCCTTCCCTTCCCTTCCCTTCCCTTCCCTTCCCTTCCCCCACCCATCTTCCCTTCTTCCTCCTGATTTCTCCACAGCATGAGTCTTTGGCTACTGTCCTTTCAGATGTTTTCTGAAAGCTCATTTGATTTATTAAACCTATCACAGTAAAATATTAAGGTCTTATTTTAACTTTTACTGAAGACCTCTTAACATTCTTCCTAGAATCAAAGAGGATTTTATGTTGTGGATGAATACCACAAAAGATGTTCTCAGAATTCCAGGTATTCGTGTTCACAATTTACAATCTACCATCATAACATAGAATCAAAACACTTGCAAACTGGGCCCAAAATGTTTGTCAAAGTTCATTTAGACTCTAAGACAGGTACATGATCTTAATAATCTTATTATGTAGTGCTAATTACTTCTCTCTGCCTCCTCTTTCTTCTCCATTGTCCACAAATACTTCCTGTCAAGTTTTAGTTCTAGATGCTGCATTTTCACAGATTAAGACTGTTGAGTTTTAAGATGCCCTGTGCTTCTACTCAATAGGAAACAAACAACCAATAACATTTAAAAAAAAATTTTGCTTTATTAAAATGATATTCTGTTTTTGATATTGTAGATAATACAGCCAGTATTCTGACAAGAAGAAGGAGATACAGTCGAACCACTCAAGATATCTATTACCTCCCGGTTTTGATTTCTGATGGCGGAGTGCCCCCTCTCAGCAGCAGCAGTACTCTCACAATTAGGGTTTGTGCGTGTGAGAGAGATGGACGAGTGAGAACTTGCCATGCTGAAGCTTTCCTCTCCTCAGCTGGTTTGAGTACAGGAGCTTTAATCGCTATCCTGCTCTGTGTTGTCATTCTTCTTGGTAAGCCATTTTCAGTCTTAAGTAATGCTATCCTTCCACCGGTTCTCTGAATGTGACAGGGCAGAAATTTTCAGTATGATGTTTTTGAACCAGAGGCTGATTGGTAGTAGGGTGTAATTAGAAACACATAGCTGTGATTAGGGGGGAAAGGTTCAGCTAAAATTAATAGGGAAGAATGCCCTTGAATACATTCATGAATATCTGGAATCCACAAGAAATTATGTTTCAGAGGTTATCAAGTAATTAACACTGCAGATCTTTTTTCTGTAATTTTGAAGGTTTTTAAAAGCCACTGACTCTAATTCCATGTCTAGAACAGTGTGAAAAATGATAGAAAAGAGATGAGGAAAGCTTTTCGATATGCCTTACACTGTAAGAAGCACCATTAGCACTGTAGAAAAGCAATTTCTTAATTACCTCTGTGGGCTAAGCTGATAGCTGTGCACAACATAATCCACGGGAGCAAGGGACATATGAGACTATAAGATAACTCCATTAGATAAATGCCCTTGCAAGTCCATTTTCTCTTGATTTTTTTTTTCCCCAGGCCGATTTGAATGTTACCCATTAGTTAATATTATTTTTCTTTTTTTTTTTTTTTTCCTGTCAGAAGCACAACTTGCTGAGTACATGTCTCTGTACTACTCATGTACCTTTGTGCATTCTTATAGAGACAGCAAAAAATGATGGGAACTGCACTGTGACCTGCATAGGAGATCTTGTGGGTTTTTTTCCAAAGGCTCTAAATTTTCTAAAGATTACTTTCCTCACAGCTTACTTCAGAACTTCCTTGTCAGAAAGGTGTTTTAAAATGTATAGTAATGCATTTAGATTATAATCTTATATTTTATCATACAAGATTGAGTATTCATAAGAGAAAAAAAATCTTTTTACATTTTAATTAAATATATATGTTAAATATTGGCTTTAATTAAGCACTGAAAGCCCTTAATAATGCTTCTGAAAAAATGTCAGCACGAGTTACTCATTTCTCACTTAACTGAAAGAATGTTATTCCTTTTTATGTCCTTTATGAGATCCCTAATAATCTAATTTCATTATTGGCTCAAGAAATACCAGTAATCCCCACAAAGAAAATATACAGTAGAAGAATGATCTTTACTGGCCCTTTGGAAGACCAGACTGCATTGGAAGTCTGTAGTTTCAGCACAGCATTATTAATTTTCCCCTTAATTTAGTGGTCTCAGCACTTTGTCAAGTTGCTATGTCAAAACACAGCTGTATGGATATCATGGGTGCTTTCCAGGCATACAGCAATCTGTTTTCAGCTAACACGTTACACAACAAAGGCATTGCTCACTTACGAACATAAGTACACTCTTTTCCAGATTTGACAGGTTTGGTGACCCTTTTGTTACAGACAGGTACCTGATGTAATGATTCCAAATACCAATATTAGCTTGAAAATATTACTACTGTATATTTGTGACATAGTGTCTGCTATTTCTTTAGCATATGTCCACTTACTTCAGATGTAAACTTTAAACCTAATCTAATATCTGCAGTTTTCTCTTTAGCAATTGTGGTACTTTTCGTCACTCTAAGACGTAGCAAGAAGGAGCCCTTGATCATTTCAGAAGAAGATGTCAGGGAAAATGTTGTGACGTATGACGATGAGGGTGGTGGAGAAGAAGACACAGAAGCATTTGACATCACTGCACTGCGGAATCCATCAGCTGCTGAGGAGCTAAAATACCGGAGGGATGTTCGTCCTGAAGTGAAGCCTGCGGCCAGGCATCATCCCTCCTCAAGCCTCGACAGTATAGATGTTCAGGAGTTCATTAAACAAAGACTGGCAGAGGCTGATCTGGACCCCAGCGTGCCCCCGTATGACTCCCTACAGACATACGCCTATGAGGGTCATAGATCAGAAGCTGGGTCTATCAGCTCTCTGGATTCAGCCACAACACACTCTGACCAGGATTATAATTACCTTGGAGACTGGGGACCTGAGTTCAAGAAGCTAGCTGAACTCTATGGGGAAATAGAATCAGAAAGAACAACCTAGTTGTAATTCCCAGAACAAAGAAGTTCCTAAACAACTGGAGATATAATGACGGTGACAGTAACAAAAAATGAAGACAGTACTTGGAACAGAGCAAGGTGTATGCAGTTACTGTAGAACAAGTGCCCTTTTCATGTTTGAAACTGGGTTCTCCAATTCGAAGAAAGTAAAATTTTGAAAAATACTGAAAAAAGAAGCTATTGTCCCTCGTGTATATTTTTTAATTGCTCAAAAATCTGTGGTACTGTATCTGTAACAATACCTGAAGTAAAGCCAAGTAATGGCATTTTTATTGCAAAATGCTTAACATCTCTGAGCTACAATAAGTTTATGGTCATGTCTGCTTAGGAAGATAAATAACGGATGAGCAAATCTCTTGCAGGTGGTCGTGATGTTGCATTTCTAGCTGTGCTCTAGGCCTTGTAATCCCAGTGTGAGGTAGCCAACAAGGTTTACTATCAGTGTGAGAAATGCTAACAGTGTGTTTCCTTTACAGAAGGGATAAGCCACACCTGTCCTCTTAAATAAATGGCCCTTTAATGATTTAGTCTTATTGGATTAGCAGACTGCATTGAAATGATGTCATTCCATTAAGTCCTTCATAATCTTTTCACCCATAACCAGCTAGGAGAGGGAGGGCATTATTAGCTGTTAGCTCAAACATGGTTCTGGCCCATAACCCCTGACTTGCTCTGTAAGTGTGTCCTAGAGGAACTGTTCTTTCCAGTGTTGTCCTTTTTCTTTTTGTCTTTTCACAGGAATATCATTCATTTAAATTGAATGGGTCCACAGTACTCTTTATGCAACGAAGCAAATGAAGCATAGACTCTTTCAATAAAAATAGCAATGGCGACCCCATCAAACCATGCAGTTTTTTGGTTCACTGTGCTTCGCTTATGTCAATAGATAAAGCTTTCCTGGCCTTTTGCTGGTCTGAACCCAGGAGCTATAACAGTCAGTTTAAAACAAAGAGTTCTTAATCACAATGTCTCTCTATTTTCGTGTGTGACTAAGAGCAAAATAGAGCTGCTGGTAAGACATTGGAATAGGGAAAACCGAAACAAAGAGAATGAGATGATGATGCTTTTTTTTTTCTTTTTAGTTCAATCTACTGATATTTTATTTCTTTTAGAGTAATTTCCACCTAAGCAGAACAAACTTTTTTCTCTATATTTCAAGCATCATGGGAACAGGAACATTTAAAGTCAGTAGAGGAAGAAAAAATTAAAATGTACCGTTATTGTGGTTCCTGTGGATTAAATAAATCGATTTATTATGTTAGTGACTTTTTAGATTTGCAGAACTGCTTAACAGTTCTGCTTAACACCTAATCTAGCAAATTCTTATATTTTCTTTTGTTTTATTTTAAACTTTAACCATTTGTTTGTCTGTGTTGTGATAATACTATGAGAACACCAGAAACTCATCTCATGAAAGATTATGACCTGTAAGATTCACGATCTATTACAGTCTTCTGCTTCTAAGAAAACTAGCTTCACTTAGGGAAGTGGACTTCTTGCAGTATGCATTTGGTATGGACACTGTCCAAAGCAGAAGCTGTATTCTGTTTCTTTACTCTCTTGGGCTGGTGTGGAGAGTGATACAGATCTGTGCACTCCACTGGATTCGTCCCTATGCATTTTAGGTGACACCATCATCTGAGTAAAGAAGGGAATACCTTTTGCTCCTCCAAGGAGGGTCTATATTTATTGCTGGCCTACTGTGGACCACACAGGTGAACCAAATTATTAAGCCTTCCCTTCTTTACTGTATGGCTGGGCAGGTCTTAGACATGATGGAAACTTGTGGTCAGTTCCACTTCGAGAATTTTTTTTTTTTTTAATGAACTCCTTCCTGAGATGTTGTTGACTGCTTTTGGTTTAAACAGCCTTCTGGAAAAAAAATAGCAAGTAGCTTTGTAAGAAACTTTTCAAACTCAGAAAACTGTTAGTTGCACTGTAGTTCCAGAATGGGATTTTGCTACACTGTTTTTTTTGCAACTTGAAAATTTTAATGTTTCCCTTTCTCTCAACATCTGAAACCACAAGACAATGTAGAGGGGAAAGAATACCCAACCCTAAAATGCTCTGCTGATGATTCTAAAGTAGTTTAAAGATCTGTGTTAATTTTTTAAAATTTTTTACCAAATGCAGAATCTTCTAAAAGTACATTTAAGTAGACATTCTCATTGTAAAATTAAACAGATGCTTTAATGCAGTAAGAGTTATGCTCAAGCTGAGAATGGTCTATGAACTGTCTTTTTTTTGAGAGTAGAGGTAGGATATGTTTCAGTTTTGGCCTGAATGAAGCAACTGGTAATGCAGGATTTTAGGAGTATAAATTTGATTTAGATTGCACTTACTTTATGTCAACATCTTAATTTTTATTTCGTTTGAGTTGAGTGCTAAGAAGAAAATTTTTAAGCAGTAGTAGTACCATGGGCCATAATACTTTGTACCACATCTGCATGAAAACTGCGTTCGTTGTTGTATTATAGTTTTGAGAGCCAGATACTAGTTATCTTTATGTCTGTTGCCACTGGCCCTACGTCAAACCAGGGAAAATCAATTATATTTTGTGCTTCAAACAGTGTTCCCGCCGTTGTTTTCTTTTTATTTGCATCTTAGAATATTTAGGCTTAAAGCCAACAGAAGTGCAGTGACGTAAGCAAATAATCACTCCTTAACGCTCGCGTTCTGATTATGTTAATGAGAGAAGGAGGTCATATCTCAGAGAAATAAGAATCCCCTTTTTCTCTATTCCTCTTGCACTCTTCGCACAGTATATGCGTTGTACCCACAGCTCCAAGAACTCTGTATCCTTTAAAACTCTGCAGGGTTGTCAAGACACTGCTTCAGTGATGATGCAGTGTGTCCTCTTTGGTATGTCCTGTCCACAGTGATCACCATATGTGCTTTTCTACCACAGTACATCTGCATGCTTGCTATGTTTACTGTTTTTATTCAAATACACATCACAGTGCTGTGTTGCTTGCATGACAAATAGCAGAATATTGAATTTCCAGGGCCACCGAAAAGGCCTCACAGTGCAGAAAGAACAGGTTTACAGATTTCTTTTCCTGATTCTACAATTTTATCTTTTGCTCCTTTGTGTCCTAGAAACAGATTTAAAATACATTTGAGAATTTCTATGTTAACTTTGATTAAAGTGGAAGAAAACTAACACTATACCATGAAGGCCATGAACATTTTGTGGCACTGCCTATTTAAACAAAGTACACATTCAGTGAAAGTATCATGGGAAATTCTTTCCTACTTTATGGTTAAGTCTGATCGTGTAGACTTTGTGTAAAGCTTTCATGGATCTTTTGTGTGCTCATATTCTTAAATATTTTCCTACTAGCCTAAATAGTAATCCTGTTGCTGCTTAACAACTGAACACTGAAAACTGCCAGTTTTACTTAAGCTCGAAGATACTGAGTGAAGTTAAACAGCACATACAAAGTGGTGCCTAAGGGCTCTCTGATTCACAATGTTATTTCTGCAACAGCTATTCAACTAATAGTACATTTACACCAAATTAATTAGTTGCATTCCTTCAAGCAAACCCTCCTTCTTGTAATGGTGAGGGCACTCAGTATGCTGTAATCTTGACACGTCATTGGAGAAGATAGTCTGTAGAAGTACTTTAAAATGGAAAAATATATGGTCAACCTAAACCCAGTCAAAATGGTAATGTAATACGCTTTGAAGACAAGGAAGAGCCTGAATTCAACTATCATTAGATTAAGATTCATACATTGAAAACAAATGAATTTGTTTATCAGTGTTGCCATTTATTACACACACATAGAAGACTGTAAAATTTCAAGCAATTTCACTCTGTTATGCATTTTGTTTTTGCATTCTTCATTGAAAATCAAATAATTGTAAACATTTTTGGTTTTGAATTCTAATTGATGCAGTTATTTATTATGTGAATACTGCAAGAAAATGTTTATGTAAAAATATTCTCACTGCTTTTAAAAGACATTACAAAATTTCTGTGGTTGAAGGCTTTGTAAAATCATCCTGTAAAAAATCTAAATATTGGACCAGTGTGGAGATAACCAAACTCATAGACTCACATGAAGGGTAACAAAGGAAATGTTCTAAATGCAGAGAAGAATATGAAATTATGCTGCCTGGGGTTACCTTGTGGATTATAATGTTCTACGACCTTGTACTTGCAGCACATATGAATGACACAGTGTGTTCTAAGGAACATTAGGAGTGTGTTGCAAGTATTTGGCCATCCTTATTTTTCCAAAGTCTCCAAAAATATATTTTTTTTTAACAAGAGAGTAATGTAAAGTATACCTCCTTATGCAAGTGTTACTGACAGAAATTGTTACATTTTCTTTTAATAAACAAAAGGGACAAAAATCTTTTATTCGTATTTTTCAAATAAAATATGCTCTTTGCTATGGTGATGGGTTATTGTATTCCTCATCACAACTAGAACAGGATATTTTCTCTTCAGTCCTGTATTTTATACTCACCAAAGAAATATAACTATCTAAAGGCGTTCTGTCTTTTAGCATGAGATGTAATACAACAGTATTAACAAGGTTAATATCAGAAATGGTATGGTAACCTTAACTAGATTTTAATGCCTGGTATAGTCACTCAATGGTGTCACTATTTCAAAGACTGTCTTACATTATTATTGCTACAGATGGGTAGAGAGAGAGACGTCAAGAGATACCTTGCAGCAGACTGCACTATAACTGCTAAATGGTTCATTACTTTTACTTGTGGTGGATATTCCACTCCAGCCACCATTGTCCTGACATTGAAATACAGCAGTATAGGATGAATACAATATCCAAATGAGTGAATTAGGGCATTGCACATCTATGAATCCAGGCCAGTGGTAACAGCCAGGGTTATCATCCTAAATTGACACAGAATAGAAGGGAAAAAACATTCAGGGACATTCACAATGATCAAGCTCAGACACATGCAATGCAAGTGTACAGGAATCACTCATTCTTTCTCAAAGGAGTTAAGAGGCTTTACTAACGCGGTACATCTTAGAAAATATCAATACCTTGAATCACAAGGAACTTGTTGCGTGCAAGACCCTCTTTCCCAGACTGACATAAAATTCAAAAATAAAGCTAACGATGACAGGAGATGAAAATACAATTTTGTTATAGTAGCCTATTTGCTCTACTTTATTGTCCACAGGCCAATTTACATTGTGTACCACCATACTATGCAATTCCCACATGTGCCTCAGCACAGCCCCCCCACCCTGCTCTCCTCCCTACCCCTTGCTCTCCCACATACCCTCTGTCCCAAGTATATTATAGTAAGATAATATTTGTGAGACAAAAATTGTCAGCTGAATCTGAATGCAAGTTCAGAGGAGGAACTAATGGTTTTGAGGTTTTTGTTTTGGACCCCATATGAGGTGTTTAAACTTTCTAAAGAATGTTTACAAAGATTTCAGATCACCTTGCGTATCTAAGATTCATTGAATTATTTTTTTCCTTAGCAAAGCTTACTATCCTCTTATATTATTGCTTCCATATGTGGCAAATGCATTATTTATATTTAGGTACAGTCGGTCTTCAAAAACTAGAGAGATTGGGTTTTGAGTTTAGTAGACTTTTCTGTGGGCTTCATGATGCTGTGTAGCGTTTTTATGTTATATAACTCCTACAACTCCATCAACATACCTCAACCTTTAATTAATCAACAAAGTCCTGAAGATCCGAAACACTCTTTCCACACTAGCTGCCTCTAAGTTGGGTTTGTTCTGGAAGTACATGCAATAGAGCATACTATAGTTGGTGGGCAGTCAGTACCTGCAGAAACATCCTCATTCAGCAAAACACCTTTCAAAGGGAAGAGGGTTGTTGGGATTAGGACTCTTAGATGATTTTAGGGCACATAGAGCTTGAAAGGTGTTAGATTCCTAGCCAACCCTGAACAAAATCAGGGTGCACGGGACCTTCATGCTAGACTTTGTCGTTATGCATGTTCAATGTCCAAATAGCTGGTAAGATCAATGGAAAGCCCAGTAAGGGTATTTGTAATTAAGTGAACTGTTCAAGTATCTGAACTGCGACATCTTCTGCTAGAGTCTTGGACAGTCTCAATACATCTGCCAAGCTTATAGTTTGAACACAGTTCTGACGCATGCTGCAGTTCTAACACACACCTTTAAATTAAACTGTTTTGGAACAAATTATATTGCTCTTGACTTTATTCTGAAGATTTTACATTGTTTACTTAAAAATCTGAATTAATATCTATGTTCCATGTTTTAAAGTAATTCTTTCCTGTATCTTCTGGAATTGATTGGGGGATGAAGCACCTACAAGTAAAATTCAGCCTTGTTTTGAAGCTTCAAGCACAACATATCTAATAACCAATTTCATAATAGGATTTGGGTTGAGCAAAAATCAAATACTGGCTGTGTACAAAAAGTCAAAAAGTAAAGTTCACTTGTACTAAGTAAACTNTTTTTTTTTTTTTTTTTTTTTTTAGTTTAGGTCTATTGATTTAAAACTATGCTTGAAGTGCAAAGGTATATGAAAATATACATATCCTGGTTATGTCATGAAGACCACATTTGGATTTCTTGAAAAATAAGTAAAACCAGATGATCTGTACTATTTAGAAACTCTTTGAACTTGATCTTTTTGATCAAACTTGTATTTTCCAGGTAGTTTAAATGCTTTGTGCTACACAAATTTTCAACTGGGAAATGGTAACATAGAGGAGAATGATTCAGAGATCAAACTTTTTAATCTCTAGCTGCTATAACTCTTTTAAAAAGACTAAAATTGAAAACATCTTTCTTTCTGAAACAAATTGGATTATCAGCTTTGAAAAGCAAGTCACTTTTCTATGATGTTAGTAATAATAAAAATAATTATGTTCTTGTTCTTTCTTACCTGTTTTTTATCATAAAGCATCAAATCAGAAATTGTGGTGCCATTTATTCTATTTTATGTCTCTAAAATATTTCGAACCTAACATATAAAGGGAACATCTCTGTGAACAAGGTGTCTGTTAGTTCTGTCTATCCTGAGGCTGAGATTTTTAAAAAATACTTTCATACAGAGAATTTTTTTGAATACAGGATGCCAAAGTATGCTTTAAGTGTTAACTAATGGAGTTATATAACTGCAAATATAGCATCCAGTTTTCTGAGAGAAAGAAGGCACTGAAAGGTAAAGGAAACCTCTCAAATCTTGTACATGGAACACAAGTTCAGACTCTTCAAGCAGACCTGAAACCACCCCCTCATAAGCATATTCTATCCTACATAGTGTTATTTGAAAATGGAAACAACCCCCCCAGAGCACACTTCATTTTGTGTCCTTATTTTCCAAAAGAGCATGCCATTTATCTCTATCATACCTTTTTCAATAATATTTTACTGTTTCAGTAAGACTAAAATATTTTTGACAAATTTTCTTCTAATTTCTTCAGAATATTAAGAAGTCACTTCTGTTGAATTTGATAGAAAGTCTATCAGGACTGTTCTTTGACCAAGTGCAGGATAGAACTTCTCATCAAAATCTGCAAGAACTAACCAATTCCTGGCCAAAGTACTTTACTATGGGTGTGGAAGACTGACTTTAGAGCAGGATGTTAGATGGGATCTCCCAGTTCAACTATTCCTTTATCATAATCCCATGTCACAAATTTCAATGACCTTTACTTATTGCTTAATGAGTATTTTAGGGTAAAACAGGGTTCTTATTTTCTGTCAAGCTCTGTGGGGTGAAGTGATCCTGAAAACGAATTATACATTGTTCACTTTATAGCCTTTTTTATTGTTTCATGCTGTTCTCTTTCTTTTCTATACTCACCAGCCCCCTTTTTGAGTTGGATGCTTGAAGCACTGTAGTACAATAATTTTTCTTAAGAATGTCATGGGAATAGAAGAATAAAACTTCATCTCTCTGAAAAACTGAAATACTAATCAGTGATACCTGATGCCCAATATAGTCATCTTCATTTTTTTCTCTGGGGCAAATATTTTAGTGGGACTTTATCACAGTTGAATTCTTTACCTTTTTCCTATGCATAATAATATGAAATTTCAATCAGCTCCTATGATATCTTAACAATCTTGGTGTTATTAGGCATTTATATTGGCCAAGACCCTAGTATCCTAGGTCACACAGAAAATGACATGATTTGCCTAAGGAATTTCTGGTTCAAAAGGCAAGATTTCTGAATCCAATATTACAAAGCAAAGACTTGGAAGGGGAGGAAGGAGATTGTAGAAAGCGTGAAGAACAATGGAAGGATAGTAGAGTAGATAGCAAATGCCAGAGGGCAGATACAATTACTGGTGAAATGATCAGAGATAAGTCATATAATCAATAAAATACATAATGATACAGGACAGATTTCTCAGTAACATATTACAATTATTATTGTGAAGCTTTATGATATAATACTGAAATATTTTACAACTATTCCCATTACAGGTAATAAAAACATAAGTTATATGTTATATATAATACAGATAGACTATGAAATTCAGAAAAAACTCACAGTGTAAAAAGGAACATATTTAAAAGATATTTATTTATTTGTCTTCATGATTTGTTTAAATATTATTTAGGTAATTCTAATTTCTACTACTGATAATTGTAAATACCCAACACCACTTGGTCAGTCATGTACATGCAGATTCCCACTGCTATGCTTAGGTTTTGGCTTGCTGATTTTTCATACGGATTTTGAAAATAATTAATTTGTTCTGCATGAAGTTTTGGGCTGTACTTTTGCACTGAAAAACTGCTCCAATTACCTCACTTCTGTCGCAGAATTATTATTTTTTTTTAATAAAGATTACACATTGCAAGAGCACTGACAATAACTACAGAGGGCTGCAGGTAAAAATGGTAATGTGTCTACTTACAGGAATCTATTATTTTCTGCCTGATTTGTATCCACACAAAATATTGACAGAGTTCATGAGACACTGGAGAAAGCTTCTACCACGATGTACATATCAAAACCTCTGCTGACTCTGTTCCACCTCTTGCACATCTAACCAAATTTCAGATCAGGTGAGTTCAATATGATTTAATTGCTCACACATTGTTTGGCTTGCGTGAAAAAATAAAAAAAATAAAAAATAATAAAAAAAAAATGAATATAGACATCATACAAAACACAGAACATAAAAGCATAATTTGTTCACCTTATGCGACATTCAACTTACTATCCAGGCTTTATCCCTACAAGAAAGTGAACAGGGGCAAACTCTTTGGCTAGATTAGACCTTTGACTTCTAACCAGGTTCTTAACTGTTATGTCAAAGAAATGACAGTTTTAATGTGTACATACAAAGACGCAGTGTGTCAACTGAAACGACGGTTACTTTGGACAGCAGTTTAAACTTGAACTCAGGCTGCGTTTTGCCATGTTATACTTTAGAACAGAAGAACACCTTGTGAGAAAACAGGTCACATGACAGAAACATCCCAGTTTAGGTGTGTCGGAGGGATACTTGTTTTCTCATAGAGTTTTACATGATTCTGACAGCTGAGAAGGTGCTGCTCTGATTTGTTCCTGCAGAGAAGAAAACTTTTGCCCTCTGAAACTGAAAAGCTTTTCCTTGTTTGCAATGTATTTTATGTCAGACGTTATTACAACCTGAAAGGATTCATCCTTAATGGTCAGTCTGTCTCTATATCTTGTGCTGTTTGCTGTTGATGCTGCAGTCTGTGTGGTCCTTCATATTGCTAAGGAGCATCCTGCTCTTGACAGACTTTCAAATAAAAACATGATACTAAATATATGTGGTAAAAAAAAAAAAAAATATTGAGCATTTCGGTTCAGGGTCAGTAGTTCGTATTTGAAATGGAAATGAGAAATGCCAGCATGATTAACACCAGATGACTACTTCTTTACATGAGACTTGTTTGTAATCTTACTTCAGTGTTAGTACAGAAAACCTGCACGTTGGCAGTTGCACAGGGTATTTCTGGAAACAAACCTTCCAATTTCCAAGTAAGAGCACTGTGGCCATATTCAGCACCATGTTCCTTCTCCAGCTTCCGTCCTTAACACATCACTGGTGGTGTTTCCAGGTTGGAGTGGGACACCATCATACCTCGGCAGTTGTCAAAATCTGAGTAAATCTTTCTGCAGAACTCAAAGAAAACATATTATGTCTGGGAACAGAACGTAACTATTTTTTTTCTGGTTTGATATATGTGAAATACAGCTTAAATTCTCACATCCTCTCATAATGCAATTAAAATTTAGCAAAGTTGCTTCCACTTTTCTAGCCAAAACATTTGACAATTAAAAATAAAAGAAAAGGGCAACACAATCTAAAGATATGGTGACAATAATATAAGGAAAAACTGGTAGAACTGTTTGTTAAGCAGAGGACTGTTCAGTGGCATCTGTATTACTGGCAATACAGAATAATTGTAGAACTGTTGTAAAAAAAACTGCAAACAAATCATAATACTGGACTGTCATCATACAGGAATTTTATGTACTCTAAAGGCCAGAAATGAAAATGGTTTTGTTAAACATGAAATTCACAGATTTTTTTTTTTTTTAATTTACATTGTGGTATGAACTAGAGGGTTTCTGGATGAGCAGGACCTCAGTTTCTTGGTGCTGAACAAACACCAGCTGAGATTTGCTGCCTTAAAGACCCTAGCATCTACACAAGGCTGAGAAAAGCTGTCATCCAGTTTATGACAAGAACAACATGAATAGAAATAAAGGACAATTGAGGATCTTTTATGATTGAAGTCCAAGAGATAGCCTGAGGGGAAGACAATAGAATTATTTCTGAAACCGGATAAATAACTCAACTCTTCTGGGTGATTTAGTATTTCTAGATATTTACAATGAAAAATTTACGTGTGAGCAAAAGTCCTTGATACAATGTTTTTGAAACATGATATATGGCAACTTCACAATACACATAGGAAAGCAGAAAAAACGTATGAGATCCACTAACAAAGGACATTAAACTGTAGTTCACTTAGTGATAAGAAAGTACTTTGTATATATAATGATGTAGAATCAAGGCCATATATTTTGATAGTAAGAAGAGTAACAGTAGATGAAAACTTGTTCTTTGAGCTTACTATAATAAAGTGAAATTGTGAGCCATGAAAAATATATATTGACACATCCATGAACACGCCATTGATTCGCTATCTGTCCTTAAGCAAATACCCTAATATATTCCTATTAGCAAGTAATTTACTTGTATTTCTTGTAGTGTATAACTAATTACTCACAGCTGTTCAAATATGCTTGCCTGAAATCAAGTGTCTCCATGTATTGATATGCACTAAACAGAAGATGCTGAAATGGAAGCTGCTGAGGCTTCCTGGTAATGATTTTGACTAATAATCTGGAACCCTAAAACTGGGTGGTTTAGGAGCTCCACTTTAACATCTAACTCTGAAAATCCCTTTTTTTAAAGCACTTTATGAACCTGGGGTGAAAGTGTTAGTAAAATTCAAAACCTCCCTGTTCTGTTCTTAAAAAATGTCCAGAAACTCTCACAAACAGTAAAATCAAGTAGATACAGCAGTACACAGGATATGAGGGAAAAGTAAACCTAGTTTATGTAGCAGGCTAATCTACTAGAATTTCTTGAAGATGTTGATAAGTCTTTGAATAAGAATAATCTGATTGATTTATTGTACTTGGATTTCCAACAAGCTTTTGACAAGGTCCTTCATCAAACCTACTATGGAATGACATGATCCTAGAAAAATTATTAAATAACGGGAAACAAAGTAAAGGAATACTTTGTGAGGTTTATCAGTGTAAAGAGTACTATTAGGCATTATGCTAGGACAGGAACTGTTTGATAGAGTCAAAGATAATCTAGAAAAGTGAACTGCAAAGGCTTGCAAACCAGTCAGTGAATACCTAATACATGTAGCAAAGCTGCGGAAGAAAATGAATGAAATGCAAGGTGATGAACTAGGCCAAAACCACCCAAAATGCACCCACACCATGAGCTCAGAATAAATTCCTAATACTTGAGAATTATATTTTGAGTTACTGTTTCTATCTACATATCTGCTAAGCTGTCATAAAAAACAACACAAATAAATATTATTATTAAAATTATGAGGCAATAATAGAAAACCAATTTGAAAGTGTCATTATGCTGCTTTGGAAACACAGATTGATTCCATATTTCAACTACTCAATAAAACAGTCTGGTCCTATAGGAAAACTGGAGAAAGCACACAGAAATCAATAAAAATCTTCAAATATATGGAATAGCACCCACCTCAGGAGATTTTTTAAAGTTAGGACTCTTCAATATGGAAACAACTGATGAGAATAATATTTAATAAATTATAAAAATAGATTATAAAAGGACTTTCATGCAGGAAATAAAGAGAATATAATTTTTACTATTTTTCACAATAGAAGAACTAGGAGCTGTAAAATTAGTTTTTAGTTAACAGATTTAAAATAAACAAAAGTAGATACTTTTCACATGATATGCAACTGAACAGTAAAGGTCATGTTGTGGATGCAGAGCTGACAGAGCCTTGTTTCCATGCCTGGTGTGGCTCTGGAAATCACACAGCTGCAATTTGTTGTTAGATACAGATATCAGCATTGCTGGCCTGCACTGTCCTCCTGGGATTGTTTTTAAAAACAACCTCAATACAAAGAAATTTTACCTAGTGGCAGCTGAAAAAAAACGTGGCTTCTGTCAAAGGGAAGACATAGTGAAAATGACTATAGGATTAAAACTAATTCCAGCGTTTCATGCCTAATGGCTTGGAATACAAAGAAACCGACAGATAACTTACAGCCCTGTGATACTTGCTTCCATCCTCTCCTGTGTCTTTTGGATTTGCCTATCACTCAGTTACTGATGTAGTTCATGAACCTTCTCTAGCTGACTTGGTTCATCTGTAGATAATGCCAGTCAGGAAAATGAACCCATAAGTCCATTTAAAGTCCAATTAATTATGAAACTGAAGTCAAAGAACTGTGGCCTCTGTTCATCCTATACTGTCTACAGGCATCTATTATGCCATTCAAAATGCTCTGAAGTGAGTCATTACTTAATTAAATCACTGAGAGCTGAGATTACAGTGCAACCAGATAAAAGATTAAGAGAATCAGTTTTAAAGAGAAAAAAAGAATGTGAACCATTATATTTCTCAACTATTAATCACATCACCTCTGACATTCATAGGAATCTTTTGCATTATGCTTGAGATTGTAGCTGACAAAATACTTCGTAAGAAACTAACTTAGATTTTTTCTTTATTCAGTATCAGGGTAGCTCAAAGAAAACTTTGACATTAAAGATTCCAACCATATATGTTAAAACTTAAGAAATTAAAGGCAAACCAAACCAACTGTTTAAATCCATCTATTGTTGGAAATGATAGTTGAGAAGAATGCATTGAACTATCACATCCTTTGTTACGAATTTGACAATTTGAAATAAAGGAAATTAGCATTTTAAGCATATGAACTTATAAATTTTACATTAGCCATGTAATAAGCAAATAAATTATTCATACTATGCATAAGTAAAGGCATGTGTCACCAAAACACATTAACATCTTATCTGTAAATTAGTGAGTGGTTTTATTAGAATTAATTCTCTTGTTTCCAGTATCTCAACTTTTTGAAGGAACTACTCTTAATTATATTGTCTGACAATGTTTTACACTGCCTATGTAAAAACAGACTGCTTTTCATTAAAAAAAAAAAAATCCAAATGGTGCTTCATGAGAAAAATGTCGTACATGTAATTTAACAGAACATAGTATGATCATATTGATTATAATAAAATACACCTATAGGACTTTGATGATAAATGGCTCTATGAGGGTCTTTGTGTATGTATACATACGTGCAACTCTACATATATATAAAGACATTTCAGCTCATAACTCTTACGTTTTGCAGAATGAGGATTGCATTCCACACATACTTGAAGTTTGTTGATAATACAGTAAGATTTTCTGGGTGACTGACCGTGTTGCAGTGAGCTGTGTATTGCTTCTTGATAAGTGGAACATATGTTTATGGTATGGAAAACTGATCAGGATACATGAGCTTATATCTAACTTAGAGCATTTTATTAGTTCTTTCAATGTCATTTGCAGATGTGACAGCTACCACCCATGGTTAACAGGTTATTTAGTTATGCTGAACTCGCACCAATATACTGGCAACTTTAGTCATATAATCCAGTTAGGTATGGGGATTTACCTTGCTTCTCTTCAGAAGGGAGAGAGTTTTTTAGCGTTGTTGCATGAACTGCGAGACTGAAGGGACCACTTCATTCTGGGATGCCTCACCTGCTCTGCTGCTCCCATTTGTAATAGGCTCATATTTTGTCTCTCAGTTCAAAGATGCTACCACGATAGGCTTTCCTGTGGGAAAATTGCTTTGCATTCCAAGATATCGGGGGCATAGTAAGAAAGAAATGAGAGTGGTTCAGTATGTGCTAGAGGCATTTATTTTTCTGTTTCAAAAAGCATGAGGCAGGCACAGTTCCAATCTTTATTTTAGTCATGACTGATGCCTCTACATTACCTCAGTGTCTTATGGAGCATTATGGAGTATTATGTATAGGAAAAAAATGACTGACAAGTGAGATTCAAATATCTTTTACTAAAAAAATTCCTTTTCTAACCACTCCTTATAAGCCAAAATGCAGGTAACCGTCTATAAATTGAGGGTGCTGTATTAGAAGAGATGATGATGGGTTTTATCCCTGTGTCCTGCAGAAACACAGTGCCAGGATGACTTACATCAGGATGTTGCTTCTCCTGAAGCCTAAACTTTAAGCAGTTGGGCATGACTTTGTACATTGCTGTATGGAGTGAAACTGCTTCCCAGCAGGGCTTTCTAAGTGAATTTTTGCTGTAAGTCACACATCCAACTGCAGTGCGTTCACACTGTTGCCAGGCACATAACCACGAGAAATTTTTTTTTGTATGATGACTATGAAGAAGTCATCCAGCGCAGCACTTAGGAGTCATGGCTGTTAACTTCTTATCGTGTATCATGGCAGGAATCTAGGTATGAGGGAATCAGGAGCTATGCTTTCAGCAGCCTTCTCCTTATCATTACTCCTGGAAGCTGAAGTATTCAGGTAGGTTGTCTGGCACTTCGACCTCTGCCTAATAGGAGACTTGATTACAATTGTTTGCCTAAAGAATCAAGGGACAAAGTCCAGGCTCCCTTTATGCAATTCAACTGGCTAGTTTTATTATTTGATTTTTATTTGTAAGTAAATTCGATTTAAACTTATTGCATTTTCTATGAGTTGACTCTCAGGCACGACAGAAATACAGGTAAATAGGAAATCCAGAACAGAAAAACATTTCCTGAACTTCTCTTTTTTTCTTATGTTCTTCAGTTAGTGGATAATAAGTCATTAGCAACTCAAATGCTTTCAAATATCTCATGATTAATTTCTGCTATCAAGTTTGGGCAGACAATTAGATAATGATTTATGTTCATGTGTTCTTGTGCAAGCATGCACTGGGATCAGCCCCTGCCCCAGGGATGCCGCAACTGCACAGTGTCCAGCTCCCCACAGCCCTGACTTGCTCAGCCATAGGTCCAAATCCTGACAAAAATGAGCCTCCAGTCACAGAATCACAGAATCACAGAATGTTAGGGATTGGAAGGGACCTCGAAAGACTATCTAGTCCAATCCCCCCGTTGGAGCAGGAACACCTAGATAAGGTTACAGAGGAAGGTGTCCAGGCGAGTTTTGAATGTCTCCAGAGAAGGAGACTCCACAACCTCCCTGGGCAGCCTGTTCCAGTGCTCCATCACCCTCACTGTGAAGAAGTTTCTTCTCAAATTTAAGTGGAACCTCCTGTGTTCCAGTTTATACCCATTGCACCTTGTCTTATCATTGATTGTCACTGAGAAGCACCTGGCTCCATCCTTGTGACACTCACCCTTTACATATTTAGAAACATTAGAGGTCACCCTTCAGTCTCCTTGATGTTAAAGAGACCCACCTCCCTCAGCCTTTCCTCATAAGGGAGATGCTCCACTCCCTTAATCATCTTCATGGCTCTGCGCTAGACTCTCTTCAGCAGTTCCCTGTCCTTCTTGAACTGAGGGGCCCAGAAATTGACACAATATTCCAGATGTGGTCTCACCAGGGCAGAGTAGAGGGGAAGGAGAACCTCTCTCGACCTACTAACCACCCCCCTTCTAATATACCCCAGGATGCCATTGGCCTTCCTGGCCACAAGGGCACAGTGCTGGCTCATGGTCATCCTGCAGTCCACCAGGACCCACAGGTCACTTTCCCCTACATTGCTCTCTAATAGGTCATTCCCCAATTTATACTGGAACCTGGGGTTGTTTCTGCTCAGATGCAAGACCATACACCTGCCCGTGCTATATTTAATTAAATTTGTCCCCACCAAACTTGCAGCCTGTCCAGGTCTCACTGGATGGCAGCACAGCCTTCTGGCGTGTCAGCCACTCCTCCCAGCTTGATGTCACCAGCGAACTTGCTAACAGTGTTCTGTTGCCTCATCCAAGCCATTGACAGATATATTGAAGAGTACTGGTCCCAGTACAGACCCTTGAGGGACTCCACTACATACAGTCAATCTATAACAGCTCCTCTCTGCCTCTCTGTTCTCCTCACACTTTTCCTGTCCCAGCGGGGTCTCTCCCAGGGCCACGGGGGAATCTCTGCGGGGGTGCCAAGAGCAGCTCCTCCCCTCCTCCTGCTCACTGGCAGGGCTGTTTCTCATTGGGTTTCCCTCAGCCCTGGCTGCCAGGCAGCGTTTTGCCCTTTCTTCCCCAGACTCTCCCCGAGGCGCCCGCCCTTGGCTGAGGGGCTCAGCTGTGCCCTGCGTTGGGGCCGCTGCAGCCGCTGCAACCGGCTGTGTCCGGTATGGGGCAGAACCGGCCGTTCCTCACAGGGGCCAACCCGGCAGCCCCTGGGGTTGCTGCTGGTGCTCCTGCCACTGCCATATGGGCACCGGCAGCGAGTACAGCTGCTCTAGAATCTTCTCCCAATATATAGCCATGGTTCTTGTGTGATTTTAGTACATCTCACAGATTTTTTTCCTTTGCACTGGATCCTGTATGATTTCCAAAAGGCTTTTATTTTTTTTTTTCCTAATCTCTGCCCTAGCTTGTCTAATCTAACCTCTATAAAAGCTGGTACGAGTGTTACAACCCTTTTTGACTGGGCTTTGAGTAAGCTGTTCATGTCTACAATCTATATTCTATAAACATAAGAGTATCACCTCATGTTCAGCGGTCAGACACTAGGTTCTCTCAGATTATGCAATATTTACCTAATTATTCTTGTTTCATTGTTTTAGATAGAGCTTGAGGGCAGCTGATGTGATTTAATGCATCTAGCTCAGAGAATATATTCATTGGTTTTCTGCTCGGTAACAAAGCCTAGTTATCAAACAGTACTGCAAGCTGAAAAATCTTCTGCGATCCCTCCATGCCACTGGTTTTGCCATTTTGCCCGTCCTGTAAACTTCAAACTAAATCTGAAGAACCACAGACAGAAGTGTGTGTGATATCTCGGTGTGAATGAAGATAAAAGAACCTCTAAAATATAACAGGATAAAAGATACTACTCACCCAAAACTTGCATACCTCTATATTTAAACAATGCTCCCTAAGGCTTGGCCAGTACTGCAATTTCTAGCAGTACTGCAGAGGAAAACATGCTGAACACTACATAATATATATTCGGTGCGTAGTACATGATCTACTTCCTGGGTAAGTTGATTCTGGACATCACTATTCATAACGGTGTTTGCCGAAAGACAACGTACTTTTTATTTCAGTCATGGCAAAAGATACTGTACAATTTTTGGAGGTAACTAGAAATTTTTCCTCTACTTTATTTTACACATTGTCTTATTTACCTCTCATTTTCTACAGCAGTGATCAAGCCTCTCAGAAAAACTCTTGTAACTGTTTTCATATAGTTTCAGTCATTTTTGCTTCATTTCATGGAGATAACTATTCCCATGTGTTGTGTTAGCTAAGTAGTCATGCAACACATTAAAAGTCCATTTTTTCCCCTGAACAAGATTCATAAATAAAAAATATACTCTTTGAATAAAATTCAGGTATTGCACTGAAGGGAAAAGGCTTTATATGTTAACACTGTCAAGACTCACTAATGCATAGTAAAATGGTTCCACAAGAGATGATATTCAGATTTCAAGCTAAGTTCTCTGAGTTTTGTTGTTTTTTTTTTTCAAAAATACACCAGTTTACTTATTTTTGTAAGTATTTCAGTTGAGATCAGTTCAATTCTAGTACACAGGTGTGCTGAATAAAAAAAAATAAAATATAAAATAAAAAACAAAATGAAACAACAACAAATCCCTGAATATTTAGGCTGGTTTTCTGTACTTTAAATCATCACTCCTAGGCTTTTCCTGCTACCCTAGAGGAGACCACTTTCAGAACCTATCTGAGACGCAGAAATGTGACATCTGTATGCATCTATTTATCATACACACACTTATTTTCCTGTCTCTAATGATAGTTCAGGAGGATCTTATCCTGCTTCATCCTCATACACTTAGCTTACTGTCAATGATAAAGAAATGAAGACTAGTACCAGTCAATGGGATCTCATTAGAATGCCATCAAATCGTGTCTATTCTCGCAGCTGTCAGAGTAATGTGATTGTTTGGATTATAGATGGTCTTTCCAAATTGCACTGGTAGTTCTGTTAGCTTCCTTGAAAAAAATTGTACATGGTCAGTTCAAACCAATTTGGTGTTTTAAGAAAGGTGCCCATATTAAGTTCTTTCTCATTCTGTGTGCATGAACAGGTTCTGGGCAAATAGGTATCTAACCCTGTTCAATAGCAAGATATTAGGGTAGCTATGCGTATCCATCTGGGAAAATTGAAATTCTTTACTGCTCAAGTATTCAAGGACCATACTGACATAACACTCAACATTTAAATGTGTTGAGGGTACACCTACTGTTTGAATGAGAGCACATTTACTTTAAACTGGTGCTTTGAGAGTGTAATTGGTTTTGTGTGAATTTAATTACTCTTTTTTGCTACTTTGTCCACCTCTGTTTGAAAGGCCACTATAAATAAAACAGATTTAAAGATAAAAGTAAATTAGAAAGAATCACTTTGGTTATACATCTAGTCCTGTTTAAAAAAGTTAATTCACCTCCTACAGAAGTTCAAAACTTGTTTGATTCCTGAGACGATTTTCCTAACAGAAGTCGTATCTCAGATTCTGGAAAATATAGCCACTTTCATAAATCTACTGATTTAAAAAGTGAAAATAGTTCAAATTCAGCTGATAAAATAATTGATCATAAATATTTGCACAGCTTAATTTGAGAAAAAATAGCTGTCCTGCTATATTCATATTTGGTTCTGTGAAATGATTATATATCAGATAGACACACAGAATACTCATGGAAAGTCATAGCTGCTTAAATCATATTTCTATGATTAAACAACACTTGATTTCCTTGCTTTTGCACTAATGTGTCTACTAAAAACAGGCACAGTATTTTGGCTCATTATGCCCAAAGAGTTGAAACTCTGTGTTTATATGCACTTGCTGGCCTCTTGTGCCTTTGACAGTAGCTGAAAGCTTTAAAATCCTTTAGTTGGCTTGATTAGACAGTAGCCCTTTGCCTGGCATTGATTTCAGGATTGAGAGTTTATTAGCAGGTCACAAGGGTAATTTTTTTTCCTCTGTGTTGTTGGCAGTTACCCAACTTCTTGAACAGCTAATAATAAAACCAATCAGAATTAATGCAGATTTCTTTTAAAAGGTTTCACTGTTTCTTTTTTGTTTGTATGATTACAGAATTCTTATTTATATACTAGTACTTTAATATATTTTATATGCTTATGTGCTAATTCTATAATTTTTATTCATTTTTAATACAGGAATGCAAATGAAAAAGAAATGGTGACTGAGTGTGGATTACAGTTAAAGGCTAATCCATATTAAAGTCTTCTAATGAAAGAAAAAAACCCAAACAAACAGACAAACAAAAATGGAGAGAAAAAGCCAAATAAGATATTTACTGATATAAAAGCTTATAGAGTGATTTGCAGCATGTCATATCATTCCCCCCTGATGACAGAACGAGCGTGGTGGGTTACCTATATGATACTTATAGTGAAAGAACATTCAATGAAAAAAGCACAGGGTAAAAAGAGGGTTTGTGGTTGGCAGATTGCTGGATGTAGCATAGCTGTGTATGAAGTATTGGCTGATGCCGTTAGAAGCAGACAGCTATGCAAAGCATCTAACAACGATGTAAGTAACAAAATAAAATGGATATGGCTCAATACAGCTTGGAATAACTCCTTGTTTGATGTAGTTCGTATATTTGGTAAGTGTACCTGCTATTCCATCATTACTGATCTTGAAAATACTGAATAGTAACAGGTTGTGGTCCAATTCCCAGAGAAAAGCACTTAGCACACTTTATTTTTAAGTTTTGATTGTGATCTTCAGCTGCTGTTCATTGAACACAGTTTCCTGACCAGTTCTGGATTCAAGTGATCGAGGTTTCGTCTCAGTCTCCAAGGTAATGTACAATGCTCTGCAAGACAGTCCATCATGGTCCAAAAGCTGTAGACGTTTAGATTCCTTCCACATTTCCATGCACTTTCTTTAACTTCTAACTTTTCAACTTTGCTGATATCCACTATTATCTCATAATTTATCTCCTCCATATTTCTGGTTTTGTCCATTTTTTATTTCCCACATAAAGATCCCTTCAGAACCTTCTCAGTACAAAAAACATTTTGTAAGACCCCACAAAATAATACCACTCAAACTATGCTAGAAGCCGAATAACAGTGATAGGACATAGTCAATGAGTTATGAGCACAACTGTGGCAATATACAAACATAGCTCTAACCAAACTTTTGTCTCCACACACTGTTGTATCATGCAGATGTAACTGTCCACTTAGACCTAGATGAGAAATAGATCTGCTGTGCTTCAGCTGCACAGGGAAAATACATCTCTTTTCAGAATCACAAACATTTCTGTTTCCAGATGCCTGGTTTCATGCATGGCATCCAAACAATTACAAAGCAGTGACTTTTATATGTGAAGGATCCAAATATTACTCCTAATTCAGAATATGCATGTCACCAAATCCAATGCATACGTATACACATAACAGCAATTTTTGCATTGTGCCCTTGGCAAAAGTATACTTCTTGAGTCCTGACCTCAGTAAGTACCTTTTTGTGCCTAGAGCTACCTTTAAAATCATTGAGAATGGTAAGATCTTCTCATTTTGGTAATTGACTCCTTCTTCACTAACCCTGGTGTCTGCAAGGCTGTTTCATGTTTTTCTCACTCCTCTGTCCCACAGCTGCTATGTAGCACTTTTTACCCTCTCATCCCTTTCACAGATATGCCACCATAATTGCTGACGGGCTTGACTTTGGCCAGTGGTCTGTTTTGGAGTTGGCTGGAACTGACTCTCTCTGATATGGCAGCAGCTCCTGGTCTCTTCTCACAGAAGCCACCATGCCTGCACTCCCTCTGGCTACCAAAACCTTGCCTCATAAACACAATACACTGACTTTTCTCTTTTATTTTTGATGAATAAGCTGACAACAATGGTCATGGTGATTTTTGTTTTTACTGGTTTACAAGTTTCTGAATCTGTGTGGGATAGAGTCTGATTTGATTGTTATTAGAATTCATATAATATTTCAATTATGTTTTGAGTATTTGTTCTTAGTTCAGACATAATTAATTTAAAAAAGTAGCAGTTACATATTTTCTATGTCCTGATTCTGTTTTCCTTTCCTATCACAAAGAAATAAAGACTGTATTTTCCTTCACTCATTTCTGTAACTCATTTCAAAACAAAAATCCCTTTTCATATATTGGGGAAGATGTAATAAACTCAGTAATTGTTTTGACACATACTTTAAATTATGAGGTAAGAACTGTAATTTTGAGAAATACTTCTTCTTTTGGCCAAGTAAGTATGGGTTAAATGATCTGAGACAGGGAGGAGAATTAAATACCTTATCAAGAAAGATTATATTTGTTTATAAATCCTCCGGTGAAAGAGCATTCATCATTTCTCCCACCCTCCCCCCAGCTTTTCTTCCTGAACTATAATCCCGTCATTTGCTTGACTGACTCTCTTGAACTTTGACATTTAGTTTACTCACGCAGTGGAAAAAAAATTAAGCTGGAGCAACCAACTAGGTGGGATCTGTTTGCCTACACAGTTCTGGCTTCTCTGCCTCTCATTTGTCTTAATAACACAGCCAGCAGCATTAATAAGCCTAATCAGGTCATGTTAGTCAATGGATTGTCCTTGTCATGGCCTGAATTTTTAGAGGCAGAATATTAGATCTCTTCCGGACACTAACTGCACATTTCCCCTGCCCTTTCAGCTCTCCTCTCTCTAAACCATCACTGGTTTTAATTAATATCCCCTCTTCCCTTCTTGGAGTCAGTGAGCCAGTAATAACCTATGATGTGTCATTTTGTGCTATGTTGTGCCATTTGTATGCCAGCGTCTTGAGCATGGCATTCAATCCCATTGTACAGCTGCAGATCTACTGTTTATTGCTATAGATTCTTACATTTTGCATGTTTTGATGAAGAAAATAGCAATTCAATTACTAGGTGCATAGGCCTATTATATATAGGCATTTATATTCATGCTGAATTCACAATATAGAATTATAATACATTTAGACCACACCAAAAGGATATGATCCTTGATTTTAACATGAAAAGGTATTAATGTAATTTTTGCAATTGTCTTAGTAGAACAGGGGTTCATTATTTAATTTTATTAAGCTGCAGATTAGAATTTAAGGTGTCTTGGAAAGAAACATGATCAAAAGTGGATGACACATCTGTTCCAGCACTACTCACTCTGTTCTTGTAATTTCAATGCTAACTTTACTACAGTTTTGTTTTTGTTTTTTCTCTATTTTTCAAAATTCTAAGCCAGTATGCATGCTTACTTCCAGAAGAAACAACCTAAATCTACAGCACCAGCTTCTCTTACACAGAGGACATTCAGAATGCTATAACATCAACGTTTCCTCAAAGACTGAATAAGGGAGACTGAATCCAGGCAATCATTACTGAAAATCTTAACCATAGTTGATTCCAAGATAAAATCATAAAAGCTTCTCTAAACTTCAAAAATTGATTAAATTGAAAAGCAGATGTTTACCTGATAAGGTCAAGATAGCAGACCAGCTGGCATAAGTCAAATACTTAATTTTTGAATAATTAATTCTGTGAGTTATAAAATTAAGAATTATTTCTGAGGTTTTTGCTGATTGTCATGTTTATTGCTGTTATATGACTGGTTTTGTTTAGCAATTACTGTTCTTTGCTGTTAAAAAAGCACCTATGCTACTACAGTATGCCTTCCCATCTGTGTAAATGCATTTTACAATAATAAATCTTTCCAAAGTACTAGCACTATTTGATATATCAGTAGGAGAAGACTGGTATACGTTCAGAAAACTATGAACTTCTTGACTGAACATCGGCAAACTTTTGAGTGATCTAGTCTCATTATTGCTGTATTGTTGGCACTTGTGTTTGCATTCGAAAGAATGGAAAAGAGGATATATAGAAACACATTACCAAATTAGTTGGGTTTGATCTCTTCCATAAAAGCAGTTACACTTCTGAAAATCAGATTATTGTCTGAAGACTGAATTTTGCATGCAGATAGGCAGAGAACTTCACCTCTAACGCTGAAAAACTAGTAGGTCACATTTTTTGTAGCTGCAAAAAAGAAGTGTTTGTGCAGTTAAACATGGATGAATGCATAGTACATTTTTTTAAAAAAAATATTTAGATGTTTTACAGATACTTAGTTTTTATATTTAGTAAGCTATAACGCATGAGTAACCAAATGTCTCGTAGGACCAATAGGTACTGGATTTGCCTCTTTACACAGCAGGGCCTGGTTAATTTGAAACTTACATAATTGTAATGCAACTAAAGGAACGGTTGTGACTGACATCATTGAAATAGCCATCCTCTTATCTCTTTTGCTTTATGAAATCCATCACCAATGTGTTGTGGGTTTTTTTGCTGCTGCTGGTTGTGATAGTTGGCTCTTCGTCTTGTGTCAGAAAAATTGAAAACTCATGCAGTTCTTTTCAACTTCAGTGATTTCATGTCTCCACTGGTCAGTGGTGTTCTTATTAAAGCAAAACCAGCTGGAACAGCTAGTTTTTTTTAATTAGTGCTCTATAAATCCCGTTAATTTCTATTTTAACCATCAACTAAGGAGGAGAAAAAATGACATGCAAGTGATATTTTCCACAGTTATGCAAAACAAGCATAAACAAATCAAATGAAAGCCCCAGTTGGTGAGCAAATGCCCAACCAAACCCCTGCTAGCCTTTTCTTAAAGCAGACTCTCCAATGGAGAGGAAGAATGTGGGGTAACAGGCATAGGTAGTTCTCTCTCATTTCTCTCACAGCTGGACAATTAATTCACTCAGCCTCCTGGGTAGCTGGCTCATCTTGAAGAGTTTGTTGCATAATTAACATTTTCTTGACACTGTGGAAAACAATAATAAAAATATCTCTCATTCTTTACTTATTTTCTGTCAACAGCTTGTGGCTTCTGTAAGTTTTAAATATGATTCTGCGGCTTTTTTTTTCTTTCTTTTTTCTCTCCCTCTGCCCACCCCGCCCAGAGATTTGTGATGAGAAACTAGAGCTGCAGGTCACAAAAGAGCAACTGGCTATATCATGGTGAAAATCCCACCGTAGTCATTTAAGAATACTATTAGAAACCAGGTTTTATGAGATTGGTTGAAGTGTTTGATATCCACCTGATGCAAATGTTTCTTAAATGAGCTATAGCAGGGATAGCATAAACACAGTGACATTTTCAGAACAGAAAATAAATTTGATCATGAAGGCACACAGTAGTTTTGTAGAAACTTGCTGGAAAAATAGTATTTCAATGAAAAGAAGGAGAATATCTAGTTCTAAAATTTTCTATAGCAGTCAGTTTGACTGCTGTGTGATAATAAACATTTCCATCCGAACTAACAGAAAGCTCAAAAGGAGCACTCATGAAGTACTGAACAATGTTGCGGGCAAGAGATGGAGAGATACTCTTGCTCATTCCAGATGTTTCTCAATGCACTCAACAGGCGCTCTCAAAATGGTGAAGACTTCACTCAATTCTTTTATGCTTTGAAACTTTATTGACTTATTATCACAAGCTTTTTTTATTCTGTATGGCCATAGGTTATAAAAGATTTGCCATACCTTTATGAAGGCTAAAAAAATGCATCTGAAATGTCTTCTATAAAATGGTGTGAATAAAGATAATATAAAATTTGGCTTCTATGTTAAATTAAGAAGTCAATAGAAATATTGATCATGAACATACCTCTTTCCAGAAATGAAAAGTGCTCTAACTAGTGCATAAAAAGCACACATTTTACAGATAAATATCATGTCAAAGTCTGTGATGCTGGAACCAAACATATAAAATGAAAATGTAATGCATAAAACAACCGCTGTTTCTGGTTTTGGGGTTGGTGGTTTTTTGTTTGTGGTTTTTTGTTTGTGATTTTTTGTTTATTTGTTTGTTTGGTTTGGGTTTTTTGTTTTGGTTTGGTTTCGGTATGGTTTTGATTTTGTCTTTTTGGGGGGGTTTTGGTGGGTTTTTAAATTTTGTTTGCATTTGTTTGTTTTGGTTTGTTTGCTTTATTTTAAAAGAAGTAGGACTGGAAAGGAGAGAGAAATATGTTAATTAGTATTTTAATTATACATTTGGCCTTGTCTGTAGAAGAATAAACAAAACATTGTGTATGATGTCATCCAGAGTTGTGACTGTATAAACTGAAAAAAACCCTAGCTTTCTCACATCGTAACTTCCAGTCTGCTGCTGACCAAACCACATATAAATTGTTAGATTATACACACCCAGGAGATTTGTGGTCAAGGTGAAAAGTTATATGGACAAAATAGTACAGAGTATCGGCAGAGGATGGTCTCAAGTACTTTTCCTTGTGAATATGCTACCTCCACACTGCAGAACACGTACCCCAGAAACTGCATGATAAGAATTCTATTATTTAGTAATAGAATTTACATAACCCCTCTTGACACACTATTGTTTTATTACCAGCATGACAGAGACTTGGAAATTATTTAAATGGTGCAAAACAGGCCGCTTTTCTCAAATAATATCAGTTGGTTTTGTTCTGGACATTCTTTGTAAACTTCTAAAATGTTATCAAAAACATTTGCTTATTTTATCTACTTCAACTTTTTAAAATATGGAAGAATAGTATTAAGACTACTCAAAATAATTAAAACAAATGTCAAAAATCAAACAATTTCCCAAGATGTAATGTAAAGCATATTGTTTATGAGCAATGTCTACAATAATATATTATATTTTTCACATAACGAATTCATACACTAGCTAAATGTTTGTGAAACTAAAGTTAACCTTTACAACTTTTTCTACTAAATTACCTTCACTCATCTGGTTAGACAAAGGTAATGCACTTTAGTAGTTTCAAATGAAATTATACAACTGAGTTATACAACCTCATTGATAGCCAGGACTCAGTCAGTATAATCTCTCTATATGTTAAGTTAATCTCATATTATACACCTTCATCAGAAAGCAGTACTAATTGCAAAGCACACAATAGCTGTAATTCTTTTAAAGGAAAATATCGACTCTAATTGTGAGTCAGACTGCAAAAAGTTTAGGAGTCAGTCAAAGCCCTCCATCAACAGAGCTCTTTCTTTTGTTCATTTTGATACTTTTTTTGATCTTTCACATAGTATATTATATAGTCATAAGAGAAATATGGAAAACATTCCCAGACAGACATAATGTCATACATAATACCATATTTATTCAAAACTTCATTTTCTGCCAGAGGTCGTTGGCCTTTAACTCCAGAGAGAGTACAACAAAATCTGTAGCATATTTCTTTACAGAAACTCCACATATTTTAAACTTAAATCAAATCCAAGTTCATGAAAAAATCAAAACACTCCCTTCATAGATAGGATGTATACTCTTGTCCTTCTAACAAGCCTACATTTTGGTAAACTTCAGTTTCTAAATTGTCATTGATTATATTTTGTCTCAATTATTTAAAAACTTGCTTTAGGACTGTTTACCAATACAACTTAAACCATTTCTGCTAAAGTGATTTGCTGTTCAGGACAAGAATAGAACAAAAGATATTTAAAAAAAAAAATTGATCAGTTGAACCATTCCTTTTGTGCAGCTTCCAGCATAGCCACTTAAATAAAAAGAAGTTAAAATAATTTGAAAGGCCTCATTTATAATGTGAATAGCTATTAAATCTGAGACACAGTCAATGAAATAGAGGGTGGAGGTAAAGATTGACAGAATAAAATTGTACCAAGAGATAGGTGTAGCTGAAACTCTCTCTGTTACACAAGAATGATGAAGACATCTTTGAAGATTTTAGTAGGAAGAATGTTGTGCTGATGAGCTCCACAGGAAAGATAAAGCAATTCTCTCTTCCTTTGGATGAGACATCCTCCCCTCCTACTTCTCACCCTGCATTGTGGTCTACCAGCTCTCTTCCCTCTTCTCTTCCTGCATTGCCGTGGGCAGATTGATGGCACTTAGATGACTGACCCTTTTTCAGTCTTTAACCTTCCTTGGCCAGAGATGTTTCCCTAGAACATACTCAAATTCATGATGGAAGTGTAAAGTATGCCTCAAAGGGTTCATAGATTATGTACATGTTATATCTATCTTATAAATCATGTATTATGTAGAAGAATTGTTAAAAATAAATGCACACTATTTGTAATAGTTTTCAAAGCAATATAGAAAGAAGTAATTTTTTTCCTGGAAATTCCCAAAATATCCACTTGGCTATCCAAATGAAGTCTGAAATTTGTTGTTTCTTTCAAGAGTGATGAGGTGAAGTAGACTGTGGCAGTGATGAATATTGAAAATTGCCTCTGAAGAAACAACCACCTGCGAAGATGGAGGTTTCAATTCAAAGGTGCTACCGCAGGAGTTAATTTAAGAGTTCATATTTGTGAATGTTTTGCTGTCTGTTCTGCCTGATGATAGCAAAGATAGACTACAAATATCACGTGTAAAATACATGCACATATATGCATACAGGCTATGTTAGCATGTCAGTCTTTTCACTTTGAAGAACTGTTTGTGAACACAACCATTGTAATTTTATGCCCAATGCAGCATACTTCTGAAATGCTAGAGTTCTGAATTTACCAGTCATCTCTTAATTCCTAGGACTACACTGGTGGGGGAAAGGTATTACTTAAATACTTTGCTCTAGCTCAATAATCATAATAAAATATAAATAAATCCACCAATTTACACATATTCACTAGAGACTAGTGTTCTAATCTATGAGACTGTGCCTCTGTTGGTCTCATTAACTGAAGTATGACCTGAATCTGTGGCAACAAGAAGCTGGAGATAAAACTGCAGACATTGCTGGCACTATTCCTTCCTCTGGATCTCATTTCAGTGCAAACATTGGTGAAAAAGGTTCTTGAGGATAATCACAGGATCATAGAACCATTTAGGTTGGAAAAGACCTTTAAGATTGTGATGTCCAACTGTACACTGCCAAGTCCCATTAAACCACATCCTGAGTGTCAAATCAACAAGTGTCTTACGTATCTCCAGGGATGGTGACCCAACCACTTCTCTTGGCAGCCCATTGCAATGTCTCACAACCCTTTCCATGAACAATTTTTTCCTAATATCCAATCTAAACCTTCCCTGGTGCAACTTGTGGTTTTCTCCTCTTATTGTTTGTTACTTGGGAGAAGAGACCAACACCCACCTTGCCACAATCTCTTTTCAGGTAGTTGTAGAGAGTGATAAGGTCTCCCCTCAGCCTCCTTTTCTCCAGGCCAAACAACCTGAGTTCCCTCAGCTGTTCCTCATAGGACTTGTGCTCCAGACTCTAATCATCCAAGCTCAGGTGGTAGCTCACCAATAGAAAAGTGTTTTTACCCTTTTGTACCTCTCACTGTCACTTGGGCTTCTTCGTTACTTATAGCTTTACAAATGCACTGCCTTCATTGTACTTGCCTATTGATCTGCCCTGGATGCCTGGTGTTTTGTGACTTCTTAATGGTCTGTCATCTCGTATATCACAAAACTCCTTTCCAAAAACGCAGATACATTTTGTCACATGAACTGTTGTTACAAATCTTGTTTGGGTTATAACCTACATACAAAAGCTCAAAGCAGTTAGGCAGCAGCTTAAGATTTTTGGGAAAGTTTCTTGTCCTCATTTTGTTTTCATTTTTTTTTTTTTTTT
>VWYH01005835.1:305740-337748 GCA_013399365.1 Pampusana beccarii | reverse complement strand
AAAAAAAAAAAAAAGTGAAATTTCCATATATTTTCAAATTTTCTGGAAACAAGTTTAAAAATGCATACTTTCTATCTAAGATCCAGACAGAAAGACAAAGGAAGAACATATTTATGAAGTTCAAATTTAAATTATTTCAGAGGTGCAACATGTATAGATAAATCCAAGGCATAGGCATATTTTCCATTAAGTCCTCTCAGTATTGTCTTTTCCTGGAACTGCATCTCATTTTATGAGATTCTGAGGTACTACGCTATGTCTATGTTAGACTGTAAGATTTCTGGATGTGTACAGGCAAAAAAGATGAAAAAATGGTCTTGGCACTTTGACTGCTACTATTAATTTTCCTGACACTGTTTGGTTACCATTAATTATGTATGCACTAGCTAAGATGTTAGGAATGTCAGACCAGGTTTGCTGAAATAGTAAACTTGCAACAAACTCGAGAGAATGAAAACACTGAATAAATGAAGGTTGGTATTTATAGTAGATGGGACTTCTAGGTGATATTGATTTAGAAAAAGCTACTTGACAAGAAATATCACTATGTTGTTAACCGATATTCATCACCAGATGGCCGTGGCCTTTTTAAAATAGTTCATTTGATAGTATTATTACTAAAGCCAGACCAGAATACGTTGCACAACACCCAAGTGAAAGATTTGCAGAAACTTTCCAGAACACTAATGGTTCCTTTATAATGTTAATTCCCACCAAAGACAATGAGTAAATCTTGATTTCTTTACACAGTTTCAGCTGGTTGTTTTTGAGGACAGTATATCAAGTATTACTAGAGGAACAAAAATCCAACTGAATTGATAGTGAACTCTTTTATTAAGACTCTGCACTCTAACAGGAAAGTGCCAACCATATTAAAAGTAAAATTGAAATCTGGATTTTAGGTTAGGTTAATTTAAGATGCTTTTATTGCTCCACTGAATGAATTTATAACAGTATTGACATGGAAG
The DNA here is from genome assembly GCA_013399365.1 of Pampusana beccarii. Taxonomy (NCBI): domain Eukaryota; kingdom Metazoa; phylum Chordata; class Aves; order Columbiformes; family Columbidae; genus Pampusana; species Pampusana beccarii. The sequence goes on along the minus strand of VWYH01005835.1, from coordinate 336,780 downwards.
GAAAACCCCAGCCAGGGTACTTTCCATTTGTCATGAACACACTGAGAAAAGTTTTTCTTTCATTTGGTTCCTCCATTCTATTGCAGGCCTCGTAGCCCAGCAGGATCTCGATACAGCCCAAGATCTTGCCTTGACTTGTCTTAAATTGTTTATTGCACTAGCTGTGAAGCTGTCAGGTGGCTAAAGTCTACTAGAAAAATCAAATAGTGGTTTTTGCTAGACTACTAGCCTTGTTCCCTACTGTTAAACTCTGCACTTATTCAAACTTATTTCACTAAATTGTTTGATCTAACGCCTAACTGCTTGACCTAATGCTTACAAATACTATATATAGTAGTACTTCCCCTATCATTTATATGAAAGGTCCAGAAAACAATGATTAAAAAAACATTTTAAAAGTATAGACTAGCAGACCAACTGGAAAAGAAGCATACTGACAAACATCAACATAAAAGGAGCCTTAATCAAATGAAAAAATTTGCAAAAAATTGAAGAGGACCTGAAGAAGAAGCTATCATCAAAACACTGAGATAACAGATTGCCATAGCTACTATTCCCCTGTACTTGCCTGAGAGAGACAAGCAGTGACAAGGAAACCATACGTGACCAGAACAGTGGGAAAGAATTTCAGATAAGAATGACATCTGTAAGGTAGAATATTAATGTTTTAATTGCCTGATTGCTTCTTCCCACTTTTCTTTGGTTGAACAATTTTGATTTTGAGTAGGTTTGCCAAAGACACCAAGCTGTGTGGTGTGGCTGACATGCTGCAGGGGAGGGATGCCATCTAGAGGGATCTTGACAGGCTTGAGAGTTGGGCCTGTGTGAACCTCATGAAGTTTGACAAGGTGAAGTGCAAGGTCTTGCACACAGGTCAGGACAATCTCAAACACAAATATATGCTAGGCAGATAGCAGATTGAGAGCAGCCCTGAGGAGAAGGACTCCAGGGTGTTGGTTGATAAGAATCTCAACATGGCCCAGCAGCATTCACTTTCAGTCCAGAAAGCCAGCTGTATCCTGGGCTCCATCAAAAGAAGCATGACCAGTAAGTTGAAGGAGGTGATTCTCCCTCTCTACTCCACTTTCATGAGACCCCACCTGGAGTACTGTTTTCAGCTCTGAGACCCCCAACATAAGAAGGACTTGGACCTGTAGAGGTGAATCCAGAGAGGGGCCATGGAGATGATCAGAGGGCTGGAGCACGTCTCGTATGAATACAGGCTGAGACAGTTAGGGTTGTTCAGCCTGGAGAAAAGAAGGCTCATAGAAGCCTTCCAGAACCTAAAAAGGGCCTATGAGAAAACTAGAGAGGGACTTTTTTGCAAGGGCATGTAGTGACAGGACAAGGTGTAATGGCTTTAAACTAAAAGAGGGTAGATTAAGATGAGATATAAGACAGAAATTCTTCACCATGAGAGTGGTGAGACACTGGAACAGGTTGCCCAGAGAAGTTCTGGATGTCTCATCCCTGGAAGTGTTCAGGTTGGAGGGGGCTTTGAGCAACATGGTTAGTGGAAGGTGTCCCGGCCCATGGCAGGGGTGATGGAACTAGGTGATCTTTAAGATCCCTTCCAACACAAACCATTCTACAGTTCTATGATTCCATGATTATTGGTGTGTTGTGTGCATATAATTTTAGCTGGAATAGTAATGAGTTCTTCTGTACATCAATATCAGCCATAATAGTACCAGCAGTATCAGTAATGAATTCATGGTTCTGTACAAGAGATGTTTCCTTTTTGCTCGTAACAAACTTCTGCACTTAACACTAGGGAGTATGCAGGTTACACCTAGTATTTTGAAGATCCAAAATACCTCAAAGGACTAGGATGAGAAGGAGGTGAGATTCTTTGTCCAAGTTGTGTAGCAGAATTGACCTTAGTCACTTTAAGTCTCTGAACTTTCAGAAATCAGATATGATTATCTCACTCCATATTTTTAAGTATGTAGGTCAATACGCAACAATTAATTCTGGTCTTCCTTGTTCCTGTCTTGCTCAGAGGAAGATCCAAATTTTGACACTGCCCACAACCTAAGATATTTGCAAAAGTGATGTTTTCTGCATGAAGAAACATACATTCTCTGAGAGCATCCCCCTCCTTAGGCTTTCTGTCAAAAACAGTAACAGGGTTATAGCCTACCTGAGGCTATGTTTTTAATTTTTGTGTAGCTTTTATCTTAAAAAACGTCTTTTCCAAGATTTCTGCACTGGTTCTAAGTATGTGTAAAAAGTGCTGGATTATGCTTGCTTGTTGCCTACTTTCCCAATACTCTGGTTTATTTTTCCATCTCTTTCGCTATATTCTTCTGCTTAAAAAAATGTTTGTTCTTTATCTTATTAGGACTTCTCTAAACAAATGAAACACGTGACTTCTGTGCTTTCTCTAATTACTAAAAATGGTTCTTTGTATATACACACACTTACATACATATATGCAAAGAAACACATATACTTCTAGACAGAGAACATCCAAAAATATGCAAACTCGTAACCTGTGGCTGGTAATGAAAAATGAATGGGCAGATTTGTGGATGATGAACACAGATGCAGCTCAGAATTTAACCTCACTCAACACAGCTTTATCAGACTAACTTGAACAGAGGAACCTCAGCTGAGCAGTGTCTGTGTCATCTAGAACAATAAAAATGTTCTAGTCAAATATTTCTGTGTTTATTGTGCTATCATTTCATAGGTTTGACTCACACTGAGCATGTGAAAAAACCTTTTGTGCTGGCTGGCAGTGAGGGTTTTATTTTGCCTTTCTTGCTGGCTTGGCTTTCTGCTAAACCACAGCCTCCATTGAGAAGTGAGGTCCTTGCCTTGAAGGAATATTGAAGGTGACAGTGCAACATTCTCATTGCTATTGTGCTGTTGCACCTAGTGGCTACCTCCCAAGGCCTTGCAAGTCCTAGTTCTAAGTAGAAAGATAAAGTGATAAAAGGAACTAACTAGCCTTGATTTCAGTCGCAGTTAGATGCATAGGTACAAAGATAACATGAAGTTCTTAGTATGAGATACATCTGTATCCTATAACCACCTGTAAATTAATGCACTAATGTGAGCAGATCAACAGGATCAAAGAAAAAAATATGCTTAAGGGAAAGCCTGACCTAAAATTCCTTTAGCGTTTCAATTTTGTAATGAATACTGGCTAGGGAAATTGAACCTTTATTTTCTTTAAAAAGAGACATGGCTTCTTCTTAAAGTACTAGATTTCAAAAACCAAACTTCTGTGGTTTAATACTACATCTAAATTTGCAGAAAACAGAATAATAGAACTAGAGAACCACAGAATAGTTTGGATTGGGAGAGACCTTCAAAAGTAATCTAGTCCAACCCCCTGCAATAAGCAGGGACATCCTCAACTAGATCAGTTTGCTCAGAGGCCCGTCCAGCCTGGTGTTGAATGTCTCCAGGGATGGGGCATCTACCACCTCTCTGGGAAACCTGTGCCAGTGTTTCACCATTCTCAGTGGAAAAAAATTTCTTCCTCATGTCTATCCTGAATCTCCTCTTCTTTGGTTTAAAACCATTACCCTTTGTACTGTCACAATAGGCCCTGCTAAAAAGTCTGTCACCATCTTTCTTACAGGCTCCTTGTAAGTACTGAAAAGCCTCAATAAGGTCTCCCCAGACCCTTCTCTTGTCCAGGCTGAACAACTTCAGGTCTCTCAGCCTGTCCTCATAGGAAAGATGTTCCAACCCTCTGGTCATTTTGATGGCCTCCTCTGGCCCTTCTCCAACAGGTCCATATCTTTTCTGTGCTGAGCTCAATGCGGGACTCCACGTGGGGTCTCACCAGAGCATAGTAGAGGGGCAAAAATCTCCTCCCTCAACCTGCTGGCCACATTCGTTTTGGTGCAGTCCAGGATTTGATACCAAATATTGTGTTTCAGCACTGTGGTGTGGTGAAGAAAGATCAGTATCACCCTATAAACCTTCAAAAAAATCTCTCTAAATCTCTCTAGAGCTGTAGCTGTGAAACTTGTGTTTCTGTCTCCCAGAAGATGCAACTTAGTTACATCTCGGAAATTTGATGCATTATATAGATTCTTGAGATTTCCAAGTGGAAAATCTCCCCTATAATTAATTTGTTTCTTTCCTTTCTGGCAGTTTCATCTGTTGGAGAATGTAAGTTTTTCTGTGGTCTTGTTTGGTTGGCTGATGGGCTTTTTTTTGGTGCTTTTTTGTTTGTTTGTTTGGGGGTTTTTTTTTCATTTGTTGTTTTTTGGTTTTGGTTTTGTTTGCAGGTTTTTGTAGGCATTTTTCTTACTTTACAAATTAAAACTATGTTCCTTTTTTTTTATATAATTCATTTTTACTTTCATCCTTCTTTAAAAAACATAGTCCTTTAAAAGGTTGTTAAGTATTAATATATGCAATATTAGCAATTGATTTTTATCTAATTCTTCTTGTGAAACTGAAGAAAGAAATACAGTGTGGTATTCTATCATGTATGAAAAATCATGGTTTTAATGAATCAAGTCCATTAGTTACAGAATTTATTTGGTCTTTTTCTTCTGATGGATACGCATATTTCACTTTCAAAGTCAGCAGTAAGGTATCACATATGAACATTTCTGATAATTCATAGAGACTATTTTTCCCCCTTGGATAAATTAATGTGTTTTTTATCTACATATTTCTGTCTGTAACCTTATGGGATCCTGCAAATAATATAAAAGCCTACCTGTGTCATACCTGTGTGTCCTGTTGCTTTTACCGGAACAGAGAAATCTGATTTGAACAGAAAAAAAAAGTGTTCATTTTGTAACACCTTTACAACTCTGTCACTTAGGATAGTAGCTAAAACCTCAGTGTGTACACTGAAATAATGATCAGGGAAAACAGATGACTATATTACATTTTCTTAATATTAATGAGTACATGGGACGAATGCTCATTTTAATTAGCAGACATGACAAAAATAATGATATAAAAAACTTATCACGGTGCCAGATATGAATTATGGAAAATGTCAGCAATTACCAACAAAACTACACATTCCTTCTATGTAATGAATACAGACAATTCTTATAAACTATTTACTTTTTAAAGAAATTCAGTATTCTTTTGGTGTGTCTATATAAAAATATTGAAATATTAATGGCAGAAGATAAAAAAGGATTTTAAAATATTTAAGGCAGATTACAAGAAAAATATAACTGACACAGAAGTCTGAGTCTCACTTTCAAATGTCTAAGTAGCTGAAGGCACCTAAATATGCAGATCGGGCCTAGCTGGAATTGCAAATATTTGCCCATGACATGTTTACTAATTAAACACTTGGACTCTCCTCCATTAGTTATACAGAGGAAAAGAGAGTCACTTGAGCTGCATGACATGTTTCTGAAGAGATATCATCCCACTTTACAAATAGGAAAAGTAAATAGCATACAATACATTTTCTATGAGCTTTCTCATTTAGGGCAACATTAGCTAAGTTCTGAATTCTTGTGGGCAACTCACAGATGCACATGTGACAACATATTCTTCAGAAATTGGTGAAAGAACATAAGAAATCTAATTTCCTTCCTTAAAGATGAACAATACAATCTTAAAATTTCTTGGAAGGACTTTCCTTCAAAATTACTTCTCTATGCAAGTTATATCTAAATTCTCTTTAGCTTGGACTGATATTATCTAGAAAAACTAAGTGAGAAATGTGTCCGACAGTTTTGCTTCACTAACTAATGGACCTTTCAAAGATAAGGGCATCATGTAGCAGACATCCAGTCAGCCTGAAGGATTGTAAATCTTAATTTTTAAGACACTTTAGTTTTTCTTAAAATTACAAACAAATAAATAAACAAAACACCCAACTCAATCCCTCATATATAAAAATCAAACCCATACTTTCCCCAGTTATGCAACATTCCATTTGACAGATTCTGGGAGATGAGAGGGCAAACATGAGACAGACTTTTTTATTGCTTAATACTCTGCCAGAGGCACTCAGGCATTAAAATGATTGTTACATGTTAAGACTACGTGTAGAAATAACTGATCTGACTCACAGATGCACAGTACTGTCTTAAGATTTCTTACTTATTGTTGGTAAAAGCGAAACATTTTCATCTGATGTAAAGCAAGTCTAGGGTCAGTGGACAGAGATGGAATTTTGCTTTCTTCCGTTCTCTCTGCAAGACATGTTCAAGAATCAATTAGGGTGGGAAAGACCTTACTTTATGAAAATGTTGTTTACATACTGGTTTAGAAGGGACTGAGAAGTGACAGAAGCTTCAGTGTGTGTGTGAAGAGACTTGTAGAAATCCTGGGAGTAAAAAACATTTTCCTGCAGAGCATTAAATGTGAACAGTAGAATGAAAACTTTACAGGAGCCAGAGAATTTAAATTAATTTTTCTCCTCTTTCTCCTCACCTTTCTTTCCCTCTTCTTCCTAACCCCAGCATCCCCGAGCAATACATGAGATATTCTTTGTTTAATACTAAAGACAGTGAGAAAAACAAACAAGCAAAGGACTTTTAGCATTTTAGAAAGAAAACAACAAAAATAAGAATGTGTATAAACAGAGAAGCAGGAAATGAGGATTCACTTGGAATGATAGACCATAAAATTAATTATTCAGAAGAACTGGGAGATCAGGCTAAAAGCATAGATAGAAAATAATGACAACACCACCATCAAGAAAAGAGAAGGGTAAAAAAAAAGTATATCAACACCATGTTTGCATGATGATTTTCCATGACTTATGTAAATACTTCTATGATACTTCTCATTTTCTGTATGAGGCCACAGTATGACCGTCGTACATCAAGGAAGAAAGCAGCATTTCTCTGTCACTGCTTAGAACAGTTCTTCAATAATTAAATACCCATGACCTGAAGCTCGTCAGGCATTTAGAGCATTAGAAGTAGCTCCAGTAATGATAGGTTAAATGTCTATGGGTGACCAGAGGTCTCACAGTAATAGGTTAAATGCAGCTCTACTTCAGAATTGATTTTTAATATACTGCCAACAGAAATCATAGAATCATAGAATAAATATAGGGTTTTCTACGAGAAGCTTTGTGCAAAATTTAACATGGAGGTAATACTATGGGCAGCATTTGATTAGTGTTGGGCCTAGCAGCATTACTTAGCTACTAGGCCATACTACAGCAGTTGCTGTACAAAATTCCCCAGAACAACTTCCATGCCCCATTCTTAAATTTAGGAAGTCACTAATCAAAAATCAGAAAATGTATTTGGAATTGAAATGCGGAGTTAAGATTGCAGAAGACTTCGTCTTCATGCATTTCTTTAGAACATGGGGAAGTCTCATACCACCTAGCTCTAAGCACTTCAAGATTAGAGGTTAGCAGGCACGTACAGCTGAAAGACAGAATCCTTCCAGGGGGTAATTTCAGATAGAAGCCAAAGTTATGTGTCCCAAACGATTCACTAGATGATTCTCTTGTTTATACATAGGTCCTAGACAGACTAGTCACTAGGCATAATAATAGTTTGGGTTTTTATGTTTCCCTGATACCTTGATTTAGGAGTGTCAAACTCATTTTTACCAGTGGACATGCCAGTATTGCAGTTGCCTTCAAGGACCAAATGTAATTTTAGGACTGTATACATGTAGGAGTGCATTTACAATAATTTACAACCATGAGGCTGGTGTGGCCCCTGGTGAAAATGAGTTTGACACCCCTGCCTTAATACGTGCAGTGTCATGAACTACTGTTACAAAACAAGTAGAAAAAGAAAAAGGGAACAGGTTCACTGTACCAGTGAATGAACACAGAAAAAACTCAAACAAAAAATCAGTAGTTCTTAATATTGCTAGCATATTTAATGGAAGCATAAAGGATTTCTATAGTGTTGTTCATACATTATCTTTGATCAACTGATAGTGATGAGTCAGAAAGAAAAGAGTCAAGGTATTCTTAAACAAGGCATCTTAAAGATACTTGACGTTGAAGACAACCCTTATGACCCAACTGTACGTAACTTAGGTTTTCTGAACTTTATCTGTTACATGCCTGATTCCATGTACTGAATTCTTCTTGACCCAAAGGCAGCTATACTCTGTGCTGTGTAGTAGTGTTGTTTTTTTTTGTTTTGTTTTCACCCGCACAGCTCCAGGTGGCTGAGTAATTACAGCCTGAGTTCTGGTCAAGCAAAAAGGAGTAAGATAAGCCTGTGAATAGCAGCCAAGTAGAATTGCAATCTGTAGGCTTTTAGAACTGTATGTATGACTGCCTCAGGACATATGATATTTCAAATGAGAAAGCAGCAAAAACATACCACTTACTTTTTAATATGACTGGACAGAGAGGAAGACACAGGGCTTTGCCACAACACTTGGAGGTATATAAAAGAAGAAATCTTTTCTCTGTGATCTAAAAGGCTCTAGAATTATTTTATTCAGTATAGTTAGCTCAGTAGGAAACCTCCAGCAGCAGCTGCATTATGGTTAGAAAGATACGTTAAAGCAAATAATATTCATTTAAGCAACCGTATTGCTACCATTAAACTTCTCCTACAGTTAGAATTCACACTTGTTCCTTTTCTCTTGAACATTCTCTGTGCTGACCTACATAGTCAGAAGGAAAGGCTGGCAAAGACATAAGAGAGGAACTCATTATCTTCAAAGTAAGCAAACTTAAAAAATCAGCTTGATGAAATATTGTCATTTTTAGTGTGAAATTTTTTTTTTTTTTTTTCATCATGGTACATTGTTTTATCTATCCCCTGAATCTTGAAATTCTACCCTTCATGCAACAGGTCTGCACAGAAAATGTCATGTAGCTCTATCATAAAAGGAGTTTTATTTCTCCAAGAGAGGTATATTGTTATAAATTTAGAAGACATTCAAAGATGCCAAAGGTTCAAACTATAGAGAAAAATCTTCAGTTTAATGTGTATGTGACTCTTTACTCTGCTGGGTTTTCACTTTATTGATCTTTCAGAATGTTCCTGTCAAATGCTATTTTGCACTGTCTGTAAGCAGTAGAGATAGCCCATCGGCAGATGTGTTGCAAATCTTCTCTGTGTGGCTCACATAGGATGCCAGCTGGTTAAACCTTGCAGCTGACAAAGTCTTCCGGTTGAAGTCTCTTACATGATTAAGGTTCTAATACTTGGGAGAGTCGAACAGAAAGCAGTGGTAATACATGAGTTCAATTCATGAAAATTAAAAGTCTTAAGAGGATATTATTTTTTTCTGTGATTTTTACAACTAATGTTAAAACATGCAGTGATGTTTTCTTCAATGGCTGCATCTCATTCTTGTCAGCTGCAACAAACACAGTCCTCTGGAGGGTAAAGCCAGAATACTTTCTGCAGTCAGTGAGCATATAGACCACCCACTTATTCAGATTTCTGTGTTGAGTCTAAATCTTCATTTCCCAACTTGTCTAGCACAAATGGCTTGCTATTTTACACTTTCCACAGGAAGCTGGAAGCCCCAGGTAGACTCTGTCCTGTGGCTGTGCTGTAAAAAAATGGCTATGAGTTAGTGAGTCATTTTCTGTCTCTGATTAGCTAAATAAGCACATAGTTCAGAGGACTATTAAAAAAATGGCTACTTGATTAGAAAGTGCTTTCTCATCCTAGATTATTGTTACTTATGCAGATCTAAATTAACCTCCTGGGACCATGACTCTATCTGACAAATCACTTCTTCATCTGCAATTCCTGTTTTAGCTTTGTTTTTCTACATGATCTTGCTTGTAAAACATTTCCTAAAAAAAAAGCCATTAGGGAAACATCAGATAACTCAATATTTTAAAATGAAACTTTGCAATCAAGAATAATCCTTCTGCTACAAATAATTCTGACAACCAACAGTCTGGATTCTCAATTTTGTGTCTTTGTTTCACATCAGCATTATCTTACCGAATTCAAGATAGAGTAATGTTAAAATTCATAAGTATGGTGCAAGAAAGCAAAGAACCCAATTGTAATCCTTTTTGTAAGTTCTGCAAAGAGATGTCTTCACTGAATACATGTGTCATGAAAAAATAACACATAGAGTTTTGGTATGTGGAGTGAGAAAAAAAAGAATAAGCATGTCTGCTTTAACCATAGATGGATCACAGAAGCATCAGCAGTTGGTGCTCTAGCTGGAACACACTAAAGCTGCCTTCTGTCTGAACCAGTCATTGCTTCAGGGATGACTGTTGAAATCTGAAATCAGTGAAATAACAATCACTGAAAACCATAGTCTTCCTCTTACATTTAATGCTTTAAAACCTGAACTCAGGGTAGCTAGGCATTGCATCTCTGGAGCTGAAGAAAATAATACATGTATATCATCTGTTGTTGTTTTAAAGTATAATAACCTAAAAGAGCAACCAGAAAATCTGCACAGTTGTTGAAAACAAGAGTCCTGTGTGTTTGTACTGCTAGTAAATATATTTGAACTGTGAAGTCACTTACAAAGGCAATGTTGTTAATTAATGTGCATATACTACTAGTACTATGCATGCAATGTAAAAAAGGTGCTGTTCCTTTTTTTTTTGTGTGTGTGTGTATGTGTTTTTTGTGTTTTTACTCTTGCAACTCATTGCATTGCAAGATAGAAAGAAGATACAGCTTTGTCAAAAAAGGGAAATCTGTATCCTGTCACTGCTAAGGCCGGAAGTCTGAGGGTATTGTGAGAGAAAAATGGCAGCGGAAAGTAGAAAGAGTGAGGATTTTTTACAAGAGAGACTACAGGTTAGTTTACTAGGAAAGACAACCAAGTATTTTGACATATAGTGAGGTTAGCACAAAATGGTGAAATACTATCGTGCATCACTCAATGAAATCCTGAAAAATTGCAGAAAAACTTGATATTGTGTCTTAATAATGGAAATATCTTGGTGCATAGGAATAATATGCTTTGGGTTTTTTTGTTTGTTTGTTTGTTTGTTTTTTAATATTAAGCAATATATGAAATATCTAAACATGAAAAACTTTGTAATGTTCTACGATATATATAAATATATGTCTAGATTTTTTCCCTGACATTTGAAATTTTATACTCATTCATTTATTCTTTATTTTAACCTGAAACCAACAGTCAGTAGCTGAAATAAAGCCTTCCCTGAATAATAGGATGCTATGTATGCCTTATAACAATTATGTTGTTCCTCCTGGGATTTCAAAGAAGGATGCTCAGCTGTAATTAATGGAAGCAGAAAGGATACTTCCAATGATTCTATTTCTTTATAAGGATGAATATCAGTGAAGAAAGTTTGCAAAGAAGATGTCATCAGCTAGAAACAGACAAATTTGATCTGTTTGGTCATAATGTTAAGATTGGGGGGGGAAAAAAAGAAGAAATTAAAGTCTATTATTGTTAATATCACTGACTGATTACTTAATTCCATTTTCTTGCCATGCCTAGAGGCCCAGGGATAAAACTAGTAGGAGCAGAAAAGTTAGATGCATTGACAAATGAAAGATATTATGCTGAACATTTCAAAGCTACCTTTAATTTAACACATGGGCAGGCAACACAGCAAATAAGGTAGCAGTATTGACACCACAAATGTAAGGTTTCTTATTATTTTCTCAATAGCTCTTGGTTAATGTGTCTGAAGGTAATTTCTTTCAAGTACCTCTGTGTTCCTTCATAAGCTGGAAACTTAGGACAAACTCCTTTTCTTCACTCCGGATGAGGAACCCAGAGTTCAGAGATGTTCTGAGCGATTCTGTTGCTCTCTTTCTTTCCTGTTTTACTGATATTTTTCCTCGTAATCTCTATAAAACTCCTCATAGTGCAACTTCCATCTGCATGAAATTATATTTTGGCTAGTGAAGGTATTTCTAACTCTGTAGGGAGAGCCAAGATGCAATTAAGCCCCTTCTGTGCTGTTTTCATGTACAAATTTGTACATTTTTCCATATTTTGAATTTTAAGGAGGGACTTGCATGCAATAATGCAATAAAATAATAAGATGAAATATTAATAGGAGAATGCCCTCATGGTGTACAGTGAATGGAGTAGAATAGAATAGAATAGAATAGAATAGAATAGAATAGAATAGAATAGAATAGAATAGAATAGAATAGAAGGCAGGATTGAGAACACTCTCTCAAACATTTCAAACTGAGAAAAGCAGGGAAGATTCCAAAATTCCACATTTACTATGCTATAATATCTTTGTTTTGAAAGAATAACCTAAAAAAGATAAGCCTGGAATGCCTTCTTAATCTTGCAGTCCTTGTATTACAGTATAATAGCAAAGAACCAATTTCAAGTTAAGTTTTACTCATCACACTACATCCTAGAGGACTAGTTGAGCTTTTTCACTGGGAACTTCTTAAAAGTCTCTGGTTTGGTCTGCTCTGGCAAATGGGATGAAGCCAAACCTTTGACAGATTTGCAAAAGTGAAACTGAAAAATGAAATAGAATTAAAACTATTTTCTAGAGATGTTACAGTGACATGGTGATGACTATTGGTAGATATTGGAGGAATGTCTTTTCTTCTCTACTTATGTAAGTCACAATCACCTCTTACAAGCCAAGAACTGTATATATGTTATTCTAAACAAATTATTGTAATGTTTCTTTTTTACAATGGAATAAGAAAAGACCTAACTACACTTAGAAGTGTTTTGGGTTGACTAATGGCTACAATTTACGAAACTGGTGCAGGGAGAAGATAATTATTAGGTGGCATTTATTGATTTGAGTCCATCAGTGCTTCATAAAATAGCTTAAATCATAATGGAATATAAATTATTAATGCTTCCAATCTTTCACATGCTAGTCAAATCACAGTCATAGCATTCACATGTAAATACTGGTCATGCTTCCTGCTTAGTAGGAAAAGGAACAACCATACCTACTTATGTTTAGGCTTATTTACAGAATTTATAAAAATCACAGAGGAATGTTGTTTTCAACATGCTTTTTCTTTTAAATCTGGGCACCCTAAATGATAAGAAAAATGTAAAAAATACTGACTGAACAGATTTTATATTACAGGCTCCAATATGAAGGCCAGCAGCCTTTACATGGCCAGAGATAAAAAAAAATAAATATCTGAGTAAGCATACAGAAGAAGGGAAGAGATGCAACTTAGTTGTCACTGGTGTCTTTTGTCCTTAATGGTCTCAGACACCAAGGTCCCAAGGCAGCAAGTCCCAAGAGATCTTTGATGAGGGAAGCTGAAAATAAAGTGGAGTGTCTTCCTTCTTCCTTATTTTTTCTTTTTTTCATAATTGGCATTTTATGTTCCTCACTCTATTTAAAATAAAAGAGGGTGATCTCATCTGCTTCTAACATATTTTCAGGATGAGAACTTGCTCTGATTTCACCAAACATGCCTCTTAAGCTGCAAGTTTATTCTGGTTCCATCAGACTCCTTTTCTGCCTGCTCTGCAGGCTTATTTTGTTGTAAAGAGACATTTGTCAAGCCTATTCTACATCCTCAGGTCTTACCTTGCAGATTTTACTCTTTGCCTGTATTTTGCATCACCTTGTTTCTGCAACTATCCAAAAGCACTAATTTGCTCCTTTGTAGCAATGACTTTCATGTCTATGTTTAATCTTAGCATTATTACAAAATGTGATTAGTGGTTCTACAATGTTACAAAATGCTGATATACTGTTGCTAGTGCACTACCTTAGTGTGCTTGTCTGGGTTTGAGGTGAGCAAATATTGATTAACACTTGCTTTGGGTGCAACAGGCCTCTGATTTGACCAAATATGTGTCAAGGGGGTCTTGGTTCAAGACAGGGGAGAGGGATGGGGTCGTGCTTGGGAAGGTGTGAGCACGACTATTTAACTCATGACAGTGACTACATCCTCTGAACAAGAACGGCCCTGTTGGGCAATGTTATACGTATGATCCTTGAAGATCCTCTGTGCATAACATAAAGAAGATTGGGTCGCCTTCTAAAATAGTACTGTGCACTTCAGCACAAAAATCTGTGATATTCTGGTGCAATTTTGGTACCCATACGCTGCAACCAGACAAGCGGAGTTTAATGGCCTTTCATACTGTTACCAGCATTAAGGAGTCATTCCAATAACACCACATTTTCCATTTTTTTCCCCCATCCTTTTTGTGTAATTTTTATACCTCGCTGCAGCACTCACTCCTTTACCTCAAACAACATAATCTATTATCTCCCAAAGTACCACTATTAGTCCTCTCCCCAGACCATGGCTGACCTACTCTGTGAAACACTGCACAACTGACACATTGAGGGGAAGGGGAAAAGGCTTATGCAAGAGCAAGCACATGGAAGATAGGTGCACATCTCATACCATCTTGATTCAGGGTTGTGCCATGATCCAGGGATGGGAACCAGGCTGTACGTCCCAGGGGATGATCCTTTCTGCTTCTCACTGTCTAATGGTATGAAAGGAATCACTTTTGGGGATGTACACCTTCACCAGATATGAACAAATTTTTAACAGATATTCAGATGTTAACAAAAAGAACCACACAGGCCTTGTAAGCTGAGACTTTACTGGTAGCAATTGAGGGAAGTTCTCATTGTGGTAAGTTGTCCTCTAACTGGCTCCCTACAGTGTCTACCTGTCCACTTTCCTCTGCACCATCTGCTGCCATCATCTACTAGGAATGGAATCCAAGTCTAATCCCATTAGTCTTTTCCATATTATGTCTGGCATTTTGTCATCACTTATCAAGAATGTTACAGTCCTTAACTTTTTTTTCCCTTTTGATGTTTACCATAGCCATCCACTTTCTAACACTGCTTCTCTTTTTCTTTGTGGCTTACTTAGGAGAAGTATATAAAGAATATGTCCAAATGCGGTATTATGAAAATTTCTGTACAAAGTCTTTGTGAGTTTCAATGCCCATATAGAGTGGCATTAAATCTAAAACAATCTTGCTGAGAGGAAACGGACGTTAGTGTGAGTACCTGGTCACATTCAGAATCTGAATGGGTATGTGTTCCATTTTGAATGCGAGCAGAAAGACTTTCTGTTGCCTGCAGTATATTGCATTGATATGTTTTCTCTGTAGCACCCTGAAAGATGTAGTCTTTGTTGATAACATCAGATTTATCAACACTTCCATTCCCAATCTGCATTGGCACTTCCTCTTGATATTTTTTATCATTGTTTTGTCTAATCAGAAGCCTCTAGCAACTTTCATCCTTTGAGATAGTTGTTATTCTCACCATGCCATACCATCTCTCTGCATACAGTAGTTTACAGTCTTATTTTTCTGTGTTTTTACACATAATGTTGATCTCCTGATATCTTTTGTGTCCCTTAAAGGTTGGTTTTGTGACAGGTTGAAGCAACAGCTAGAATGTGTGAAACAATTCAAGGGTGTCTGGCTTTTTAGCCTTTTTTTGGACAGCTGAGTATGAAATT
The DNA here is from genome assembly GCA_013399365.1 of Pampusana beccarii. NCBI lineage: Eukaryota > Metazoa > Chordata > Aves > Columbiformes > Columbidae > Pampusana > Pampusana beccarii. Next base: position 321,475 of record VWYH01005835.1, on the reverse strand, counting down.
TCTAATCCAAAAACATGGTTGTAAACTGAAATCAAAGAAAGTCATGCTTTAATGTGTTGTACCAAGACCAGATCTGAAAGATCTTCTTTCTTGTATTTATTTGATTTGTGTAGATACATTGCCAGTACACCTGTGCAGGGACTCTCTACCCTATACCTACTTGGTTATTTCTCTGTGAAAGCAGCCTAGTTTTAAGAGAAAACCATTTTGGTGGATAAAGAACATAAGATAGTCCTCTTATATCTCACATCTCTTCATAAATATTCTTATGAAGTGTTTCTATTAATTGAATCAATACCGTATGATATAATTCCATAAGTTAAGAATTAGAAGTCACACAAACAGCTAAATAAGACAACTGAGTATAGCTTATTCTGACCCTTGAGAAAAGACATAATAATCATCAGCTACACCGGGTTAACAGTATTTTTGATAGAATCCATAACATTTTGAAAGATTATTTTTTCTATGGCACAGTTGCACTTTACTACATACCACTCAGTAGACAAGAAGAAACTCACCTTGGCAGATACAATGTCCGTAAGCCAGCTTTTTGTCTTCTTTCATTTGCTCACTAGCATACTCTTCTATTGACGTGATGCTCACACAACATAAAAAGCATTTAAGACACAATTGTGACTTCTAAAATTTTTGTATGCTGATCAGAACTATCATTTCCTCCTAGCTAATTTATTCTGCTGTTGCCTTTTGTTTTCTTATAAACTCTTTGGGGAAGAACAGTCTTCCTTTTCCAGGTACAGCTCTTGTCACATTTCTGGTGCTACTACTGTGCTGATATTAAATGAAGATGACAGTGAAACAGCAGGCCCCTCCATGGCCCTTTGGAGCTGCAGCACAGCGGCGTGTGTGTGACAATGGAAGAAACAACCAATAATCCATTCCCAATAATGTTGGCTTGAGAGAGGATTCAGCTAGAGAATCAAGGTGCTATAGATGATGTGCATGTGAATTCCCTGCTTATATGTATTAATTGTAATTTTGCATGGAAAAAGGAAGCAGTAACAAAATTAATAAAATATGCCACGACTTTTATTTGAGGAATTCTTACACTGGTAAGGACTCTTCAATGTGAAAGGTGTATGTGGAGTATTTGTTAGATATTCATACAAAAATGCAATACCATAAATAAGGTCAGTAAGGAATGATTTATTAGCACACCAGAAAACCAAACCAAGCCAAACCAAACTAAAACCAAACCAAAACCAAAACAAATCAAACAACAAAAAAACCCCTCCCTGTAAAGCTTATTTCCACATTATGGGGCTTAGTCTAAACAAGTCTGAAAAGATACTAAACACATACATGGAGGAGAGACCAAGCAGTGACTGTTAGCTGTTACAAATAAAAATTCAGATGCAATTTACAGCTCTAGAAGACCCTAAAATAGAAGTCAGAAGGGTAAAGCAGGAGAAGGCTCTTTCTTTAACCAAGTGTAATAGTCCATTTTCATAGACAAAAAAATAGGTTAGATACGACTTTCAGTCTGATCATGCACAATATCTGACACACACAATACAGGTGAGAACAAGTACCTTGTTTTATATAATAAATACAGTAAGTATAAAGTTAAAAAAAACTGGGAAAATATTTTCTTCTTTATCTATTTTACAGATTTCATCTATATTTGCAGTGTCACTGACAGCAAATGTTGCATTTGAACAAGCAGAGAAGTTATTTCAGATTCAATAACAAGCTATTTTCACAAAGCAGAAAACTTTGGTAAAATACCCCCAAATTATCTGTTGGAATTAAAGTGGAATATTTTAACATTTTGTAAGAGTACATTTTGTTACGTGAGTGACTGTGTAGCAGAGACCAATATTTACTCAACAGTTTGCAATTATTACTTGAAATAAAATAACTTAAGCTCCTGTTAAATTTGGCTTTGTAATCTTTCTTGAAGAACTGAACATTAGAGCAAACATAATATATAAAAATCAAATAACTCTTAAGACTTAAAGTATTTCTAGGAAGTGAAGTGCAACTTTTATAATACTTTATAAGCAAATAATTAAAAATTAATTCTAGCATTTTGAAAAAATCTACATTGTTATTTCTAAGAATAGTAACAATACCAATTAGACCAATAGGTTTGAAACATTAAACCAGCATTATTAAGGGATCATGTGGAAGAGGAACCAGAAGTTGTAGGAAAATCCACCCAACATTTGTCTCTCCACTCATTTACGTGCCACCCTTTCCCCACATAAAAATTCCTCCCCCACTCCCTAATTTTCCTCATGAGTGTGGCTAGTCCATTTCAGGATACATTTGTATTCTTGAACTTCACAACATCCTTTGTTATGAGGCAAAAGTGGTTAAGGGACATTGAGAAGTAGTGACTGCATTTTAAATTTAAATGAGCTATATATTCTTGCTTTTGACTACTTGTTGGATGGAATGGGAAGCAGAGCTTTTCTGCACATGCAGAAGAATATTGCCAAAAATGTTAATTGGACGAATAGCTTAGCATTTCAAAAACCAGTTTTCTTTTTCTGCCTCTGGAAGAGGTACTGTGGTGTGAATCTGTTATTCCCCAATCTAGTGTTTTTATTATGCTCTGCCACAGTAAAACTTAAGATTGTGTTTTAAAACATTGCTTTTGGGAAGTAGTATTTTTCAGAAAAGATTAAGTTCCAGCTCTTCAGAAAAGTGGTCTGCGTGCTTTCTGCTAAGGAAAGACTGAGAAGTTTTGAAAAAGAAAGTAAACTGAGGATGTGAATTTATTTTGTCTCCTGTTGTAAAAGAAATAATTTAAAGAACTGAGGATAATTGCTGACATTCATCCACAGAACTGCTTATGAGGAAAAAAAAATGCAGAACCCAAGAAAAGCATATAAAGAAAAAGAACTGCGAAGAAATAGGGATTTAATTGGATTGTCCCTTCTGCAGAAAACTTTTGAGTAATAACAACATTTGAAGCAAATTAGTCACAGGAGTATTGGAAATACTCCTTTATTTGAATTTGAATTGGTATTTCCAGTTCTAAATGAGGACTGTTTGACTGTTTGTTTTAAAATCAGTTCTTTGGGGAAGGAAAGGGGGGTGCATGGGGTGGTGGAGCAGGGTTTCATTTGTTTGGTTTTGGGTTTTGGTTTTCTGTTTGTTTGTTTGTTTGTTTGTTTGTTTGTCATTTAGGGCCAGAAGCTGTCAGAGCAATCCATTCTGCCCAGACAGACACATGTTTCTTAAAGGGGTTGATGTGACGTATTTGATTATAACTCTTATTTCTTAGAAAATATAAGAATTTAGGGATACAGGACTTGAGTTTGATTCATTTATATCAAATAGTACTTCACTTATAAATTTTTCTGGTGAAATGAATGGGACTTACAGCATAACCTAATGTTCTACGTAAGGGTATTGGAATCTGTGCTTGCATGGTAAGATATCTGGATACCTTGGACAAGAAATGGCAGATGAGATCTGGCATACTAATGATGAAGAACAGCCTAAGCAGCTAGCAAGAGTTAGTTCTGAACATTTGCTTGAAAAATTGATAAGAGTGTTTCCTTCATTTTTTCAGTCTCCGACAGTGTCTTGCAGATGAAATGCTGTTAAGAGTGTATACACTGCAAAAATTCTAGTTAAATTTGTAATTAAGTTAGAGAGACTTGACAAAAGTGTCTATGTATTTTATTTTATTATTCAGCTGAAAACCAGTATTTTGAAATATAATAGTAGGTGTAGATTTGAGCTTCAGGAGAAGCAATATAATTGCTTTTCCTTTTGAATGCCACAATAAGGAAGTTAGATCTTAGACCGTTAGATCTGACATTTAGTATTAATTTGGCTTAANTTGTTTTTTTTTTTTTAATTAAAGAACAAGATGACGAATGTTTTGATCAGCCTTTTCCTGATTCTTAGAGATGTCACTACGGATTCAGTGACGTAACAAGGAAAAATCATATTAGACAGAGAAGAAGCTGTACTTATCAGAGTGAATAACAGAACTAAGATGATCTGAAAGATTCTTCAGAATCAGGACGATTTGTTCTCCCCTGAGAAAGCACTTTACAGTTAGATGTTCACTCAAAGTCATGGTGTGTGCCCTGCTCTTGAGTAACCTGCTCACATGTCACACAGGTGGTTTCAGTAGTTTCAAGCAAATTCATGGCTGACCTGGGGACTTTGCTACTCCCCACAAAAACTGCCTGTGCTGCTGGGCACAAAAGAGCAAGGAAGAAGCTAGAGTTTCAGACAGGTAGGAGCTTTTGTACCAAGAGCAGGCAAAACAAGAAGTACTCAGAGCCCACTTACCCTGGCTTCCTAAGAACACCAGACTAGTGAGACTGTACTTGCATGTGATATGTGTTTATGTATCTTTCCCTGCCTCACAATGACTTTCATGGCAGCTGTCAGAGAACTGACATGATAACTTTTATCCAAAATTAACAGATGAGGATCAGAAATTCATTTATCAAACCAGGTGCCTGGATGCAAGAGGGCACCCTATCAGAGCTAAAGTGTCCCTACTCCGGAAATAATCCTTCCCCCCTCACCCAAGAGTAATCCTGCAGCATAAGGCCATTTCATACTTGACAGTAGAGACTCAATGGAGAAGACATGTAAGTACAAGAGAATTATTTGAACTGTAAATCTAAGTCAGGCTTCATTAGTGCTGCTTTTTTCTATAACCACTGATGAACACACCAGCAAAAACAGCCCAGCAGGCCAGCCAAAGGAAACAGTCAAGCCCGATAACAGTCTGGCACATATTGCTTCTTCCCTGAAGCAAAAGAAAAAAGACAAGATGTTGAACTTCAACATGCCACTTCCGTCACACTTATAATAATTTTGCAATTCTGTCTGAAGCAAATATATTTACGATGAGGAGGTTGTTAACAGGGTCTCCCTTATTAATGGGCATCAGGCACTGAATTCCAGGTGAATTTCTCAGCCTAATTAAAAACAAAGCAGGGGGCTGGGGAGGTGGGAGTGAGGGATTATTTCCTTGTCCTCTAGTTCATGGTTTATGAGGATTGTTATTGCCTTTTCTTTCAGTGACTGAGCATTGACATTAGGCCAGATCCTATGTGAGAGTAATTTGGCTAAATACTGTCATTATTAAAACCTCTTCTTATGTATGCTTGCAGGACAGAATCCAAAGACCAATAAAGATGCAACACTTCTGCTAAAATGTACTACCTGGATTTTTTGCTCCCATTTTAAAGTAACTTTTTGACAAAAGAAGCTTTGAAAAGCGAATTTACTGATTAATATTGAGAGAGTACACAGTTATAGAAAAAGCAGTAGTGTCTAGTCAGGCCTCCAAATTAGGATGGTCTGCCTTTTTCAGTATATATTATCTTAATTGGTTATATCTTGTACTTTTTAAACAATTCCATCTCTCTCTGCCTCTTAGCTGAATAAAACCTTGGTTTATTCTTCAAAAATGAAGTGCTAGTGCTCTATAGTGCTACTGGAATTTTCTGAAGAGAATTGAAAGGATACCTGTAGCATGGAAGTTTTTCTTACATTTGATGTAAGCCAAGAGGAGCCCTCCTTTTAGACTCACATATTTATACTTTCATTGCTTCTGTAGTTTGGAAATTAGGAGCTCTCAAACACTGGTACATCTCCAGCTTCAAATGTGTGCCTAGAAAGGATGTAAATGATGTAAAGTTAAATCTAATGTGAAGTAACCGGTATCAGACTGGATCTAGAATCAATAATTTCAAGACTGAAAGCCTACAGTTCCGGTAAGATACCCAGACACTGGTGAAATTAATATATTTACTGTCTCCCAGACACTTTTGATAAAATCGGGATTTTTTAATCTTTGAGCTAAATGTAATAGTGTATTGTGCAGAGCATTGACAAAAGCTAAAACACTGGAATTCAGATAGATCCAATATGTGCAGTTCTACCAAGACACAGACAGAACTACAGTTTTTGCAGTATCGATACCTTTCACATTTTCATTGTATATTGAATTTTAATCAAGAAGAGCTCTTTATTAGTCACTCTGTTTCTCACTGTATGTGATACGTCTGAAGGAATAGACCTGCTGTTCTAACATTTTTCTGGAGTGTACTTCTGAAGTGGCAAGAGCATGACTGCAGCCTCCTGTTGGTGTTAACACAACACAGGCTTTGGGGTTGTGGGCACTTCGCAGATTTCGTAAAGCTTGGTAAATAAGGATTGGTAATGTTTGTCCTTCTTCTATTATTTCATCAAAAGTTTTGACTTAGACTCCCAAATTGGGCAAGTCCTCAATGTTTGTGCAATCATGTTAAGCTGTAATGGATTGTCATTAACAAAGTGTTATTAACAACTGTATTTGTGGATAAGCTCTTACAAGAAAGCAAGGATAACATTGGAAAGAGCTAGTGGAGCATAGACTGCATTTTAAATAGACATCATAGTAGTGTCTCCTTTCATTTCTCATTATGGATACTCAGCCTTTTTTTAAAAATATACTAGGATATTTTATAGAACTTATATTTTACCAAATAACACGTACAACTGACTCACTTACTAACCTTAATGTTTTTACATCTTTGTAATGCAAAGTATTAGAAGTGTTGGTTCAAATCTGCTTCATAAAGACAAAGCAAGAACAACTTTCAATTTTCAGCATTGTAGAGGTAGAAATATAAGTATAAACATGTACCAACCCTTCCACAAAAGCAAAAAGTGTCAGAAATATCAGCCTATGTATATGTGTGTGTTGCAATGTATTAACTGAAACCTAACTTGATACACTTTTATACATGTTTCTTTCAGGACCAAAAATATTACAGTAAAGCACCAAGAACTCTCCTGATTGTGTATCTGACAATAAAAACAGTGAATTCACTAAAAATTGTATCACCTATGGTTCCTGAAAGATTCACAGACTGATCTTTTGGTCAACACCACTCTAACAGCTTTGTTTGAACTGTGGGAGTCTTCATTGCTTGAATTTATTGATTTTTCTAATGTTTTGAAGTCTACTCAATTACTACTAGATTACTTCTATAACTATACAGAAATAAAAGTATCTTTTGCCTCACAGCATTGTGCAAAGGAACAGTGAAATATGGGGATTATATTTTTGATTTTAGACACTTTAACCTAAATTAAAACTTTTCACTGTAAATTCTTACCATAAGTAATGGAGGAAAACAGAAATGTACTCTTCCCTATTTTCTGAAGAGGTCTAAAGAGGTCTAAAACCTTACTTAAACATTTGAATTGCATAAAGTTAAGCAGTTAAATTTGGTCTTTGATGCTATTCACTGACAACTCTTACTGTCATCTCCTGTGAACAGACATAATAAAACTTACTCTGTTGCTGGTGACTGAGCTATCAGATAGCAGTTCTGAAGCACATGGTTGGGTTTTGAACACGCGTCTTACTTTGAAAAGCTATAAAAGAACCTTTTATCACAGGAATCCAGGCAGAGATCTGATCTGAGGCTCCCAGCAGTAAGTAACAGTCCATAGATGCTTGGTGATGAAAAGGGCCCTATTTTGTATCCTTCTGGTAAAGTCTTGGTGGCTACTTTAATTATTTTGTTTTTCTATCAGGAGAAATTGAGAATAGCCTACTTCTGGTTGACCAATAGATAAGAGACTCAGCCAAAATGTGGGAGAACTTCAGAATATGGTCTTCCTTTAGGGTCTTTCACATCCTACTTAGGAGTCCTTGTTGTAGGGATATTGTCTTTCTACAGCTGGGGGTGGGAGGGAGAGGGAACAGCTTTGTGTTTTCTATCAGTTTTCTTATTAGGACTGTGGAAATGTCTTAGAATACAAGACAATGATTCACAGAGAAAAACAGTTTGATGCTCCTGCAAGCTGAATAGAGTTTACAGCTGCTGTTTAAGCCTGCAGATACTTTGAGGGTGCTGCCAGAGCCCAGTGTGGAGTCTGGGATGTTCTTCCCCAGCAATGCTGCTGCTGTCAGTTTCTACCGACCTTGTGACTGTGGCTTTTTGTTGCACTGAGTTTACTCTAGAAAAGGTGCAGGAATGGCTCATCTGCCAGTTAGGACCTCATTGAAGTCCTGTGAAATAAGTGGGAAGACCCCACCAACTGTAACATCAACTAAAAGTTGCCTGCATGATGTCAGAGAAAATTCAGTCTCCTGGCAAGAGCTGGATGGTCTCTGAGTTGTCTACTAAAATAATTCGGCATTATAGGGAGTCTTAAACAGCAATTAAAATATTTATGAAAACAAATTTTCTCACACAGGTCTTAAAAAAAATTGGAAGAGTCTAAAATAGCCTGCTGAAGTGTCTAATTTTTTAGGTACAGCAAGATGTAAATTCTTGCAACACAGCTCCTTCTTTCTAATGTCTGTGTACTAACATTTCAAGAGTCTGAGCTATGGGAAGCTTTGTTGAAGAGCCTATTGTTTTTGCCAGTGTTAAGAGTGAAAAGAACAAAGCCAAAGACATAGTTTACATGCAGCATTTAAGCAACAGTTGATTAGGTGATAATGGTATTAATTATTCACTGGCGGGAGAACAGGCTAGGTAATCAAAAATGTGTTTGCAGCAGTGAGATTTGTATTGTCATGAGAAAATACATGACAGAGTCAGCACTTTGGAGAGGGAATCTGGACAAGCTAGGACTCCTGTCTATCTAGACCTATCTAGATAGACATCTATCTAGATGCAGCAGCAGTATTGCCAGCTAGTAGATTGATTCCGTTACCACACTATAACTCAGTGCCCAGCTTAGGCATCACCAAGGTAGTGTCTGCATATCCTCCTACTAGAAGAAGTGGCAAAGCTAGCATTGTCATGTAAGTATTAATAAAAAGTTTGCACAGAAAATGGTTAAGTAATAGAGATTACTTCATAGAAAGTTAGAAATAAAATATTACATTTAAGCTACTCTTGAACTACATATTCATAGAACATTTTTTTCTCTGGAGATTATGGTTTACTGTTTTCTTTCAAGCATGTAAGATATAGTTTGTGGCACTGGTACTGTTTGAAATAAAGGAAAATCTTACAATGAAGTAGATCAAGCACCAAAGTAAAATTACAGCTGAATATCATGAATACGTTTTATGAAATCCATGACAAATGATACCTAAAATTTTATGCATTAACTGCAGTTAAAGTGTTATCTGTGGCAGGAAGCTCCAGTTTGTTCACTTGTACTGGTACTGTATTTGCATTTCATTGAATTCCTCTTTTGTGTTAAAAAAAATAGAACCCCAATTAGGATCAAGTTGTAGAAATTTATTCATTTAGAAGCATAATCTGAAAATCAGATAATATATATTAACAGTATGTACACTTGACTTTTTCTTATAATTCAGCTGCTACTTTCAGAATTTCCATTCAAAATAACCTAGAGTGTCATTATAGCAATACTGTCAATAAAGTAATTGTCTTCTGAAAATTAGCTACAAAGTAAATTTTGTAGCAAGGAACTGTTGATCACCTCTCCGTTTAGATGGGTGAGGTTAAGTGAACCCATACAACTAGCACTTGACTCAGCATCTTCTGTGAACAGTCTCAGAAACCAGAGTCGTTCTGCTTATGATTTTCATTTTTTTTTGCCAGAAATGTAACACTGAGGAATATAACTTCTCATTCAAAAGCATGGGAGAGAGCTCTGAATCTCAGAAGACAGGAGGAAGAAAAGTCTAACATTTAGGATGCTGCTAGCACAAATCTGCTTTTTTATGGTGCCGTGCATGTGGCCCTTGTCTTTTGTTCCATGTGTTATTTAATTGCAGTTTTTGTTTCATTTTGTCCTGCCAGAGGCAACTCTGCATTTGTGTTTCATTTGTGTGTCCATTTATTAGAATCATTACATTAATGCCAGGATCTTGTCACGATTTCAACTACAACAGCTGTTGCATACAAGTAATTAGACATCTATGCAGCAGCTTCCTCATTGCTGATTGCCATTTACCATTCTGTTGCTGCAATTAGACTAATAATTTACACGTGTACTGTGCCTTGCATGCATGGGATCTTGAACAATTAACTGCTCATAAGCTCTTCCAAGGCAGGTAAAATGCCAATTTATTCACTACCCCATGTGGAACAGCTGGTGGGGTCTGCCTTGAGCCTGATTTACCTGCAGAAGGACAAAGGACGGAAGGCACGTATTCAAGACCAGAAGCATTAGAATTTGTATTAAATTGAAAAGAACAGAGGAGCAAAGAAAGCCATTGTGGAGTAGACATTCGATAATTAAGAGCGCAGATAATGTAGCTGAGAGAAAGATGAAAGAACTTTACTCATGTAACAAGGTGTTGTGGGATCCTGAGGCCTTTGGGTTTTTTGTTGGAAAGTCGAACAGAATTGCAATACAAAAAAGTGACGCAGTCTTCTCTTCCCCTGAATTGATATCGTACTGGCTTTTTTATTCTGTATTGAAGCAGAGAAAGTAATCTCTCTGTAAATCATGGTTGCGCTGTGTTACTGTATACATATGGGGTTATATTAGTGCAGATGCTTGGCTGAAAATAAATCGCAATCAGACTGAAGTAAGACTTAAAACTATCAAGCTACTTATCTGGGAATTTTTTAAGATGGAATGAAGGAAATTAAGCATTCTCTCCTCACAAACTTCAAGTCAGTCTAAATATTTTGGTGTATAATCCCCCGTTCTCTCTGATGTCTGTCATTGTCACTGCAGGACAGGATGAACAGGTGTGTTACACGAACATACTGTGAATTATATTGAATTTCAGCAGTGTTGCCCTGGTTCAGGACTTCACAAAGTGCAGCACAAGCATCCCAATACTCTCATCTCCAGGTGTAGCTGGATGAGACATGGACCTCAGCAGTAACACAGACTAAAGAAACTCTCAGCACTTCTCATTCCTGCCTTTGCATTGTAGTTTACCTCTCCTCTACCCTTTCTTGGCAGAAGCCAAACAGATACCTAGGGAACAATAAGATTACAGTGAGCATATCACAGTAATATAAACCCTCCCCGACCCTTTGTTCTTCAGAGTCTGTTTTTTAACCAGGATCAGTTCAGTGATCTGGATTACAGATGAGACCCTCAGATTTTTTGATAAAATGAGGGACACTTTAAGGGGAAGCATAAGCAGACAGGTGAAGGGAAACTCTTAAGGTGGACATGCTGCCAAACCCAGAATCTCATTGAACTGTATCTTCAAGTGCAGTGATACAGAAAGAATTGAGATAATAACAGTTATCCTTCTACTGTTTTGGGGTTTGTGCTACCTGCTTTCTACTATATATAAATGACTGTACATGGTACAAAATATCAGAGTAAAATGTTTCATTTTAAATATGTATGTCACCTTCTAGACCAGTTCAGATATTGTTTATAAACCCATTTAGCTGCATGCAATATTTACTTTTCATTACTCTATTATATTTCATTATGTGTTATACTGAAACCACTATTTTGTATGGCATTGAATTTTATCAGCATGATGACCAAGACCTGGGAAGACACTATTTTAAAATTATTAAACATCTTGTAATGTCATTAAATTGAAAATCACCTCTAGTTAACAATCCATTGGCATTGTCTGACTGCAAATCACTTTCACAGAAAATTTCAAGTGTTTTAGAAGCTTGTATTTAGCTTTGCAGAGATAAATATTTGGATGTCTTAGCATACCTCCTGGTGGTCACTTTAAAAAAGTATAGTCTATAGGTAATTTTCGAATGTTTTTCCTCTGAATTTTGAGTGGTACATACAGAGGTAACACCTGATAGTCAAGATACACAGACTATTAAACACATTATCACATTTATGATCCCTATTTGGTCTTTGTATATTTCAGATGCTAGAAGTAGCTAAAGAGTCCTGATTGCCTGGAAAGCCAAACTAGATGAAGACATACATTTTTTTAGCTCCCCAGAAACTGACAATTCTTCTTGGTTACTTTCTGTTAAAGGTTACTAACAAGAGACTTGGAGGTCTGGTCTAATGAATAAGGCTTGGAACAGAGAAGTAGATATCAGGGTTTCAGAGCTGCTTGCACCACCAATTTAATCTCTGACATTGGTCACATCACCCACCTTTCGCCTGTCTCCTTCAAGAGCTTTCCCAATTTGTATTTATACAAAGCCGATCCCACAACCATTTTCTTAGCTAAATCACAGGGGGTGGAAAGACCGGCTTTGAGAGCTCATATGTTGAGCAGCAACTGTATGAAATAAAACTTCTGTATGGTGGTAATTCATTCCATGAACTGAAAAGTAGCTTCAAAATATTTAACACAATTGGAATGAAAATAACATGGAGGTTTTTTGTTTGTTTGTTTGTTTGTTTGTTTGTCATTTAGGGCCAGAAGCTGTCAGAGCAATCCATTCTGCCCAGACAGACACATGTTTCTTAAAGGGGTTGATGTGACGTATTTGATTATAACTCTTATTTCTTAGAAAATATAAGAATTTAGGGATACAGGACTTGAGTTTGATTCATTTATATCAAATAGTACTTCACTTATAAATTTTTCTGGTGAAATGAATGGGACTTACAGCATAACCTAATGTTCTACGTAAGGGTATTGGAATCTGTGCTTGCATGGTAAGATATCTGGATACCTTGGACAAGAAATGGCAGATGAGATCTGGCATACTAATGATGAAGAACAGCCTAAGCAGCTAGCAAGAGTTAGTTCTGAACATTTGCTTGAAAAATTGATAAGAGTGTTTCCTTCATTTTTTCAGTCTCCGACAGTGTCTTGCAGATGAAATGCTGTTAAGAGTGTATACACTGCAAAAATTCTAGTTAAATTTGTAATTAAGTTAGAGAGACTTGACAAAAGTGTCTATGTATTTTATTTTNGTTTGTTTGTTTCTTTGTTTTCAGTCCTGAGTAAGACTTCAGCATTTTACATCCTGAATGGTAAACAACATGGAAAGAATTATATAGAAATACCTTTGTTGTGTCACTGTCTGGCCTTCTGTTCATGCTAGTAGTGAAAGTCAGGCAAAAAATACCTTACACAAGATTTCTACCATTCATTTTCCTCAGGTTGAATTGGAGGGTTGTGATGGTAAACTATAAGGTGCCATCAAAAGAAATTCCACTGGCTAGGACTGTGCAAAATTCAGTAGCAGTCAACATGAACCACTTTTTCTTGCATTTTGCTGCACGTTAAATAGTTATGACCTTTGAGCTGAATAAAAAGCCACAGTATTAAAGTCACCTGCGACAAATTACTGTCAGAGACCTTGTTTTGATAATGAACTGTGAGCAATGGATTGGATACTTGTCTTCTCTAGCAGACAGGGAAACTATTCCAGCATAACAAAATTAATTATTCCTGGTGCATTCATCTGATAGCAACAAGATTAGCATNTATTATTCAGCTGAAAACCAGTATTTTGAAATATAATAGTAGGTGTAGATTTGAGCTTCAGGAGAAGCAATATAATTGCTTTTCCTTTTGAATGCCACAATAAGGAAGTTAGATCTTAGACCGTTAGATCTGACATTTAGTATTAATTTGGCTTAACGAATTACTGGAATATTACTAGATCAGTTAACTTTGCAAAAATCCTTGACTCAGAGATTTGGAGCATTCATTATTTCTTTCTTCAGATCCTGGAAAGCTTTGGATAAGACCTCAAAAGAAAATACACAAGCTAAAGCAGTATAAATAAAAAAAAAAATAATAAATAAATAAAGAATTTACTAGTAGGGAAAGGTTTGAAGATTATTCTAGAAAGGTAATATTTGTTCATCTCATTAGGTGCTTTGTCACTGCTAGGCAGTAAAACCCAGAGTCTCATTCCAGTGAAGCAGAATGTAAAAGCCACAGAAATGTAGGCTGAATGAGANTTTACACCCACTCTTCCCTTTGAGGAAGAGGTGACTTTAATAATCTTATCATTTAATCTTCTAAACATGTCAGGTACAGATCCATGTTGAAATTTATGGTTGTGAAAGAGTGCCAGAATTTTAAAGAAAATTTGCATACACTTTTCCAGAAATTAAATGCACCACAGAGACTCTGCAATTCCAGAGCTAAAGATTTATTAAGATGAACTAGAGTGACATCACTTTTCTAAACACAGAGACTTTGATCAGTTGGTGGGAAAACTAAGAGTAAAACGAGTTGAGAATAACTATTCAGCCTACTCACTGCATTCTTGATATGAAGGTCCTTTTTAGTAGTCTGACATTCAGTTCAGCAATCTTTCTGAGGTTCGGCAAGTGCCACACGCTGTTTTTGGATCTCTAACTTTTTTTTTTCGTTCTGTCATTTCTGACATTTGTCTATTTATTTATTCCACTGTTTTCCAGAATCTTTCTTATTCTTTTACACTGTCTTATGACCTTTTCCACTCCCTGCCTGTTCCTCTGTATGTCAGGAAAGTCACTCACCTAAGCAGTCCCAGGTGTGTTCTGCAGAGATATTTCTCCCACCTACTCCCTAGAGGGGTTCTGCTGGCTGCAGAGGTCAGCAGGCAGAACAAGGAAAACAAAAGGGTTCTACTGCCCAGCCATGTTCTTTTAACAGAAAATATTAACTGTGAGAAAAACAGGTATAATCCATCACAGAGAGCAACATTTGCAATTGCCTTTTGAGGGGAAATAAGTGTGGTATTTTCAAAATTTTACTTGTCCTGTATGTTTAACGTTGTGGTGATTCACTGAGATAGCTTTTTTTGTTTGTTTTTGTTTTGGTTTTGTGTTGGTTTGGGGTTTTTTGTTTGGTTGGTTTTGGTGGTGAATTCTGGTTTTGAGGAGTAGGAGGAATATACATCTAACTTCAGGTAGATTTAAAGCAACAGCACAAACGGAGTGCAGTACTTTTGAATCCAAATACATGATTTCTATGACAGGAGACTGTGGAAGGCTCATTATATGAATAGTATAATCGTGTTTAACATAGGAGATTCTTGTTCTGCTTAGTAGACAATGTTTCAAAGTGCAGAAATGTTAGAAAAGAAAAAAAAGCATCAGGAAACCAAACGTATTATAGGCCTTCTTTTTTCAGAGTTCATGGGAAGAAGGAGCTTCATCACATCATGTGATGGTTCATTACCTACTAAATGAGTCATAACTGTGCCCACTTGGACAGCCAGCTCACACTGTTCTCAAAATCACAGCAAGGTTTTCTCTTGATGAGCCTCACAGGCAGTTATTTTATCCTCCTTGCCTTAACACTGGTTTTGTGCACTGTGGGATTTTTCTTGCAGAACATTTTGTGACAAAAATGGGAGCCAGTTGGAAGAAATAGCAGTTACGGCACCAGAGGTCAAGTAACGAGATTCTCTTTTCCAAATAACCTGTTGTTCCTCTTGTTTCGGTCAAGTGGCTCAGTTTATAACTATTACCAGCTGGAATGGGCAAAATATTGTTCTGTGCTATGAAATAGGTGACTTCAAATATGCAATGATCTGCAGAGATACATGCAAAAAAAATCTCAATGCCAGGCTTGCTATGCTTTGCGTGCTGGACCTTCACCCTTCTGAGCAGCATTTGCAGCAGTTTTGCTGTCAGTATTGGCAGATACCCTGTCTCTAGGTGTAATAACAGGAGGATAAAGCATGGCAGCCGCTTTGGAAAGAGCTTTTCAGGTATGCAGCAGCATTTCTAGATATGCTGGTATCTAGGATGTGATATCTGTCACGGAGGCACCCCAAAAATAAGTTTAGGCGGACAACAAGGTCCAAAACAAACTTTATTCCGGCCGGAAAAGTACCGCCGATAAACCGATTGGAAAACGGGGTTTATACAATTAGCACTCCAATAACATAACATACAGGTTCGGATATTAGGTTAGGAGATTATTTGGGGTGCAGTGAAATAAGA
>VWYH01005835.1:231256-305480 GCA_013399365.1 Pampusana beccarii | reverse complement strand
CACAAAGAGCCATTAACTGCCCACTGAAGGCCCAGTTCTGAGAGGGGGATGTGCAACTGCCACACCGGATCTCAGGGCGTGGGGGGGGAAAGTGCAACTGCCACAATATCTATATGTTAATATTGGTGGTTTGGGTTTTTTTTTTTTACAGTAGCTGCAAACCAGAAGAATGACCTAATCAGTGACTATGAGACAGTCTTTCAGATGTTTTCAGAACGCTACAAGCAGGACAAAGACATTCTTCTTAAAATGGCAGTGCCCGTAGTGATGGACATTGAATGCCTTGTGTTCCTGAATCAAAGATAAGAGCCCTTATTACTTTCCTTAACTCACATGATGTAGCAAATACAGTCATGTTTCATACAATTGTGTGAGAACCTCAGGAAATATATCAAGACTATTGATGTACAATTTTAAATTGTAGTATCTCCTAGATTCTTTCTTCTGGCATGGTATAAGTATATACAATCTAATTTTAAATTTAACTACTTTAAAATGTCTGTAATTCATTGAGTATGTACCTTTCTGGAAATATGTTTTAATATACTGGATTTTATATTTTTATTCAATTTTTTTTTTTGTGATGGCTGAATAGGCCTGGTTTTTAGCTTTCCTCAGAAAATCCATGTATACATGGACATAAGTATGTTTTAATGGAAAACGTATAAATATTAAACTCAAATTCAAAACTAGGGTAAATAAATAGGGAATAACTGAAACACACCATTTCAGATCATATTTTGTAGGAAGCCGTTAATTTGGGGGTGCCTCTCATGTACCAGATAGCAAAAAAAGACCTGAATTGTACTTTTTAGGAAGAACAGCATAGTTTCTTAGAAGCAAAAGCAAAACTACCTGTTGTGGAATAAGATGCATGACAATTTTTGCCTGTAACATCAAAAAAGTGATGATCACATTAGGTACCAAAAATTCCATTTATGCTTGCTTCAATGCGCTCATCAAAATGAAATGAACAGGTATTTTAAATTATTTACAGCTACTGGAGATTACTGGGCCCTCAGGACAATTAATACTGATGATTATAAAATAGATATTTTACTGTTTCATTTCCTCACATTTTTCTCCGTTTAGAAAGTGCTTCAAATAGCTGTACTGAGAAGAGTGGGATTGCTTTGTTTGTGTGTTTTGTCTGGTGTTCACAGTCCCTCAATGGTTTAAACAGAATCTAGTTGGTCTGGTATAGCATCACAGTGCATCATATCAATATGGACTGTAGATGAATATAATAGTCAACAGACCAAACTTGACTGAGAGCAGCGTTTGGATGAGATGACGTCTAGGAAACGTGATTTCATATCACTAAAGAGCACTTAAACAAAAAGCCCAGGTTAATGTTTTTTTAAACTGAGTCTGGTATAAACTGACTCTTGTAAGAAAAGCACAAGACCATCCAGAGCAAAGGAAAGAAGTATGTGAAAATTAGAAGTGTCTTCCTAAAATTATTTAAGAAACACTATTCTTATTCTTGAGTTGAAAATACAACCTAACATTACTAGCTGTGCTTCTAAATTTTCAACTTGCAGTGGGATTTCCTGAGGGATAATTACACACTATTAAATTCTAAAATTTGATATTAAAAGTCAGAGGCCTGTTTCCTTAGCCTTGAAAGTGGTATGATGTCTTCAGTGCTACTCTTGTACTTTCCTTCCAGTTCTTGAATTGTTTCCCAGGACTCAGTCTCTAACGCTTAACTTTGAAAAAATCATACAAACATTTCACTATATCACAATGATGTTCAAATACAATCATAATTTGCAACTTAATGGAGGGGCAGAAAGTTGTGCATATCATTTAGAGCCATTTACTTTTCATTTGTCAGTATTACGTAGATACTAATTAATCTTTTCGTCATTCACTCTTTGCATACACCGTGAAGGTGTTACAATTTTGTTCTACTAGTTCAGTTATCTTTACAATGAAGTTGGAAGGGAATATTTAGAACTCAAGACTATCACTAAAGTTGCCCGAAGGTCATAAATTTCATCTGCCAGTGAGGGCTTGCCTGTCTGTCATTCCCTAACGGGATTCATGAATAAGATTTCAAGCAGGTATTGAATTGTACTGCTTTGCCAGAGCTTCCATTTATGATACATTTTTCTAGAGAGTTTCCATTCTTTCCTCCTTCAGAATCTAAAAAATAATTAGTATTTATTTCATATTGACTGGAAAGATAAGTATGATTTATTTATGTTGCTCTAATTACCATGATGTGAAACATTACTGGACACATACCTGGTTTTATCTCACTAGAGGCAGTTAATTCTATTTCCTTCAGCGTTTTCATCTCATCCAGCATTTTCTTCATCTAGCCACATCAAGGTTAAAAAAACCATTCCTTCAAGGATATTTCGTGGTCCCAAAAGACACCTACAAATGCAGCAAAGGCATATATTACATCTGCACTAGAAATGCACACACCTAAGTGAGTTCTTCCCTTGCCCACAAGCCAAATGAAGTGGAGAAATCTGTGTCCATGTAGTTCAGATCAGAGCTCCCTCTCTTCTAGACCCAGCTGTGATTGCAGTATCCAGTATAGTACCTGTCCCATGTATGTGACTAGAATGCCTTATTACAGAACAGATCATGTGAGCTGTCCACATTCATCCTTGACTCTTCTCTGGCACTTGGCTATATGTACTCTACTAAGATTATTCAGGACATCTCAAATTAGAGCATTTACTGCAGAGTGACAACACATCCCTCTACAGGATACCAGGGTTGGCATGGTCCATTGGGAATGGAGCAGTGAAGAAAAAAAGCAGAATGATGAGCATGCTTTAGTATCTCATCCAGTAAACATTTGGTTTTGTTTGGGCTTTTGTCTTTTTTTTTTTCCTGATTATTACTTTATTCTGCTCAGGATGTCCTGTATTGTTATTATCTTTAAGAAAATCTGCTCTGATACTATTCTGAGGGAGTTAAAGAAGACTGAAAACTTTAGGTAAGCATGCTTTGTGTCAGTGTAGGTTCACTGAGTAGCCATAACAAGTAAACTGCACCAGTGTGAATTTGTCAATGCAGACAGGGCTTGAATTCAGCAGAGAAGTATTCCTGATAGGCCTGCTAAGGAATGTTTGAGCTTATGACAAGTTTGCCTCGTATTGGGAAATTTTGCCAACATTTTACGCATTGATAATCCTGCACCAGACCAGTGAAGAGGAGTTTTAAATGAAAAATCCTGTGGTCTGTTATGTCATTTGAATACATATACTACTTTTTCACATAGGCTGTCTCAAACATTAGTTTTGAGAACTAATTCAGATGAGTAAAAATTAAATTTTGAGATGGAAGAAGCTGGGAAACTTTTAATGAAAGGCAATCAAGTGTACTGTTGTCTCAGATCATATTCTTATCTGTTGCTCACTGAAAATATTTTGTTATTACAAGTAGTGTTGCCTTCGTCAGCTAAGATAATATTAAATATCTTGGAACATGGGCAGGGGGGCAAGTCCTGCAGTGGTTAATTAAGAACTGGCCTTGGCATTTATTTTGAAACAAAACTTTAAAGAAGAGAGGATCTTCCTTCTGCTTTCCTCTTTTGAAGTCCCTAATTCCATCTTGCTCATTTTACTGGTCCCCAGGCCCTTCTGAAAACATCTGCTCTTCCCATATTGATAGCTGCAGTGTTTCTTACACGGAATAGTAAGCATGCTTCATTATGGATAGACAGCAAGAGTAGGCATTTGCCAGAATGCAGCTGCAGCTGCAGCTTTAACCCTGCAATTGCCCACTTAATGAAGAATGCAGGTTGAAAAGCAATAATTAAATTAGCAGGGAGTAAAGATACTGAAACTGGCAGAGCTAAAATACTTTTCTGGTTTTCTTGAATCAAGCTGTGCTTTAATGTCATCAGAAAAAATGTCAGATATTTGGAATTAGTTTTCATAGCCTCTAGATCATATCGAGTGGACCACAACCGTGAACTTATGCTCTCTTCAGAGCAATGAATTTGAACATGTAAAGAAAATGATGCATGTCAAGGACGAAAAGAACTATGTTGATCTATTCTGGAAAAATAATAAGTGGTTTCAGAACTCTTTTTTGTTTGTTTGTTGGGGTTTTTTGTGGGGGGGTGTTGCATTGTTGAGAGGGTTTTTTAGTTTTTTATTTTTAAGAGTAGTACCTCTTAAAAGGTGTAATCTCATACATCAGCTTTATATTGTGTCCCCTCTTATTTCATAAATCATAATTTCACTCTCTTAGGAGAAGTAGTAATACAATTAAATCAAATATCCTTCGCTCCCAAGATTTTCATTAGAAGAGGTTGGCAGAGGTGATATTGGCTCATCCAAAGGACAGTAATAATTTCCCAAAGCCGCTGCCGTTTTAATTTAGTAACCATTGCCAATTTTATGTTATGCAATTTTGTCGTACTGAGACCCTATAGTTGTGTCGATGATTTACTCTTCCAACAAGAGAAAAGAGAATATTTTGTTTCTGTTTTACCAGTTGCTTAAATATCTTGTAAGTTTAGGCTGTGTTGGTTCTTATCTTCACTTCGTGCTCCAAATTTTCCAGCCTCAAAATCCAAGATACTTTATGAGGAGCAGAAATAGTTAAGATGAGGTTCGTGTGGATTTAGTCCACATCTATTCTAGCTGTCTCCCAAACTATTACAACTTCATCTCCAGTTTTGCCTTCTAACACCTGAGTTTTCATACTTACTGTAAGATTTTTTTTCTCCTTCAGGTAAGCTTGTATGTTTTTCAAAGACAGAGCAGCCTCACAGGACAAAGGCCAGCATCCTCAGCACACTCAGCTACAGGCCACTTGGTTTCATTGACTTAAGTAAGGTCTGTTGACTTAAGTACTACCTAAGTTTGTCTTCCGCTGTGGTGGGAGATATCTGATACCCTCAATCTGTTAGTAAACTCAGGGACATGGCAGGACTAAGAACAAGTAGTCAAAAAAAAAAAAAAAGAAAAATAACAGACACTGAGGACTTCAGCCTTTTCTCCTGTAGCAGTACAATTTTCGGTCAGCCCTGAAGTGGTCAGGCAGGTGGACTGGATGATCATTGTAGGTATCTTCCAACAGAACTATCTTTCTCCCTCTCCCTCTCCCTCTCCCTCTCCCCTCCCCTCCCTTCCCTTCATTAGCTTAGTAAATAGGCGTATAAAGAAGAAAGCATAAGTGACAGAAGATGGATGATCAAGTGACTAAGCGAGTAGGAATGCGTAAAAAAGAAAGTAAGGCACGGATTGAAAATAAAAAAATTGGAAAAGTACACAAGAAGGTAAAGGTAAACAAGACGTCTTTCAGTGAGATTTGTAGCAAAAGTCATTGTAGGGGACAGAGAAGACTGAAGGACAGAAAATTCTGAAAATTATTTTTTTTTTCCACATCAGTTCTTTCCAATAAGAAAGGTGAACATATATATAGGACAGGTATTTTAGGGGGGAATGAAATGCTAAAATAGAATAGGATTACAATGTGGTCACATAGTGAAAAACTGAAGCATGAGTAGAAGACCGATGCAGGAAGAGAATTAATACCAGCTAGTCCAATTTCAAAGTGTGGTCTGCTCCTGTGCTCTAAGGAGGTCATCTCTCCTGGCCCCATTGCCCTCCAGGACCTTTCCTATTGGTTTCACCAAGTGGATCCCTGAACAAGCCCAAATATGATCTTCTGAAGTCCAAGACTGTGACTTTACTATTTGTCTTGTTCATTACTCTCAGGATCTTAAGCTCTACTATCCAATAGTTACTGCTGTCAAGGCTGCCATTGACCTTTACATCCATCTATTCTACTTTATTTATGAATAACCTGTCCAGCCTCCCCTAGTTGACCCAGCAATCAACAGTTCATTGGTTCATTAATCATCATTAACTGTCTTTGACAGTCTTAGAAATCTCCTGGATTGTTTACACTATGTCACATTGACCCACTGGTAGATAGCGAGATGGAAAATCATGTGATTAATTGTGTAAAACAATTGGGTACTTAAATATCTTTACTGAATTCCAACAGTGATCTCTTCCCTGATACCGAAAAGTCAGCAAAAAAAGACTCTATAGGCAGGCACTTTTATTACAGTGCACTGGATGCTCGGAGGATTGCTCCTCTAATTGAGTGTGCATGTGATTTGCACTTCTTGGTATTTATTACATACACCTATTGCATATCCATTTGTTTCTACTGCTTAGTTAATGCATTAAACATAAATTATTTACATAACCACACTGTTGGCTGGAAGTCCTTCTTTGGTATTCCAGGAGTCTTCATCAAAGGTCTCTGGTGGTCCCTGGTGGTCTTCGCAGCCTGGTGGCCCCCTGGTGTTGGCTTCTTGACCTAATTTCTTGAGTGTGCATATTGCCATTTTGTGCTGCTACTCAGCAAGTCACGTAGCTCTTCATTTAGTGGAACATTCTGCTTTCCCAGCTTGCAAGCCAAGGACATCCCACTTTGCCTCATGTCCACTCTCTATGGAGATATTGTTTCTCTGTTAGGTTTCTATTACATTATGCCTAGTCTTGCTACATTATGCCTGGGGGTTTCTAAAAGATTTTTGTTTCTCTTTGTCCCATCCCAGCAGATGGGATGAGGAACGAGTTAACTCTGAACGTGACACAAGCACTGACTCAACAGATGAGACCAGATGTGAGTCAACTCTGGGTTAATTCTGCGCAGTTATGTGAAGTGAATGACAGACAATCACTCCAGGGATCCAATTCAATTATGAGTTTTACTAAAAGTACCTGTTGGAATACTAGTTACAGTGAATAGTGGCTTGCCAAAAGTATTTTATGATATCACAGAACTTATCAATACATTAACAGCAAAAGTCCTTCTACAAGCAATGTATTGACAACTGTTAGTAGCTGTAATACAAAATTTAATAAGAATTCAACAGCAGAGCTTAAGATGTTGTTGCTCTTATATGTTCAAAAGGAAAAGAGAGAAAGAGAGTGGTAGAGAGGGAGGGAAAAACTAAGGTATAAGAGAGAGAGAAAGATATATAGAAATAGGAGTATAGAAGAAAAAAGAGAGAGGAAAAGAGCAGAGAGAAAAGAAGAAAGAAAACGGTGAGGGATCCAACCACTCTTACGACTCCGCAGCGTGGATGACAAGATGATGATGTATGGCCTCTGGTGTCCCACGGTGAGGATGCTGGGGTTTGTAGTTTGGGAGTGCAGCATCCTCCAGTGTCTGGTCCAGTTGCCGTGGCAAGGCTGGTGGGCAGAGGGTGGTGGGTTCTCTATCAGTGCTGGTTTAGGTGAGCTTTTTTATAGCCCTCTGAGTAGAGAAAAGTCTTGGGGGGAAGGGGTGATTGCGAAAGATCAAGAAGTCTTGACAAGTCTTGGGCCATGTTGAAGGGTCTCAGCCTTTCCCTTTGTGTGCCAAGCTGGGCATATCAGAAGATGGAGCTATTGTGCCCTCCAGCATATCCGCCACCTCCAGTATTGGTCAGTTGGTGTGGGCTGTGACTCGTTAGCTTGCCGTTGATACGTAAATCGCAGTTCACCCTCCCTGAATGTGTCATCTTCTGTGGCTGGATGAACTGGTTTTGGCACAATGTTTTGGACATGATCCATATCAATACACAACACTCTTATCATCCCTTTAAGAACACTCTATTGGAAAAATATGCAGCAGAAAACAAAGTACACTGAATGAAAATCACTCTGGGCAACAACATATGTAAACCTTCTCAGACACGTACCATTACCAGATTATACTGCAAGTCAATTATGCCCATCAATAGTACAGTAAATGTAAAGGACAAGAAACATGGTTTGCATTACAATTGTTTGGTTCACTAGTAGTATCTGACAGAAGAATTTTTCTGTATTCATGAACGAGAGTTAAATACTTGTGACATATTGGCTGGCTACATATACAATTACCATGCAGAATTTTTTTAAAAGACTTAGGCTGAATTTGTGAGCCAAATGTTGAACTGAAGATAATGAGGTTTTTTTATCTTTTCTTGACAGCGTAATATGTTTGCTTAAACCAGAAATTAAAACTTCGTACTGATAAAACAAGGGTTCCCCAAACAGGATGCTGAAACTGGACTAAAAATGTGTTATAAAAATTAGCTGTTTGTGTCGCAATACTCCAGTGAAGGTAACAGTACAACTACTAGCCAGGTCATTCTCGAACAAATGGCCTGTAATGAATTGATCTGTTTTATGTTAGATTGTTCTGAGAGTACAATGAATGCATGAAAGGAGCCTAAACATGGTGATTGACATACTGTTCCGATAACTGAGTTGGTCTAGCCTGTATACAAGTAGTTGTATGGAAATCCATGGTTTTGCTGGGCTGTGAGATATCCGCTGCTGGAATTGTGTGAATATATCCCATGGTACTTTGTCCTGTAGAAGGCTGAGCCATTTTATACGGTATCTTTTCCAATGCAAATGTGAGAACTTTTTCCTAGCATTACAGAGAACTGTGAGAAATTGCTGCAGGACTATGAGACTTGTGATGACTGGCCTGTGTTCCCATAGCAAAATTAGCAAGTGGTCAGCACAAATGAGTGGTTTTGTCCTACACAGAAAGACTATATGGGAGTCATCAGAACTACAGATGAATCTGCTTCTCCCTGAGGCAATGAAATGGTAAGCATGCTTCCCTGTGATGAAGGTGACAAACTATCTTTGAGGTAGAATAACTCCCTGTAGGTTTTCTGTGACTGGAGTTGAAATTGGAGTTGGAACTCTACCAGTGTGGAATATAAATAATATAAATATAAATATAAAATTTAAGAAGATAAAATACCGTTCTACTCTTGACGAGACAAGCATAGATCTCATCTTTCAGGAATTACATGCACTACTGTTGTTTACCCTAAACATTGTGAAAAGTTTTTCCTGGAAATATGAACAAAATCATATTTTAAAATATCCTATCTCAAGAGCATACATAAGCAAGACTTTGCAGTTCCAATTGAAATACCTGTTTATAGTGATAAAACAAGTTCTGCAAAGAGAAGTTGTATTAAGATGGAAGTACAGAAATTGAAGGAAGATTTTTTTGTTTGCTATCGAAGTTCTACTGCATCTTTGCTGCCTAACTGCATTGCAACAGATGCATTGTCCCAGATCCAACCCCTGCAGGAGAGGACTGAGCATTTAAAACATCTGTTGTTTAATTCAAATAGGATAATTGCTACATTCTCCTGGTATTCTTAGTTGAGTTAGTACACAACAATTTAGAAAAAAATATGAAGGAAATGTAGGAGACAGGTGGATGTTCAGCAAGGTAAACTGCCCCTAGACCTTTCATAAATGCCAGAAGTATGTATATATCTATTTCTGTAAATGTGCAGGAAATTCAGCTTGCTTTGGGTGTGAATAGTTTGGACTCCTCTTACAAAATAAACCCATTAGCTCTAGGAGTGTTTATGAGAGAGACAAATTAAAAAATGATATTTTTTCTTGGAAAAAAAATATGTTTTAATGAAGAAAATAAGAAAATGATCCATTCTTTAGCCAAATAAAAAGGTTACCACTGGATAAGAGAATGACTCACGCAATTTAGTTTAATTAACAAGAAGAATATAAATAGATAGTAAACGAAAACCAACTGAATAAAAAAAAAATCTCAGGAAAATGAAAATGTATGAATGGCATACATGAACGCTGATGCCAGTGCTTATTCATTATTTTTTCTAAGATGCCTAGCATGATACAAATTATTTGTTTAAAGTATTTTGGAATTTTTTAACATTTTGTAGTTTATAGGAACTCAGCAAACATCTGCTGATAGAATTGCCTCTCACAACCTTGATTATAATATGTCTCATCACTAAAGTTTTGAAGGAAACTTCCTTCAGAACACAGTGAAATGTTCAGGACACATCAGCTGGTCTCCACAAGCCATCTCACTTACTCTTATCACTGGGGAGGTCTCAGAACATGGACACGTATCTGATGTCTTTGATACGTTTCTCCACAATTCTTTAAAGGTGCAAAAATTGTATTTTACTAGAATTCAGGGATTTTAACAGCATAACTCCATATAAACCTACCTTTTTTGCACATTATTTTATTTATTAATGGCCTCAAAAAAGCATTTTATTTCCTGGAGGAAATATGTTAGATCTAGTTCTTGATGCCATGGTATTCTTGGTATCAATTTTCCAACATTTTGGCTCATGAAGCTACAGCACTTAAAGAACATCACCAGAACATTGGTTCTCTGTTCCTTAGTGTCATGCTTCTACCTGTAGACCTCCATCTGATATTTCAAGAGAAAGTGAAAAGCCCCTCTCTTTTTACTTTCGTAGTTAAGATTCTGTGAATAAAAATATTTTTCAACCTCTCCAGAAAAGTACTTGGAACTCTGAAGTGTGAGAAATGATTCTCAATCCTCAAAGTCAGGATCACAGGAAGAACTTCAGTCTTTACTTCTTTGTAAGGGAAGAATATGAAGGTGTTGCTATTCTGTCCCTCACTCAGTATTTTCACCTGCTCTCCATCTCATTCTTTCCAGATGCTGACTGTGAAGAGCTTATGGATTGTGCGGGCCTATGGAAACCAATGTTATCACCAGACTGGATCATTCACTTTTGATTTGCTCCTGGCTGTACTGGAGATCTCCTGCTCCTGCAGGGGAAGTCTTGGCATAAAAAAACAGAGAAGAGAAGGAAATTACTATCCCCACTGTGAGCTGTGTTGAGGTTCTCCCTCTGAACTGCAGCTGGATGGTAGAACTGATACTTTAGGGAGTTCCATCTCCTTTAATTCCTCATTTGGGATCTTTTTGTAGCTTTAAGAGATCAAATACATTTTATTTCAATCCCAAGCAAAATACAGCTGTAGCTGTGTGAGCTGAATAACATCCTGAAGCCTTTTTCCTGTCGTGTAGGAACAGATGTAACTTCAGCCTTAGGAAATGACTGGGAAATGCATTCCACTTCTCTCTGAGTACATTCAGAAAAGTCAATGGACTTACTAGGTAGCATCTGAATGAAGGACACCTGTCATACGATATCATACAGTTTAGTATGGGTATATACAAACTAAATTTAGGTCTTGTAGAGAAGGGCTGGCATCCACACCAAGTTCCAACTCACATCCAGTTAGCATAGTCACAGGAACCACCTGTGTACCTGACAGAGTTGGTAGAGCATCTACTTCTTCTTCTGTCAGTTTTGGACACAGAAAGGCTGGGACACATCCTGACAGAATAAAGTGAGGAGAAGAGGTGTTGGCACTGCAAGATAACCAAACAATCAGGCCTCAGCCTCAGAAAAAGTTACAGCCTCCCTTCAAGCAAACATCCTGTCTCAGTAAGGATCACACTGCTTTTTCAACTCATTTTTTTGAACAGCATCATTAGGTACTGAGGTGCTTTATCTAGATTCACAGGTTTTATTATACATCTTACTCTTCCTCTGTTCTTCTCCAAATATTGAGTTATATCCCACTGTCTGGTTCACTATTCAAAAAAAATACCTTAGAAAAAGGTCAAGACTAAAGCATTCGTGAAAAATGCAGTTTCACATTTCTCGGTTACCGTGTATAGGACAACAGAACTAAAGAATGGTGATGATTCTCCATCTGTAACTTCTTTCTATACAAAATTAATGTGGATACCTCAGTGGTATGCGTGTTGTTATCAAGAACATACAGAGTACAGTGTGTTACAGCTGAGGATGTTGCTATAAACTTTTGCCTACCCAAACATGTCTATATCAGACCTTGGAAGAAATTACAGTAAGGGATAAGCGCACACCATATCCCCTGAGAGACAACAGTCTGAAATAGACACAGGTTTAGAATTTGGTAGAAACAAATGCTGTCAGGTTCATTTTATTTATTCCCCTGCTGAATATTCAGTTGTTTTCCTCTTTTTATCAGAAAAAGAATATGGATTTGCTATATGCATTTAGGCTACTCTTCAGGATAATACCGATTATTTTTACTTACAATATTTTAAATTTATAACAAAAATCCACAAATAAGTTCTTATAATTGCAGTGGGGGTTTTTTGACCATGCCCCACCCCCATCAAAAAAAAAAAAGTGCCTAAATGGATTCAAATTCTCTCGGTCTAATTTCCCATCAGGAAACAGCTAATTTGAACATGATTTTCACCATTCATCCTTCTGTGTTTGATAGTTATTTCTCGGTAGTTATTTCTCAGTAGTTATAAGCCCATTCATCAATTTATCAAAGATTTGACAAATAGTTAGAAATCACAAAAATCTGAAGTGCATGTACCTTTTTTGCAAAGAACAGATTGGTATAAAGGAAAGAACCAATTTAAGGCTTAAAGAGCTGCAGCTTTTTCTGCCAAGTGCCTTGTCAAGATGTATGTAGTGGATGTCTAATCAGATTATGATTTCTGTCTCACTCGAAATGAGTTGCAACACTCACCATCTCTTTTTCCCCTTATAGCTAGGACACACAAAAAAGAGTCAAGAGATATAAGCATGATCTGAAAGGCAGCAACTAAAGAAGGATTTTTCATCTAGAGTTAATATAGTGTTCTAGCTAATATGGCTAACATTTAATTTCAAAATTTCATTAAAAATCAGACTGCATCATTTTTAGAGCCCATGAAACATGCCATCAGCTTTTTAACAAAATCCATATGCCAAGTTATGTAACTTCAGTTATATCACCTGTGTATTTCAAACTCCGTGACTTACAGAATTCCCTCAAATTTTAAAAATATCCTAATAATGCAACACAAAATTCTTGCTGTACTGGCAGGGCAGGTAAAGCTATCAGGTCTAACAGAGTAAGCAGCCTCAACTAAGTTTTATCTGTATTTATCAATAAGTAAGACTTTTATGGTCAGTTAATACTGAGTCTTGGAAAAAAAATTCTAGGTAGAAACTTGAATAACTGCATTCTGAATCTATCTTTTTAAAATACTGAATTTTCACAGCCTCTTTTACAGCTTTCCAGGTTTTACACCAGTTGGTATCCTGATATTGAAGTTAAAAATTCATATATTTTCTTTGCTGGATTGGGGTATTTATAATCTCAAGGTCTGGGAAGATTTTGATACAATAATAAATAAAAAACAAAACCACAACACACAAATGAAAAACAAAAACCAAACAAAAAAAAAACCCAACAAGAATTGGGTTAATTTAATGAAAACCATAATATGTGACACATTCTCTCCATTATTTACCTAGATCTACTACTCTGTGAATCTGAAGTCTTTTGCAAATCAGGGAGATATTTCCTTGTAAAAGACTGCATGAGATATAAAGTAAGATTGAATTTGTGAGATTAGAAAGACTGATTATTTAGTTAAACTTCTAGTAATAATGTTAGTGAAGTACATTAACACAATATGCACCCCTTCTTATGATTTCCTATTCCATTTGCCTTTCAAGCTAGTAAATAAATAATCATAGTTTAAAGTAAGTTCAAGGAACAGCAAGACATATATTAGGAAAATGGGTTGTAAGAAATATCAAGAGCAGCTTCTAGAATAAGAAGCAGGTGGTCCTGGATGTGCAAACCTAGAAGATTAATCAGTTTCGTGACACTTTCCAGTTTAGCTGCCCATAATCCAGAAACAGCTCACCTGGGAAATCCAAGCTGTTTTAAATAAACCATACCATTGGAGACAATAGAGGGAGAATCTGTCTTCAGGGAGAAGAAAATTCAGCTGCTATCTCCCTTTCTGTGCTAGACACTCATCAAACAGTGACCTTGTTTATCTTTTGTGTGGATATTTCAAGCACAAGTAATTTCTCATTATCTTTATCCAGTCAGCCTTGGAAAAATATTTCACTTCTATAGATCATTTTGTTATCAAAATAGTAGTCCTCGTTATCCTGTTCAGGCAATTGTTTTGAATATTTTAGCATAGATGAATAGCAGAATTGATGATAGTAAGTTAAGAACCCCATAGTCTCTACCAACACAGGATTTCCTAAGGTACTTTTAGGAGCTCAGTGCATAAAAAAAAAAATTGAAGTATGCAGTATGTTGTGCTTAGTTTTTCCATGATGATAAGAACTCTAGGAACTGCATGATACAGTGGTATATTTTTGCTTATGGAAAAACATCCACTGTGTTGTCTTGTAATGTGATCACTGTGGTCATGAATACTTTTCTGTCCTCTGTACCCAAAAAGTGATTCCTTGTTTTCAGTCCTCTCAGGAATAAAGGATCTGGAAGATAACAGGGATTTGTCTGACAATTTAGCCACCAGACCACCTTAGAACAAAATGTTCTTAGTGACTTAAGACGTTATGGTTTACTTGAAGAAAAGTTTAAGTATTACTGAGTTATTTATATTTGTCTTACTATTAATATCTTAATGTATGCATACTCATCTTGTGGTAGAACATTGAGAGTTAAAATTGAATGACTAAATTTCAGCTCTGGTTCGAATAAGTGTTTGTTCTCCAAATTCACTATATTTGTAATGTTTTTTTCCTGAAAAACATTTTTTGTTTGCATATCTAAAAATAAATATTATTTTTAATTCCTTCCATAACATAGACCACATATACCTCACTGTACCAATGCTTATATTGATATTTATTATTATCTATAAGAAAAGTGAAAACCTAAACTGGAATTCTGTATGTTTTCATTGTGTAACTTCTAATACTCTTCCTCAGATCAGGCTGGACAGAGAAAAGAACATAATTTCATGTGTCGTCTTCTTATGTGAAAGACCGAAAGGTTTGAGACACATAAAATTCCCTTGATACTAAATAATACCACCTCATTAGGGTGGTCATTGTCATGCAGGTATGCCAATACTAATCCTTAGAGATGCCACCTTTTCAAAAGGTAATGGCTATTCTTCCTGCCAGTTTTCATTTTGGAACAATTACCTTTTTTCGTGTCTCTGACAGAAACTTGATTAGTGACCTTGAGATGACAAAGCTACACATGTTCTGAATGAGAAGAAAAAAGAACTTTTCCTTGTCCTTTTCACTTATCTCCTCAGTGACATTCATTAGTGTATATAACTTTTTGTGTCCTTTGTAAAAAGTTGATGGATCACTGCAAAGGAAATCCTTTGTTAAAATCTACTTCTTAGCACTATTTGTGAGGGTAAGACCTAACAGTACAGACTTTAAAAGAAGGTCAGCATTAGATGATAGATACAAAGCAGAAAACAAAAAGGTGAAGAAGATAAACCACACAAAAGAGTGAGATTTGTTGGGAAGTTAAGAAACCGAGCAGCAGCAAAAAAAAAATAAACAAGAAGGATTTTCAAATTTTAAGAAAAAAAAAAAAAGAAGTGTTCCTAGTGAGTTCTAAGGTGAGTGTTTATTTCGTTAGTGTTGCATTAATAGTTATGAGCTCTTCCTCTAGTCCTCGTAAATCTAACTAATATAGGTATCCACTGTAATAAGAAAAGTACTGCACAACAGTAGAGGAGTGGTGTGGATTTCCACACCCGTATGAAAGTAATACCAGAGATAAAGGGAAATTTTTCCTTCTCATGCCTAAAATCAGTGTAAGAGAATTATCTGAAATAAGAATATAAGAGGAAAAGAAGCCTGTATTTAACATTTTGCCAAGCTTTTAACTTCGCTGGATGGAAACCTTTTACAGTAGTGCCTATTACTGCTCCTTTTATTCCTGTTGTTGACCTAGATTTTCTTGGAGTTCTTCTCCAGCTCAATAAATTCTTTAACTTCCTCCATGTAAAAGCTACCAGACCTGACAAATGATTAATAGTGTTGCTTTCTGTCTGTATGGGTACTTTACGTATGTGCATGGAAGAGACCATCTGCTTCTTAGGTGGAATATAGCCTCATCCTAGCAGTACAGCCTCTGTATTCAACAATGATGTTACTTTATTACAAATAAGAAGAGTTATCTGGAAAGTTGAAACATGATATTACAGTTGTAACCAGCAACATAGCAGGCATACAGCCAATTTCCTTCTTCTCACAACTTCATTTAGAATGCTTGGCTATATTTGTTTGTATTTGTTCATAATGCTCATATACATTTGTAGTTATCAGACATTGAGGGCTATTCCATCAATGGTCCTCCCTAACACATGGATGGATGGCTTTATACATGGTGTTTTTTCCCTTAAGAAGAATGGATTAAGGTCTCGATTTGATACCTCTCTATAGCAAACAAGACAGGTGGGAAAAATGTACTTGTTCTAGAGTGTCACCAGGTCCTTGTGATAAATGAGCAGTCCTGATTAGTCCTTACCTAATGTATAAGGTCCACATTTTAGTTCTTGGCCAGCAAGGAATTGGAGCAGGAAGCTTACCACAGGCCAGCACTGCTGCCCTCTTCTTACCTCACTTCAGGTACACCAAATGTAGGTACCATTCCTGGCTTTATAGCCTAGGATCTTCTATTTTCTGATGCAAATTCTGTTTCTTCAGGTAAATTAGTAAAATCTTTCTCTGGCTAGAGACTGTGGCTTTAAATATAATTGTAATATGTGTAACTGGAAAATTTCTAGTGAGATTACGTTGTCATACATGTGTAGGAGAAATAGATTGTGAGCTGACACCTTAATCTGTTATCTCTCCAAGTGGCTGATTGCTGTCAAGTCTTGTCTCAGTCAAGAATTTTAGCAATGTACATATAGTTAGAAAGTGTTGCTCTTTGTATTAGCTCTTGATTTAATACACAGATTAACATGAAATGATCAGTGAAAGACCCTTTTCTGACTAAAACATGCTGAACAGGTCCCAAAGGGAGAGCAAGAGTTTTAAACTTCATTGAAGCAAAAAATTGTTTGCTGGCTATTTAGTGCAGGAGATGATTTCTATTATATTACAACAAAAAGAGTTCGTGTAGCTATTGAAGGGAAGTGGCTTCAAACTAGTTAGGTGGATGGTCAGGCTGCCCCTTAGGTACAGAAAGAATGGGTTAAAATCTGGAAGAATAAACTAATGATGTGGAAGAATAAATTAACTGTTAAATCTGTCGTATTCCACATACAAGAGAAGACTTTAAATATATATTTATACTTTAAATATACAAATTTTAAATATATGACCTTTTTGTAAGTAGATTAGGAGTAACTTTTCAGCCACTTATACCTATGTCCTTCCAAACATTTTGAACTGTATTGCCTGTTTTTAATGCTGTTAATAAAAATTTGAATTTGTATCATTATCTTAACTTCTGTTAAGAGAACTGGAAAACACCAATGCCCTCCTCACCCATGAGTGCCGACCCTCTACTGGAACACTCCATGAAATGCCCCATGTGGTTTTCTACACGTTTCTAAACCTGCAAAACATAGCAGAAAAGCTCTCCGTTTCACCTGCATCAATTTGAGACAGAGGCAGCACCAAGAGGATCAGGCAAAATAGAACTGTCTTTCAGTGACTGCTGGTGACATACAACACTCTCTGGCATACAATGGAGTACATTTGAACCACATGTGTCACTTATTCAATGTCACAAATTGTACAGAGAAGGAAAAAGTAACCACAAAGAGCCAGTATCTGTATTTTTAAAAGGCTTTTAAAATTTGATTATATTAACTATATAATAAGAACACAGGATGACACTGTGGCTGGTATTAAATAAATGAAAAAGGGGAACAGAAGAAAAAGCTACAGAGAGAAACAAAGGCATAATAAAATAGTTCACATGGAGATGACTGTATAATTATAAAGATTTTAAAGTAAGTAATGCCTAAACCAAATAATCAGCCAGACATACCATCAGAACTGTGGCTAGTACTCTGTTATCTAGTATTTGCACATTTCAAGAAGAAAATGAGAAAATATATACTCTGTCACTAGCTTAAGTTTGACAGTATGAAATATTAAAACTAGAGACTCGATAAAAAAACTTCAAGAGAGAACAACAGGTTGTACAATGTGCTGCTTAGCAATCAGAATGAACCACTTGGCTAAAATGGAAAAAGATTAAACAATTCCTGTTTTCTAGCAAAGATAATGGATTTTCTTCTTTCCCTCAGGGATAGGAAGTCAATTTTTCCTATTGGAGATTGAAATGAAAACCTTATGGACCCCTAGAACTTAAACGGAAAAGTAATTTTCCTTCTTTTTAATAAGTTTTTCCCCACCTCTTTTGTACAGTTCATGTTATTTAAATCTACCACATAAAGAATATAGAATACTAGCTGTGTTTTATTGCAAAATAAATAATGGCAGAAAAGTACCAGTTGTACTAAATAATCAACAGATTTTAGGGAAGTATTATATAGTTAACTTGCACAAGTGAAGGTAGATTTTTTGAAGTTTGTCTCCATTTTCACCTCCTTAGCTCATGAAACAACAATAAATGCTAGTATTTAAGAAACTGTAGGTTAACACTGCAGGATGAAAAATAAAGATTATTTATCCACTCAGGCTTTCTTCTACCACTTGAACTTCCACATAATTCAGTTTTAGAAAACTGCATGATTTCAGTCTCAAGGTACATTTTTCTTGTAATCATACACGTTTGGAAAAAAATGTTATCATTTTCTCTTTGTTATGTACTGTTGCATTTTTAAATTATAGTTTTTCTTTCTCAGTAGTAGCAATGAAACTTGTATACTAATCATAGACTGTAAAGTGCTGAGTCCTAAGTTAAAGAACAGAATCATAGAACCATAGAATGTCCTGAGTTGGAAGAGACCCGCAAAGATCATCGAGTCCAACTCCTGTCCCTGCATGTGACAACTCCACAGTTCATACCACGTAACTGGAGGTGTTTTCTAGTCTCTTCTTGAATACTGTCAGGATTGGGGCCATGACTGCCTCCCTGGGAAGCCTGTCCCAGTGCTCCACTACCCTCTGGGTGAAGAACTTTTTCCTAATGTCTAACCTAAACATCCCCTGGCACATCTTCCTGCCATTCCCTCGGGTTCTGTCACTGTTCACCACAGAGAAGATTTTAGCACCTGCCCAGCCTCCTCCCCTTGTGAGGAAGCTGTAGACCGCAATGAGGTTTCCTCTGAGTCTCCTCTTCTCCAGGCTGAACAAAGCAAGTGATTTTAGCCACTCCTCATATGGCTATATCATTTGAACTAGAATGTGATAATATTCTTGTTTTGCTAGAGTGTATTTAGAATAAGGGATTAAATTAGAGATCAGACCTTGCTAAACTTCTAAGGATCTGGAATTCCACAAAGCTAGTATGTTATTCAATTATTCTAATCACAGACATCTGCAAAACTAGGCTGACCAGCTCACAATGAGTTCATTGCTAAAGATATAACATCCAAGAGCAGTGCATGTTTCGTCTAACGAGCTTCTGCACAAGTAGAATAAACAGCTTTCAGACTGTAAATTCGTGTGTGTGGTAACTGAAGCTGCCTGTACTACAATGGACTTGGCCTGAGAAGAATATTGTAAAGCAGAAATCTGAACTTGGCCTTCTCACTGAATGCTTTTGAGCCTTTGCCATGTTCCAGAGTCTTTCAGGTTGAGGTGCTTTTGAACATCATAACACCTTTTCACAAGTACGCCTTCAGCATATTTTCCCTCTTGCAGCCTTCCACTCAGCCCAACCTTGGTGATGTCACACACAGGACACTATGTACTCATGCTGTTATCTCCCAGAATGCTGTAGCAACAGGCAGGGGAAAGGAAGCAATTTTGATTCAGGAGGAACTCCAGAAAGGCTTTCAATAGTTAGCTATGAGACCTCTTTGCTCTAGGGTTTATCACTCGCCATGGGTTGGAGTTTACATAATTAGGATCCAAAGACTTGACCTCCCTAGATGGAAAGCAAAACAAGCTATCTCTCCCTCACTTTGTAAAACTTAAGGTTCAGATATATGTCATAGGCTCCATCCATTATCTCTTTGGCATTTGATGTTGTTTGTTTGGATGCTAGTAGCAAAAATGAGTTCATGCAGTCTGCCAAATACTTTTTAGGGAGAGAATATGAGTCCTGTCTGGGTTTCCTGCTTGTTTGTATATATACTGATTGTGCTTGTACGTTTTCCTGCCCCAAAATGACATAGGTGTTTGAGATGGCCTCTCTGCTTGGGCAGGACAGTTTGAGGGGTGGTGGTGCTGATAGGGAAGTTACGCAGAGAAAGAGCTGTGAGCAGCAGGTGTTGAAGCATAAAATTACATCAGGCATATGCATATGTGCAAACTGGCTATCTGGGTGTAACTAGATGCTGTTGTTCCAGTGATTGGCTGCTGGGAAGACTTGGATCTACTAACAAGTTTGGTGCTGGTCGGCAGTGTTATTAAAAATGTACAAACCACATTAGAGATGGAAAACTTGAATAACGTCCGCTAGTTCATTAATGTGTTTATCTTGGGAAGGCAGTAGGTGTTACAGATTTCCCTAATGATAGAAGCTGAAGACAAGATTCCCAGTAACAAGGAAAGAGCTCTGTCCTGGCAAGTATCGGCTGACAGCAGGAGATGCAGAGCCCTGCCTATGCGGTCACTCCATGGCTAAAACCTGATTCTGCTATCCTGTGGGCTTAAGAGCAGGATGGTGCGAGGACTTCAGTATAAACAGATACTGTGAAGATGTTAAACTGGAGAGTATCTCAGCGGATGGGTATCCACAAGATTTTTTTCTCTACCTTTCAAATGCAGGGTTCTTGTATTGTTGCTCAGGGTCTTGAA
Source organism: Pampusana beccarii (assembly GCA_013399365.1). NCBI lineage: Eukaryota > Metazoa > Chordata > Aves > Columbiformes > Columbidae > Pampusana > Pampusana beccarii. The sequence goes on along the minus strand of VWYH01005835.1, from coordinate 284,980 downwards.
AATAAAGAGATCGTACCTGGACGGAAGAGTTGGCAAGCAGCCCAGAGGAGTCTGTCGAAAGATAATATAGATGCAGACCCAAGATTCATTCTGTTGTTTCATTTTCCCTGGCATCTTCTTCTATTTTCAGCTGAGAGTCATGATCTTGTCATTCAGAACAGGCAACAAAGACAAAGCTGCAGCAGTAATGCTTCACTGTTGCCCATGTGAAAGTTGTTCTCCTCTAGATATGCAGGTCCTGGCCCTGACTTGTTGACTCAGGTTCCTGGCTTGGCCTCAAAGATGTCTCATTGTGATAGATGTGCCCAGTGATCTAGACGTTTGGATGAACCTGACTACTATGAGCAGATGGGTTCTGCTTACCCTGTTCAGGTACCATGAGACCGCCTCTGTCTCACTAGCCTTGAGTGGAAGCTTAACTCCTTTTTCCCTTTTCCTCACTGAGCAGGTTGCCCTTGTTGCTCCCTACAGGGAAAAAGACTCTAAGAAGAGAGGAGTCCAGAGCTATTCGATAGAAGCAGGACATAAAAAACCCACCGTTTTTCTTCATCAGGTGATTCATGTGAAACATTTGGTCGTATCCAACTGGAAAAAAAAAAAAAAAAAAAACACCAAACAAAGACAAAAACGACAACAAAAAAAGCTGAAAAAGAACTGTCATATTAAATTATTCTTATCTTAAGAAGGAGGTGATTTGGGCAGAGTCAAGCTGTTTGGCAGATATTGTCGAGTTTATCTCATCTATCCGCTATCACCTTTTTCTTAAGATAATGTACTTGATGTATACATGTGCATACACACGCAAAAATGTACATATGCTTGGTTTTGAATGACTAGTTTGATATAATACCTCATGAAAAGCCTTTATGATTATTCTTCCAAATGCTTTTTTCCTCTCTCTGTGTGTTCTACTTGCTGAAATATTAGATCAGTGTGAATCTGTGCAACCATCATTCAGCTGCAGATTGTGCTGTGAGGAATTTGCTCTATACCAGCCGTATTACTATTTACATTGTGCCCACATTCCCCCAATAATGGCTTTAAAGTGGGCAGTCCTTGTGTGAAATGTAAGCAGAAGTGAAGACCTTTATTCAGCCTTGATACCTCAGGAAATCTCTGCCTACTACTGTAACTAATTTCTTTCACAATCCACTTACCTGTCCTTGGATCAATACTCCTCCCTGAGGACAATGTAGCGAATTGTCTAACTCAGTTAATGCCAGACTTACTTTATCATCAGATTTCTCATTGGCTTAGGAAATGCGTGTAGCCATAATCCATGTTGGTGCTATTTCAGCTATATTGTATACACTCCAGTGATATTTCCAAAATAAAAGGCTTAAGAAAGGTTCTGTTGTCAGAAGTGTGACTGAAGGTGGACACATGCTGTTAGAAAAATATCAGGTAACTTTTATCATAACCATCAATGCACCATTCACACATTGGAGACATCAGCAATACTGTTACCAGTAAACTATGCCATGTATCTCTAAAAGTGTCAAATAATCTTCCACTGAATGCTAAAAATGGGGAAACCATAGAAATTATTCCAGGTTCTGTCAAAAAAAATATTAATATTTAACATAAATGAGAACTTCAATCAACATTAAAGTCACATCGCCTTTATGTGAATAATAACCATTAAAATGATTATTTTAATTACTCGAATCTGAAGTATCTGTGTAAATAAATAATTAATAACAAGGCACATTTGCTCAAAAATTAAACACTTGGAGTCTATTTAAACAGAATACCAACTTAGCTTCTTCACCAGTAATGACATGTTCTGAATAGAAAACAAGAAAATAAACTTAATTTTATGTCTAGTAGCAGTTTTAGCATTGTTCATTTTCTTTAATTTAGAAGTTTATTGGGCAAATAGAATGAGAAGGAATATTTTTTTGGACTGAAATGGCACATCTTAAGTTTCATTGATTCAGCAGTAGGAATTTCTGCTACTAAACAGCTGTTCTGTGTAGACCAAGCTTCCTGCCTTTTGGAGATGTCATTGTCTGTAAGTTCACAGCATTTTCTTTACAGATAGGTTAGATAACTCGCTCAGTGCAACCGAGGGGGTGTGCAGAAAAGTCTCGCAACCTGTGGCACTCTAACCACCATATAATTGTATTTTGACTCTGTTAGGGGATTTTTTTTTAAATTTAAATACCACTTCAGGGCCACTTGAATCAGTAAAATCCTGTGTTGTATCTGAGGTTTCTAATCTTTCTAGCCCTTGTGAAATCTAACCAACGAATAGTCCTACTAATTAATGTTTGATTAAAGCACAACTTGCAAGGATTCTACCTCCCAGTGTTGCATGTACTCAGCTGTGGGTAATATTGGACCTCACCTGTTTTAAGTCTTATGATAGCAACAAAATAACGATAAAATTATGGAATGTTAAAGCAGGTTCTTTTCTTCTCTCTGCCTCTATGGAATAATTACTATTACTTTTTACAAATGGTTAAAGCAATATTAAATGTTTTAATGTATATATTTGAGTTGAGTTTGTATAACAGGTATAAGTTGGACAGTGTTTTCCTGTGATCTCTCTGCTATTGCTTTACAATGTATAGCAAGTGGCCCTTGCAGAAGCAAGTTATACACACAAATAAACATATTAAAATAATTCAACCTCTGAGTGAAACAAGTCAGTTCTATCATCAACAGCGAGAGAAATAAGTTTCAGGTGTGATCACCTATCCTAATTCTCAACTGCAGCTAAACTGTTACGATGCTAGGATCACAAAAAAGATAAATTTAGATAGAGACTCCACTTAATCAGGACACATTAGTACAAAAGCCATTTAGATGAGACATCTTTCAGGGAACAGATTTAAACCTAATAATATTAAAAATCAATAGCATCAGTTTAATGTGGGATGTGTTACTGCTTGCTAGGTTGTCTAGGGGCATAATAGTGAACATTTCCTCTATTGGCAGTCTCATGTTCGTTCTCATCTGCTTGCTAATTTATTAACTCTGAAACCGTCCCTTGAAAGCAATTACTGTGTGTAGGGCTTGTATTCCAGCTGCTGAACCTGCAACCAGAAAACTGGCTGTTATCAATATATTTGGACAGTCCTAAACTTAACTATATTAAAATGTTAAAAAAGGTGAGCCAAATCGTAGGTGAAAACAAGAGTTGCTAGGTATTTTACTTAAACATGATTAACATGCAAACTTTATAATGTCTTAAAATATTGTTCCTGAAAGTGCTGAATACATTTTCCATTTGTCAACACCGGTAGTAGAATTTGCCAGGGCATTGGTAAATGCACACATCACTGACACGCATTATTAATAACAGACATATTTTTGGCACTCAGCAGGCTTTAGTTCCGTGCCAGCTGCTGAACATGTTTCATCACGCTTTCATCTCACAGCTGCTTTTCTTGCTGACAAAAGTCAAAGAACAAGCTCTGCCTGTTCAAGTGCATACCCTTGCCTGCTCTGCTAGTATGTATGTCCTGATCATGCTCAGATAATCAGACTTGCAGCTATCCAGGCTTTGAGACTGTGAGCACAGCCCCAGGTGCAGACTATATATATGCCTTCCACATCACGTACAACATCATATGCAGAAGGACATCCAATGGGTTCACTTACTCTAAAAATGCCTTCATATGTTGTGACCAGCAGTACATATACTGGTCATGTGCAGCTCCACAGATGGATCCCAGATATCAGGTAGACTTCGAACACCTTTTAATCAGTGTATAAACTCCTCACCATTGAAGTCTCCACATCTTCTCAGCAAGTCACATTACTCCTTAAGTATTTTCTTACTGCTAGTAAAAGTAAATTAGAGTTGAAGAGCGCGTGAGGGAGTTACTCAGCTTTCTAATTCAGAAATTTCTATAGAATGGAATATTTCGTATTGGATGCTCTTTTGCACTATTCTTTATGCAAAAACTGACATGAATGTGGAGTGTTTGTAAAGTGCTCATTAAAACTGGTTGGTTCTGATTCACTCTCAATTTCCTCAGCAGCACAGGCTATTAAAAAGGGAAAAGCAGTGGTGAATAAGGCTCTTTATTATATAGTTTTGCTGGTTGACTGAAACTTTGGATGTTAGATTATTTAAATCTGATACTATCACATTTCAAAGTGTAATTATTATCCTTTAATGAATATTAAATCTGTATTTAATAATTTATTGTTATAAACCCTGCGTTTTATCAGTTGAGAAATATCAAGTCACAGTAGTGTCTGTCATTCTCAAACTAGGTAGCTGCAAAAAAGGAAAATAATTGAATGGCTAAACAATCAATATATGTATGCAGTATAAAATACTCTATCCCATTTCAGTAAATGACCCTCCTTATTCACCTCTTTGTTGGACTGAGTTTTTATGATCCTACTGTATTTAGAATTTCTCAATAGAAAGAGGTAAGAGAAAGACAAGGTAAGAAAATTAATGAACTCAAAAAATGCCAGAGGCTGAAAGATAACCCAGTTTTCATACAGCTAGGTAATTAAAATGTCACCTATAGTCTTTGTCATGTGGAATTTGAAGTATTCCTAAAAGGTTAGAAGTATATATTTGCTTTCAGTACTTACTCTAATGATCTGACACTGCCGTTAATATAGATGCTCTTACAGAAAACTACACTGGAAACAGACATTTTTGGAAGTCATCTATCCAGTTTTGTGGCAGTTTGCATAGTGAATATATTTTATAAAAATTTCATAAATTGAACAATATATCTCACAGATATATTTAAAGGCTGAGACATTGGTCTTACACCGAGAAGGCAAGTCAGCATGTCTCACTTTATCCATCTGCAAATTATGGATAAAAATGCTTATTTCTTTGGTAAAATACTTACAGATCTACTAAATAAAAGTTCCATATATAAGTATATGCTTATACACATTTTTTATAAAGGGGTGTTTTCTGAAATTCTGGACGTCTTTAATGTAACTTGGTTCAAAGAGATTAATTTTATGTTATTAGGGTTAGTAAATGATTCAGAAAATATTAAGTAATTTTTGAAAGTTAATGTATTTTCCAAAACTTGATGACAGTTCTCTGAAAATGTAATGCCTCTCATGCATCAAGAAATGTTAGGCTTATTTAGTTTGGTAGTGTCAGGAGTGCACGCAGATTCAGATGCTGTAACATGTGCCTAATATTTGCTGTGCATAGAGTTCCACTGAAATGTGTCTTCTCTTGAAATGTGAAAAACAAAGAGCTGTGTGACTACAGGGTATATGCAGAGAAAGGATATGGGACCATACTGTCACATCAAATACTGTTTAATCATGGAATATATTTTCTGTAGTCATGTACACTTGTGCAAAGGGAGAATAAAACATGATCATTTTCTTATGCCAGGCTTTTGCAACCAGCACAAGTGTAAGTGACACACACAAAAGTAAACCTATGGAGACTAGAACATCTCAATTTAAAACTTTTTTGGTCTATAAAGAAAAACCAGGAAAAAAGTACCCAGAGTGCACTAGAACCAGTTTTATACATCCTATAAAAGCCATGAACAGCACCACATTACTTCTGAATGTGTTGCCATCTTATCCTTTATCTATCTAGAACAACTTCATCTTTGCAAACTTGCACAACATTTATGATAGCAAAATTTGTTTGGATTTTGTCTTGAGACAGGATGGATATTTATGGTACTGATCCTTCAAGAAATGGAGTAGATCTAAACACACTTAATCACATGGAAAAATTGAATTACTAGCACTATTCTACAAATTTCATTATAATGATTACAATGTCACTCTAACATTCGGTCACTTTAAGGGCTAGACTCAGGTGCTAGTCACATTGTCAGCATTTAACAAAAGCAAATATCTAGCTATGAATGTTTACCTGTCTGCAGTTTGCTAATATTATGTAATGAAGTACAATATATATTTTAAAATAGTTTGTAAATTGTTAAAACTCTGTTGCTCTTGTTGTTTTCTCTCATGCAGATGGCAAATGCATATTGAACTTTGTGACTTTTTTTAGGGCTAGCTGCGTTATTTGATCAATTAAATATTTTTATATTTTCAGAGACTACGGTTAGCTGATAAATATTAAGTATGCAACACAATGCAACAGACTTCATTCAGTTTACATTGTACTTTGGTGGAGATGGAAATATATGCTATAAATAGAAATTGAATAGGCAGTCATCTAGAAAGTATGAGGAGGAAAACCTGAGGTAACAAAAGATAGCAGGCCAAATATACATTTACTGAAATGATACGTTGTTTAGACAAACAGAACTGTCTACTGCCATATATCCAATAAGAGGTTTGAATCTACAAAATGAATTACACTTCCTCGTATAAGTGTAAACATGAGTGATATCAGATTATTTTAGACACCCCTAACTCAAGAATCTTAATGTAGAGATGAAGGAGAACAGTAACAAAAATGAGAAAGGCAGGAGGGTAAGATAAACAACTAAATGAGACCTGCATATATTAAAAAAGCAGAACAAAACAAATCAACAGGATTTTGATATATATCCTGAATGTGAAGACAGGATTACAGCTTGATGAGGTGAAAGAAACCATGCTATCAATCCTTGTAGGGATTGCAGCCCTGGTGTTTAGTCAAGCTGTAGTATAATACATGCAAGTTGCTGCCACCTTATTTGCTGGGTGCCACAAGGGCTAGGACAGGAGCAAGGCTGATAGCTCCATTTATCCTCCAATACTTTTCTTCTTCTGGATAAACTCAGCTCCCACTGCAGTTTTCTACTTGAACCTGCTGGAGTAAATCTATGTTAACTTTATTTTTCATGAAATGGACTGCATAATTCTAAAAAGTACACAGCTATAAGTCGAACTATAATCTAAGGTTAGGCATTATCCATAGCAATATATATATATATTAGATATGAGCTCCTAAGCGATTCTGTTAGATTAGCATCATGGTATAGCCACTTGCCGACACAGATGTGTAGCAGCTACGTATGTCTATATTAGTCCGAGAAGGAACACAGTACTGAGCTTTCATTACATTTTGATTGTTATGCCCTCATTTAATCTTTGCTACAATTTACTGCTGATTACACTTGTAAACCTGTTTTCTGTGAGATAATCCAATTTAACCTTCTTTATTTGGAGAGTTTTTGTCCGTCCACTTTTTTTTTTCTCCATTGAACTTATTGTCAGTTTGTTTTCTTTTCAAAATATAAGCCTGTCTCCTGATTTCTTATAATGCATTTCTGAAATTAGATGGCATTTCGTGTTCCCTGATATTTTTTTTGCTTGCTCAGCTATCCTTTAAGTATCAACTGGACGAAATTGAGGAGCAAGAGACTTTTTTTGAAAGGTCTGTAAACATAATCCTCAATGTCTTGACAAACTAAATGAAGAGAAAATCTGGAACAGAATTCAAATGTTTTCATGTTGTGATTGATGTGTAGTATCTAACTTTAGATGTAAGGAAGTAAAAGCCCTCATGCTGTATAGACTGGTAATACCAAGTAGTTTAATCAGTCATTGGATCAGGAAGTAAATGATATGCTTCTATGATTTTTAATAATCATCAGTGGTGAAAATGAAACATCCTTTTAAGTCTTCCAACAAGATCATATACAGTGTTGATTATCCTTTACCACAAATTATTCATGTACTAAGAATTTATTGAAAGCACCAATAATTCTTTATTGCTATGAAGGGGAAACATGCTAAAATAGATATGAATGGCATCTTCACCTTTCTGATGTACGTATTTTAGCATGGTGATTCATTCAGTGGCGTGCTTAAATGTAATTCTTATGAGTTGTCTCCTGCCTCCTAGTGGAGCTAAGATGTGAAATCAGTCACAAAAACACGAACTTCCAGGCTGTCACCAATAAAATAAAGATGATTTTCACTGCTATGTGTGAATGACCTCTTTCTTTATGTCTCTGTTTCTGAAGAAGACCATTCATTCCTGACAAGAACCAGAGACACAAAATGCCTACTTTGTCAGCATATGTAAAAGCAGGAGCAGGAAATCTCTGAACAAGATGCATAAATTCGACCTATCATCTGTATAAGAACTTAAAATCCTCACATTACTGCTTTTGTGTTCTCTGTTTCTCTTCTGTCTGTTCTTAAAGCACCTTAGGAAACTATTAAATACTGTTAAAGAAATTTTAAAGAACCGTCAAAGATTCTCTCCTTGCTATTTTTTGCTTTACTCTCTGTCATCTTTGTCTCCTCCCTTCAAAACTTGTGTCTGTTTTTTACTTTATTATCCCTTGACAGCTTTATGACCTTGGCTGCCCTCTTTTCCACTCCCAGGTTAACTCAATGGAGAATAAGTTTTGCTACAAGCAAGAACGTATTTACATATATCTCACAAGACTGGAATAACTTTGCTTGAATAACCTTTCCCAAGATGTTCCTTTCTGTCATCAGACTAGAGCGAGACAGGAGATGGCAGGGAGAGTACTATGGATGGATTCCTTATCTGAGGGGCCTGGGAGCTAGGGGTGGCAAGAAATTTGGGGTATAGATACTGTAGAAGTTTATCTATTGAAGATATCAGCAGGGTCTTGGATGGGTGGACAGATCCGGGAGATCTGCTCCAAATACAAGGGAGTCAGAGGGCCTCTGCAAGGTTGCCCTTCATCACTAAAATTTTCCTGAACATTTGGGAGAAGCGGTGGTCCCCTTGCTTCCTTCACAGGTGATCACAACCTTGTTGTCAATCTTCTATCACCATCAAGGCAGATGTGCTCACTGGAAAAATCCGTAATTTGAAATTCATGTAGTGAATCATGTAGCAATTTCCCCTGCGAGTAATTTCTAAGGAGTGGAATTTGCCTTTTGACCTTCACATCTTTTATAAATTGGATGACGTGAACTCATCCATAATAAAACAAGTCAGTTTCTTCAGCTTGCAACTGGTTCTTTTTATTTCTACCTAAAATATCTACCTGCACCTTTCTAGATATAGAGATATATAAAAAAAATTAGTAGAAATCACATACAAAAATTAAACTAAAATAATAACAATGCAAGATTTTTAGCACCTGAACGAGCACCTGAATCCTGAAATTCAGGAATTAAAACTGTTCCTATAGCTACAATTTAACCTCAGCCATCCTTCCTGCCCACAAAGAGATGATAAAGGAAAGTGTTTTACTCACGGTACAGAATCAAATTATCTGAAGATAAATGTAGACCTCTGTAACATAAGGACATTTTTAGAAGGTGTGCTCATGTAATAAGTGAGCAGCAGCTTATTTTAAAATAATTTTGTTAAGATATCTTACCCTAAGAAACTAGATTGTTTTCTTAACACTGTCATAGGATTCCTTTGCATTGCTGAACAATCAACGTAAAATATTTTTTTATTACAGGAAAAGATTCTTCATTTCTAAATGCCTGACTTGAATTTCATAAAAATGGCTAGAACTCCCAGGTGGAGTAAGTGGGGATATGCTTTGAATGTGTAAAGTGCTAAAGAAAGGAAGAATACTTTGGGAGATCACAGGCCAAGTGTCTCAGACAGGTGTCTTGGTTTTGGTTAAAACAAGACCAACTCTCTTTCAATGAATTTTCTTTCAGCTAAGTTCTTTTAAGTAACTGCATTTTTCTGAAGTTGGCTGCGTGTTTTTCAGACAGTGCCTACTCCAGAGCTGATAACACCTTCTGTTTACAGTTTTACTGAGCTAACGGCATGAATGGCATGCAGAATAGTCCCATGTTTATATTTTATTGTTATAGTAGTCAAGGTTGCTGATAAACCTCTTATGTCCCACAAGTGTATGGTCCTAAAAGAGTCATACTTGCAGGGAGAGCTGGACAGAACATGTGACCCAAATTGACCAATGAGGCATTCCATGCTGTATATATCATATACAGTTTAAAGCTGAGGGCTCACGAGGGTCTCAGTCTCTTGATTCATGGTCGGCCCTGCCCATTGTCTTGCCTGCGATCCTGTTTCCAGTTCTAGCCCATGCATTCCTGAATCCAGTTCCCATCCACTGCGGAATCCAGTCCAGGACTTCCTGGTGTCTGCCCTGCAGCTGCTGGCACCACACTTGTTAGCCTCTCTTCCTTTCGCTCTTTTTCCCTTCCCTTAGAGGGGAGGGAGGGAGTGGATTAATAGAGAGCATCTGCCGCACTTTATTATTGCCCCACAATAAACAGTGACAACAGGTCTCCAGGAACAAGTAGATGTTTATATCTTAAATTATCTGTCCCTATTTGTAACAACGAGATAATAAATACTATCTCTTCATCTTGTGGGGATGTTGTGAAAATTCTTAATAAATGTGAAGCACTTAAGTGCTATGTAATGATGAGTGCAATACAAAACCCCGGAAGTAAATAAATTACTCTGAGTTTATAGAGGGATTGAAAAGAGTGCAGTAAATACAGTATAGAACAACACACCACACAAGGCCAAAATAAAATACTGAACAGCTGTTCACTAACAAAACATCATCCTGCCAGTGCACAAGCACAGGGGAACAGACTATTGCAATCATATAATTAAGAGTGAATCAAGATGCATACGTACTAAGCATTTAAATTAATAGAGAAGATGAAATCTTGCACTTCTTAACTTCTGAGTGCTTAATGTTACAGTATTAACAATGTATGTGCAATTTCCGCGGTGTTTTCTAAAAACTCACACTGAGAAAACAATTCGCATTTTGTAACGTTGTGTTTCTACTTAAGAGGTAATTAGAATCATCGAATGTCCTGAGTTGGAAAGGACCCACAAGGATCATCGAGTCTAACTCCTGTCCCTGCATGTGACAGTCCCACAGTCCACACCATGTGTCTGAGGGCATTGTCTAGTCTCTTCTTGAAGACTGTCAGGCTTGGGGCCATGACTGCCTCCCTGGGGAGCCTGTTCCAGTGCTTCACCACCCTCTGGGTGGAAAACTTCCTAATATCTAACCTAAGCCTCCCCTGGTACATCTTCTTGCCGTTCCCTCAGGTTCTGTCATTGGTCACCAGAGAGAAGAGATCATCACCTACCCTTCCTCCTGCCCTTGTGAGGAAGCTGTAGACTGTGGTGAGGTCTCCCCTCAGTCTCCTCCAGGTTGAACAAACCAAGTGACTTTAGCTACTCCTCATACAGCTTCTTCTCCAAACCCTTCACCAACTTCGTAGCCCTCTTCTGGACAGTTTCTCCAGTAGCTTAATATCTTTTTTATTCTGCGGCACCCAGAACTGCACACAGTGCTCCAGGTGAGGCTGCACCAGTGCAGAGCAGAGTGGGACAGACAATCACCTCCCTCGCCTAGCTGGCAATGCTGTACTTGATGCACCTCAGAACATGGTTGGCCCTCTTGGCTGCCAGGGCACACTATTGGCTCATGTTCAACTTGCCATCAACTAGAACCCAAAGATCCCTCTCTGCACAGCTGCTTTCCATCATCTTATCCCCTAGTCTGTATGTACAGCCAGGGTTGTTGTGTCCCAGGTGCAAAATCTGGCACTTGAGCTTATTGAACTACATGCGGTAGCAATGCTTCAAGCTTTTACTGCATGCAGACTGTTGCTACTTGACCTAATAAGGTACCTGATAACAGAAGTAAGTGATTAGCTTTTATAGAGACCAGAACAAGAGCATGACCAAAAGCAATGTTTTGCTGATAGGTTTAACAGAATTTCATCAGAAGAGCAGGTTTTGTGGCAGGACATTTTCTGGCCAGAATTATGCTCTGCTAGACACAAACACTTCTTCCCTGTCTCTTGAAGTATGATCCTGTTTTGTTCTAAGGGCCGGGCAAGAGCTGCACATTGTCGTAGGTGGTGGGAACATGTCCTTCCTGTCCCAGGTGGGGTGCAGTCTCACCATGTTCCAACCAGTCCAGCAGGGCTGGGGCCAAAGCCAGGGCCCAGGCTCTGGGTCCTAGGGACAGCCATGGACCAGATCAGGAAAATCCTAACAAAGTCCTTCCCAACCAATCCTTACCTCATTCCTGTAGTTGTTGAAGAATAGCCAGTACTGGATATTTAGAAAGAGCACAACAAAGGGCTTATTAAAGTGATCCTTCTTATTTTCTGTATTTCTGTCAGTCAGGTCTTCAGGGATTTCCTGAGCTAGAGAAAGTATATTTTATGGGTATAGTTAGATAAGTCCCCATGAAACTTTTCGACACTTCCTTATCCTTCGAACTCACGCTCACTTCCAAAACTACCTTTTATATCTCTGCTTCTTCTGCTTCTTTCCTCTCAAATACTGTGTTTGTTTTGCTTTGGCCCCCAAAGTTGTCCTTAGCAATACAAGAAAAATGGCTGCCTGCTCTCTGATCAGCATCCTGGAATCGCTGTAAACACTAGCATAAGCTCTCAATGACATTAAAAAAAAAAAAAAAAAGAATCCCTGACTCTGAGTTGAAGTAGGCCAAAGACTGAAAAGAACACTTAATTTTCTGGTTTCAGTAGTTTTTTTTTTTTTAATGTTAACCAAGGTTGAGATTTTTAATTTGAACAGTTATCAATAGACATTTCCCATAAAAAGTTTTTTTAAAAAATTACTAACTCTGGCAAAACAATGTCATTTCTTCTGATTTCCGTTAGTATTGTTCTCTGAAATGACTGAATCATTTTCACTAAAATTTTGAACAAAATCAATCCCAAACAATTAAGATTTTACACACTGTTTTTCAACCTTTCTGACACAGTTGCGAGGATCAACAAATCTTCAGAGGCAAGATCCACTCTCAGGAAGAAGAGTCCTAAGGAGAACTCCCTGCTAAATGTTCCAGCATGATGTGGAAATTTTCATCACATGAACACTAATGCGTATGCATCTTTTCTGTATGGTAGGATGAGTCTCACCTGGACCAAAATGCAAGTCAAATGGACAACATTCTTGTTACTTTCTGGGTCCACTCACAGTACAAGGTAAATTAAATGTAAGATGGGATCTTCTGGGATGTTCAACACAACCTAAAAAAGCCCCATGTTACTGAGGCTTAATTTAAAAAGATAAACCTTTCATTTATTATGAGAAACTGATGAGTATTTATCCTGTATTACAGTGAATTTTTCTACAGAGGGCACTTGAATTTATAAGAAAGTTGTGAGAAGAAGACAGAATGATGCTGCAAGATTTACTTCTGTTCAGCTGAAGCATTATCAGACATAAATCAGATGTCACCCTTTTGCCTCTCAGGAATGCCACAGTTAACAGATGTATGAACATTCATAGAAAGGCCATCTTACAAAGGTGAAAGGAAAAGCTACAACATGCATAATGACTTCTCTGGAGGTTTCTGTAGTAATTTAGTCACCTAAATATTCAAGGGTGATATAAAGCAAACATGACTAGATTGAAGTTCTCCTGACTTTGAGAAGAATTTATGGTTTAAAGTTTGTGTTCTATAGTTGGTTATGGTCTCAACCTTACAAGTCAAATTATTATTTCTTATTGAAAACTCTAGGGAAAATGCATTATTGAAATAAATCAATGATTTCTGTAACATGATTAAAAATAATAAATATTAATCTAATGGAACTGACAGGTATTTTACCTCTAAGTTTAAAAGGAAACAAATAGCAAAAATAGTGTTACAACAGAAAGCACTACTATTGAACTAATCTCACATTAAAAACCTGTCAGGAACAGGATAACTGGACCAGATTTACATAGGGTATTTTAACACAGAGATACATTTTGCACATATTATTTTGACTGGGATTCTCACCATTTTGCTGATTTTTAAAACTTCTGTATTTTTCTCAGCACTTTATTTTTTTTACCCCACTTCTATAACTTCATGTTTTCTCTGTTTTCCCACAGGTCTCCTTTGGTGCTTCATTTCAAAAGAAAAAAACAAGAACAACAACAACAAAATGTTTTTTTTCCATGTGTCCTGCTGCTTGAACAAATATGTACATGATACAATATTTTTGGTTATATGATAAAGCTCGTCTCTCTTGTTGTGAGAGTGTGTCTCTAGGGTTGAGAGCAGAGCGGGGTTGTCTGTGGGACCAGGGCAGTCCCCAGCAGGTCTAGGTGGGGGTGGGGATGTGTGTGTACACACAACAGTCTGTACCAGCAACTGGAGTAGGGCTTTGTATTCCCAGGTAGCAGCACAGCTCAAGAGACTGGGGTCCAGGAGCCAGTAACTGGACACAGTAATTCTAGCTGCTGGAGGGGATCCACCTTGTACATACACATATACATGTTCTCACCAGTGACTTCTGTCCTGTCTAGTTAGAGAAGGGAGCAGGATGAGACCGGTGATGCTGTCCATGTTTGTGTGAGTGCTCTGTCTACCATCTATGTGGCTGGCCATGGTTATATGTATATATGTGGTCTAATATGTGTGCTCTAGGTGTGTGTGCCTACTGGGAATACATCTTCAGCCTCTCTACTAGTTGGACCCGAGGACATGGAGCTGCAGTAGCATCACCCATGCTTGTGCAAGGCCCCTGTCAGCAGGGTTCTGCTGCTGCTGCTCTTGGTGCTTCTCATGTTACAAAGAGAGAAAGGGAGATAGGCTTGAGGATGGACATGGGCAGACTGGAGGTGGGTTTTGGTGGATGACAGTGAAAGACAAAATACCTCATGTGGGAGGAAGAATAGGGAACAGAAGGAAAGAGATAAAGTGACCACAGAGGGTAGAAATGAGTCTTTTAAATGCCTTTTTTCAGATACTGAGGAACATGTACATGCAGCTAGAGTGATATATACACTCTGCATTTTGACTTTCACAAGTCCAACTGCCAGACAGCAAAGATGCACACTTTTTTCCAACATGCATTTCTCTTATAGGCCTTATAATTCTTGGTACCACTCAGCTAATCATGCTGATATTAACTGTGGCAGTTAGAAAATAATTAACTGTGGCAGAGCAAACCCTTCTGAGGAGAGCTTTTTTGTTAGAGTGAAACAAGTACTTTGTAGCATGTGTGGAAACATATTAACATTCATTATATCCCCACGCTGTTGTAGAAGTATCGATTAAAATGCTTTTTTCAGCAATGTCAAGTACATATTTTTGGTTGGGCTAAGGTGTGATCCTTATCTACTCGGTATTTGATTAACCTAGTTGTGAATAAAGAACTAAAGCATTGCAATATTTGCACAAGTAATCCATCAGTTTGATTGTATGAACAGCTTTACAGCTATTTCCAATACTTTTAAAATCTCACTAGCTAGCTCTGAAGAACAAACAACAGATTGCTTCACATCCCCAAAAGTGAAATGATCAGGACTGAAAATCCAGGCAATTACATTTCCTCCTATATGACCAAATCAATTGTTGCCTTTCTGTTTCTTTTGGGATAATAAACATTTTGAAACAGCTGTCACAGGGAGAGGGAAATCTATTAACACACTCTCAAAAGACTTCCAAGATCCAAGTTTTCGAAATAACCTAGGAGATTTTTGTGTGTATTCTGAATGGCTTATGAGAACTATGGACTTTTAGAGAATTGTAAACTTTTGTTGATGGATAGGATACAACAGGGTTCATCAGTGTCTCAAATTAAACATACATTTTGGAGTCTAAAAAAGTTCAATTTGCCTTTGATAATTTGAAAAGCTGAATGGTGTACATAATGCGGTTAATTATTTCCAATGGTAAGCAGGAATATCAAAAAACATGAAGAGAATGCTTTGGATATAGCTATTTTAAAAAGAATGTATATATATAAACTTTTCTGTGTTGTTATTCCCATCACCTGTAAGTTTTTAATATTAACGAGCTGGTGATGGTAGCTCTTAGCAATAACAGTGGGCCCCACTGGGAAAAAAAAAAAAAAAAAGAAATCCTATCACTGCCACTGTCTGGAAATGGACAAATGGCTTTGAATCAGTTGGTGGAAGGAAGTAGACAAGCCAGTCCAAGTGACTTGATAACTGTCTTTTTCCTTCTTAAGGAGAAGTTATAAGTGAGACAGATTTGCCAGTAATTTTTATTTGGAACAGGAAAAAGAGACAGTAAGATTACACCAGCAATGACTGTAATTAACAAAAATATCTGTGTACAGAAATGGATGGCAGGCCCATCTCCTGATCAACTGATATCTAGCAGAACCAGAGGAAGAGTTGGGAAGATAAGCATGGGTTTCTTCAGTTGGCTGAATAAAGGGGAAAAAAAAAAAAAAAGGCAAGAATTCATTTCCTTAGCGAACAAAGAAGTCCACCATTTACTTAATAGACCAAAAAGGTTGCCTTTGTGGAGAATGACTTGGTATTGAAAGAAATAGTATGTGATAAGGGAGTGAATGGGACAGTTACTTGAAAACTATATTGCTCAGAAAAGAGGATTTGTTCATAATATATTTTAGAACTATTTTTTTCTTACTGGTTCATGGCATTTTTTTTTAATCTTGCAAGCCAAGAGATAAAAATCCCAGTTGAATGATTAAATTGGTGTACGGTACGATAATGTCCTTTAGAGTTCAATCATATTTATTGTGAGGTGACTTTATTTGACAAGGAGGTATCCGAGAAATAAAATTTTGCTATTACTTGTATTCTAGTAAATTTACTTATATTCTAGTAAACTAAAAAATAAAAGGTACAAAACCATTTTTAAGAAGACCTGTGTTGTCCAATACAATCATTTACTTTGTGGCTGCACTAGATGTTCTAAACCATTTTCTGAACAGTCTCAGGTATGTTCTGACCTCAGCAGAGTTCGTTCAGCACTCAGGAATAGTGTGTGATATTTTGTCTGAACTGAGAGATACATCAAGACTCGTGTAAAGAAAGAATATAACCTTGCCAAAGGCTCAGTCATTAATATCCAAACAGATTTGTGTGTTTTATATCGACGGTTGACAAACCTTTGATGTTACATTGAAAAACTGAAGTGGAGAACATATCCTTTAGAAATATTTCACTCTGTCAGGACAGATATATTATAATTAATGCTGGATAGCTTTCCAGGAGCCTTGTATGGACAAGATCTACTGATTGTGTCCTATAGGTTAAATCTAAATTAAATTGCTATATATCCTGTGAAGGGATAACTTCTACAACATTTGTTGGTATATAGTGGCACAGACACTACATACCAAGCTTGTAAGGAGTAAAATAAATTAATATGCAAGGAATGGAATGGCAGAACATCAAAATGCCTGAACAATTAGTCTTTAAGTTCACAAAATATCATGCATTATGACTTCTAAGAATTACCTCTTTAAGGTATGCATTAATAATAACATTACATGATTTAAAAGGCAAAGAAGTTAATTGCATTACTGAAGTTGCGATGTTTTTACTTTTGGTTAAAAGGGCCTATTTTATATGGGTTTGATTTAATTATTCATGAAAGGATAGCTACAAGTTCCTAGAATGGGTGTTTAGACTTGGTTCCAAAAGCAGTTGCAGACATAGTCAAGAAATGTTTGAGGATACAGAACAGGCATGAATGGTCTGATTATTTTCAGAAACAAGCAGTTGCAGGAAGGTAGAACCAGGCTTGACATGCAGCATGTCTGGTAGAAAGAAGTACTACAGAAAAAAAATATTGTATCATTTTACTCTTTTGGAATTTGAAATGAGGAAAACAGAGAGGGAACATTCCTGCTATGCTTTCAAAGGCAAGCAACCATGTTCTGTTTCTTGCTGAGTACAAGCTCAGATTTACAAAACGCAAGGACTGCCATACTAAATCAGATCATCTCCCCATTATCCTACTCCCTACAGAGGCCATTAGGGAGAGAAGCAGAGGCCTTACTCACTCCCAGAAATTCTGGACAAAATGTGATTAACAAAGTGCTGCACTGAAACAGATAGTGAAGAATAATTCCTGATTCATACACCATCTGAGCACCTGCCTGTGTGATTTTTTGAATACAGTATTTTTTCAACTCAGCTCTTATACCAGTGCTACCATTGTGATGAATATCCCAACAAAACCAGTTAAAAGCTGATAGCATTAATTTTAACAGTAGTAGTTAAACTGTGTTAAAACCATGTTAAAAGGTAGAAAGATACATTTCTACGTTACTAGGTTCAACCATTTCAGAAGAAAATAATTATTTCAGAAAAAAACCAATCTTTTCTTTACAAGGTGAAGTTGATTTATACCTGATCTTTAAGGCATTTCAGCCAGAATATTAGGATTACAACTATCAGTGGATGTTACTCAAAATTGTCAAAATCTGTTTTCAGGGTTCTGCATGGAGCATCTCAGGAAGAATTATCTAAAGACAGAACCACATCCTCAGGAAGTAATACTCTTTCAGGCAAATTACAAGCAAGTCCTTTTAACGGGTTCATTATAGGCCTTTTTTACTTTGGATATATTAAAATATTTTAAATCATACCATGAAAATTATATGAGAAAAAGGGAAAAAAAATGTCTAGGAGAATTCTATTACTGATCTAACAAACAAGTGACTCCATAGAGAAATAGATCTTGATCTGAGTGTCTTGGCCTCCAGTAAAGGAGCTTCCATTATTTCTTCACAGAAATTAGTATTGATTTTTTTCTAGTAAAGAGATAAAAGACAAAAATAGGTCATGATTTCTGTGTAATGAAAAGTGATTTGGAAAAGAAAAGGGATTGAAACAGGGAATTGAGACTTCTGGGCATGTTACTTGACGAATTTCCAACACTGCGAAGACCTAGGAAAAGCGATACCTTTGTCTTTTCCTAAGCTATATTACTGCTTCATTGTATTTGACCATGCCTAGGTTTCTTTTGGAAATGTCCTGTTACGGTATTCAGAAAAGTCCAACTTTAACCCAGGGAAATACAAGTTAGTATCTTCACCTAATGCTAAACTACAATTTAGAGTCATCTAGGTCATCTGGGCAATTATATATGGAGATATTTATATTGTGTTGCAAATTTATAATGGAGGATGTCTGTAGCTCTCCCATTTCCTTTCTTCCTCCTCTTCTTCCTTGGCCAATAAATGAGAATCAGAGTTTACCAGTAAGGCTTTAGAAAAATCCTGTTCTCTCCCATGGCCACATATAACATCTATTTTATAAAGTTCATTTAGTTCTGAAGAACCAAATAACAGCTGCTGTTACAGAAAAGAACAAAACATGTATGTCAATACCTCATGTAACATTGCGGTATCTTTGTTTTCAGTAAGTCTATGTACTTCTGTCAGACGTCTGAATGTTCAAAAATACCAAGGCTTATGTGAAGAAAATAATGTCACAGTTGCTTAAACTGTTTTCTGTACTTATTATATTACTGGATTGTTTAATTTTTTACATATGCAAACACACATGCCTGTGCATGTATATACGCATCTGAGGTGAGCAGGGGGAGTCCTACTGCCTAGTCCACAACTTGTTTTGTCTGCTTACATGTTTTTGCAGACCAACTTCATACATTCAATCTTAGTGAAGCTATTGGAAAGCAACCATGTCCTGGGGTGCATCAAGCACAGCATTGCCATCCGGGTGAGGGAGGTGATTGTCCCCCTCTGCTCAGCACTGGTGTGGCCTCAGCTGAAGCACTGTGTGCAGTTCTGGGTGCCACAGTATAAAAAAGGATATCAAGCTACTGGAGAGTGTCCAGAAGAGGGCTACGAAGTTGGTGAAGGGTTTGGAAGGGAAGCATATCAGGAGTGGTTAAAGTCACTTCATTTGTTTAGCCTGGAGAAGAGGAGGCTCGGGGGAGACCTCATCGTGGCTACAGCTTCCTCATAAGGGGAGGAAGCAGGGTAGGCACCAATCTCTTCATTCTGATGAACAGTGACAGAACCTGAGGCAAGGAAGATATGTCAGGGGAGGTTTAGGTTAGACAGTAGGAAAAGATTCTTCACCCGGAGGGTGGTGGAGCACTGGAACAGGTTCCCCAGGGAGGCAGTCATGGCCCCAAGCCTGACAGTATTCAAGAAGAGACTGGACAACGCCCTCAAACACATGGTGTGAACTGTGGGGCTGTCATATGCAGGGACAGCAGTTGGACTCTATGATCTTTGTGGATCCCTTCCAACTCAGGACATTCTACAATTCTATGTTTCTAAGTAACTTAAGAGGCCAGAAATAAATCTTTAGTTAGTAATCACATTTAAACAGAAAGGCTGGGATGTGTCATGGGCAGCAGAGTTGAAGCTGGGACAGGCAGCTGATAATCAAGTTGTCTCTGAGAGATTTCCCCAGAGCTATGCCGTCCAGTGATGGTTCTGTGGTTGGCAACATCTCCAAATAACCGCCATGGCTGCTTTTCGGCCTCTCTGCACCTGCCCTCAAGTGCAGTTGTCTGCATAGGTAAATGTCTCCCTGCCACAGCCATACTTGGGTGGTGACAAAGAGCTAAAGCATAGTACGGGGCTCTACAGAGGTTTGGTTCATGTGCACAGCATATGTTCTCATGCACGGATTGTTTCTTTAATATACTGAGTACAGTTTCAGCCAACAGGAAAAGAAGGGAACTAAGAGAGCAAGAGTACCATAAAATCTGAATGAGGCCTTGGGAAAGCAAAGGAAGTCACAGTCATAATTTTCAGCTATTCTCTCAGACTGGAAGGGGTCTCATTTTTTTTTTCCTAAACTACTTTTTAAGATCAGGCTTTGCAACTCTGGAAACAGGAGAATTTCCATCGCAGACCATTGTATTAAGTTAATCGTCTTCCCTTAACAACGTTTAAGAAATTTACTGTGGCTGTTAGTTTTATGATGCTTTTTATTAATCTGACCTATTTCCATCTGAATCGCTAGGAACCTTTCATGTGTTAAACGTTACATGTGGCTTATCCAATTTTCCAGGTTTTTATTTAATTTTAGCCTGTTATTAAAAAAAAAAAAAAATCAAACGAAAAACAACTCTATGAAGCAGAGTATAAATAGATGAGGTAAATTTCCAATGTTGGACACCGTAGTATGGTCAATTCGTTTTCAAATCAAATCCTTGGTGCTGAGATACAGAGGTCAGAGTCATTATTAAACAGAATAATATATGTAAATGAATCTGTGTATCATGTGTAAAAGTAAAGAATTATATTGTATAATACATTATACAGAGATCACGTTTAAAGTTCAGATTTAAACCTATGTAAACATATTTAAACTTGCCCATGGGGCAAGTTCTGCATGTTATAACTCGAAAAAAAATGAGGATCTAAGTACTGCATATCTATTAGCAAGAACATTTATTGCAGAAATAGAACATTCCTGAGAACAGTCATGCTGCTTACTTCTTATTAGACATAAATGTTAAGTAATATCTTTTAATCCTTTTATCTGTGAGTTTCAGAAGCTGTTCTGAGTTATCTGGCAATATTATGCACTTTTAAGTTCCGTGAAGGACAAGCATCCAACAGTTTTTGACATAAAATACCATGCTGCATGTGTTGTCAAATAGAGCTTTCTGGAGAAATTATTTTCTGAAACTAACAGGTCAAATGTTGCAGATTGTTCTAATGATGCTCACTGCTGTCAAAAAGCACAATAACAAAATCCCAAATTTAGCATTTCAGTTAGAAGTGACTGCCAAAAAATCCCCATGATCTATCCCAATATGCTTCACTTTCTGCAAGATTTTGCTTCATTTTTATTTTGGGTTTTCTTCTATGAGGAGTTCTGCCATTCAAAACTGACTAAAGGGAGTGGGTGAAATTCAAAACTCACTTTAAAATTAATAAAATATTAATGAATCCTAGTCTTATAAAAATGTACCATAAAGTATAATCAGAAATAATGAGTGGTGTGATATTTGATATTAAAAAAATTACAAACACCGCTACTGTCTTTCATACCTTTTTAAAAAACAACTTTCCTTTTTTTTTTTTTTTTTTTTTTTTTTTTTTTTTTTTTTTTTTTTTTTTTTTTTTTTTTTTTTTTCCTTCTTCAGGCTACTTCTTATACCTACTAAATGCTTTGTGGTCTTAGGTTTATCTCAGAACAGTTTAGAATAAAGATAATTCTGTCTTTCAAATTGCTTTACAAATAAGTTATTTCTAGTATTTGCCATGTCAGGTGAATTAATTGATTTTCAGACAAACTTTTCTTTTGAAAAATGGTAATAACCTGGCACATTTCACTATGTGCTCTAACAAAGGCTAATGTTTAGATGTGAGAGGTTTTGACTGTTTCTTTTTGCATTGGCTTTTAAAATTTCAGGTGTAACGATAATATTAGTAATAATAATAATTTTATTTTTATATCAGGAATCTTTTTTGCTGTGGTGTAATCTCTCAGAACATCACTGCCCTGTTCTGTCCAGCACCTAAAAGAAAAATACAAAAATCTTAATTAATCGGTATTAATAACACAGATTTGAATACCAAATATAAACTATTGGTGCTTCAGAAAGGAGGTATCACACCGCTTATGAAACTAGGAATGTAAACTGTGAAAATGCCTACATCCTGTGCCAAGGCAGGAAAATACAAACCTTAAATAATGTATATAAACTTTCATTGTAGAAACAGAACAGACATTGAGATAAATAGTTTATGTACAGTTTATCTGCAATTACTTTTAAAATAGATTTAATATTTCCATCTATATGGTAGAGGCAGTTTGAGCTAGAAAACCTAGAAGAATATGCACTAGGAAAACAGTCTTGAAATGTAATACAGAGAAGAAGAATCAGAAATGTATTTCATTACTCCTTTATTCCTTCGTGACTTAGATTGTATTCATTTTTGTCAAGGTTACTACTGTTTCTACAAAATGTACAAGATGATCATCAGTTCAACAGGATGACAAAGTTGCTGTCTTTATGTAATATTCTGACTGATTAAAAAAAACAGATTTATTTTCCAAAGTGAGATTAAGTCGGTAGGAAGCGGATACCAGGTTGGAAGCTGCAGTTGTTTAGAGAAGGGAGATACTCCTTCACTTTCAAATTTTTTGCCCAAATACATGCTTTCATTTCATACCTTAGAAACCAGTATGCTTCTTTAAGGAAGGGGAAGAATGCTGGAGGACCTACAAGGAAATGTATGAAATGAGTCATCAAAATATTGGTTTGATATAAGAGAAATATGAAAAATTCTTCTAATTTTCACTCAACACAGGTAGAAAAAAAAGAAATAGAAAACAATAAAGTGTCTTCCGTATGCTTCTTCATTGTGAATGGTAGGTGTTGATTAATCCTCATACGTATTTAGGATTATTTAATGAAAAATGTGTCTGACAGGTGTATGATGGTAATAACTAGTGTTGACTGATTATATATGGCACAGTGCTGAATTAATATAACTTTTTAGAGAGGACAATAACTCCCCTGATAGATAATCTGTCCTACCTCTTTATCGTAAAGGGCCATGGCTAGGTATGAAAGGCCATTAATTTTTAACAGTTAAGACAGACATATTGGTCTCATTAAAATTTATCTTCAACATCATTATAAAGTCATAATTATAATGAGTGCCACTGTATAGTATTAGAGAAGAACCAGATAAAAATGGAGATGATACTTTTAAGATAAGATCTCCATTTTATCAATGAAACATACAGTGTACAATCCCTTCAGATTCTTTGAAGATAAAAATAATCATATACAGAGATAGCACTTGTAGTTATAGAGTTTAATGCCCAGAGGTATAAACTGAAGATTTTTGATTTCTTTTGTAAGTCAGATTACTGATGTTATTAGAAATGGCTGTTGTACATTAAGAACTTATAAAATAGTAGATACAGATTTAAGAGTTACAGAAAAGACCTTGTAATGGATCAGCCTACAGAAGATTAAAGTTCTATTGAAAGCATTCATTTCCTTCAAATAGTTTTCCTCTCAGCAGAAATGCGAACGCTGACACTACAAAACGCATGGTTGTTCTATATTCAAGTTTTACAAAACTGATATTAATGAATGTATTTGATGCCATACTTGAGGTCTATTATAAAAATATGCAAAGTCTTTAAGATAATGTGTGATTGCTATGTACTTTTTGCAGCTAGCATGCAAATGAGAATGAGAAATTTCATTTCTCTGGGTGGTATTCTCAGAAGAACAATTTTAAAATCAATACTATAAATGAAGAAAATTACCTATCAATTAGTAAAAAGAATCGTGCAGATATAACAATTATCTGTATCAGTACTATGTCATCTGATGATCTTGGTGTGTCAGAATATGTTTTATCTAATAAGAAGAAATGTAAATTATTTGAGTGAATGGATTTGATTTCCATAATCCTCATTCACTATTTTGCTTTAGCTGTTGAATATCATAGGAAGAGCAAGGATGGGGCAAACTCAGATAAAATCCTGTTAAAAAGCAAATGACAAATTTCTAGATAATGAAGTATGCATTAAGCTTGGAACACTAATGACCATAGTAGTAAAAAGTATATGGCATATTTTATGTACCTCTACCTTTTCTTTGTGCTCACTTAGATGAAAGTATTGAGATAACTATAGAGGCTTTATATTCCTTCTGTCACAAAAATAATTAAAAGCTTTAGAATGCCATTTTCTTAACTGCATTCTTTGTTTTATTTTTCTTCTTACATAAACTAAATATTTCAGTTCAACAAGTAATATTCTCAGATATCAGCAGCTACTTTTGGAAAGTGAGTTTGAGGAATCCTGAAGATTAGTTTTTTTTGCAGAGTTAAGTGCAAGTATCTTAATCGTTCCTTTCATACTAAACACATAGTCGGACTCTGTATTTGATTCATGTTTCCAGTGGTTGCTGATGTTACTTTTTTGTGTGTGTGTGTGAAAAAAAGGGGGCAACCACTAAGATACTACAAAGACATCATTTTCTCTCTGGCAGCTTTTCTGAGTTTCGTAATTTCTATTGTCTTTCAACTGGTTTTGATCCTTAGTTAAGCTGAACTCTTCTGTCCCTAACCACTTCCTCAATAACAAGCTTGTTCTTTACAAAAGAGACTTTCTTTTACTTCAGTCTGCTAGTAAAGAGCAAACTAGGGCAGAAGTATTTTAAAAAAATGTAAACAAATCCCAAACACCATACATTTTGAAAGGTCCAGGTTTTCTTCCAGTTTGTAACAAAGACAGATTTTAGAGCAGAGAAATTCTTTCAGTTGTAGTACAGTATCTATCCACTGCTCAATTTTTATTTTCAGTGCTTTGAATAGGCAAGCTGCAAGTAAGAGTAAAACAAATTGAAACCAAAACCAAAACAAACAAACACACAAACAAACAAACACAACAATGACAAAAAGAAACCCAACAAAAGTCAAGGAGATTCAAAGCGCAAATATAAAATCAAATTGAGTTGAAACGTGAGGCATTGGAGAAAAATAAGAACATATGTTTCTCTCCTCAGACCTTTTCATCTAGTTTGAAAGAAGATAATAACCTTCGTAGGCCCTCAGTAATACATATTGTACTGAATTTCTGCCATTTGCTGTAAACATGCTATTTTTTAAAAGAGAGTGAGGGAATAAGGTTGCAAAAAATAGAACTTTTTTAGAAGGTAGCAATGGAACTTTGTTAATGCACTGAAGAAATGCTTTGGCCTGAACTGCACTTTTAAAATACTGTGGTACTTGTTGCTCAGGATCCAAACAGAGTAATCATGAAATAAAAATTCCAAATAATTAAAGAATTTTAAAGATATTACATGTGACCATTTGGTAAGCGCATCCTCTAAAATATTAAATAAATGTTAAGACAATAAATATGGATGCAAACGCATGCTAACCAGTGCTGTCTTTGCAGACAACTGAACCCATAAATCAAAGTACCAATTTTTCTAGTAACCTGCCTCCTTATCTAAATCATCCATGCTGTAACTTAAAGCACAGTGATGCAGAGTTGATCTGCTACATCTGTTAAATTGGTCTTTTATTACTGAATTAGTGATTCGTTGAGTCAAATATTCCAACTCTTGCTAACTGAAATTGATTTTGCTTGCCTTTTATTAAATAATAGAATTGTTTGAATTGGAAAGGACCCTCAAAGGCCATCCAGTCCAACCCCCCTGCAATAAGCAGGGACATCTTCAACTAGATCAGTTTTCTCAGAGCCCAGTCCAGCTTGGCCTTGAATGTTTCCAGGGATGAGGCATCTACCACCTCTCGGGGAAACCTGTTCCAGTATTTCACCACCCCTCAGTGTAAAAAATTTGTTCCTCATGTCTAACGTGAATCTCCCCTCTTTTAGTTTGAAACCATTACCCCTCATCCTATCACAACAGGCCCTTGTAAACAGTCTTTCCCCATCCTTCTTACAGGCTCCTTTTAAGTAGTGAAAGGCTGCAATAAGGTCTCCCCAGTGTCTTCTCTTCTCCAGGCTGAACAACCCCAATTCTCTCATCCTGTCCTCATAGGAGAGGTGCTCCATCTCTCTGATCATTTTGGTGGCTTCCTCTGGCCCCTTTTCAACAGGTCCGTATCTTTCCTGCACTGAGGGTTCCAGAGATGGATGCAGTACTCTAGGTGGGGTCTTCTGAGAGTGAAGTAGAGGGGCAGAGTCACCTCCCTCGACTTGCTGGCCACTCTTCTTTTGATGCAGCCCAAGATACCATTGGCCTTCTGGGCTGCAAGTGCATATTGCTGGCTCATGTCCAATCTTTCATCCACCAGTACCCCCAAGTCCTTCTCAGCAGGACTGCTCTCAATCCCTTCATCCTCAGCCTGTATTGATACTGGGGGTTGCCCCAACTCAGGTATAGGGCCTTGCACTCACCCTTGTTGAACCTCGTGAGGTCATATGGGCCCACTTCTTGGCTTGTCCAGATCCCTCTGGATGGCATCCCATCTCTCAGGCATGTCAACGGCATGACTCATCTTGGTGTCATCTGCAAACTTGTTGAGGGTGCACTTGATCACAATGTCTATGTCACTGATGAAGGTATTAAACAGTACTGGTCCCAATACGGACCCTTGAGGGACAATTGGCACTGTTGTCCACCCAGACATTGTGCCATTGACCACCACTCCGGGTGTGACCATCCAGTCCACCCATCAAATCCATATCTCTCCAATTTAGAGAGAATGATTTTGTGGGGAACTGTGTCAAAGGCTTTGCATAAATCCAGAGAGAGGACATCTGTAGCCCTTCCTTTGTCCAATTACTCCATCATAGATGGATGCTGGGTTGGTCAGGCACGACTTGCCCTTGATGAAGCCATGCTGTCTGTCTTGAATCACTTCCTTGTCACCCATGTATCTTAGTGTAGCTTCTAGGAGGATCTGTTCCATGATATTTCCAGGCACAGATGTGAGGCTGACAGGTCAGTAGTTCCTAGGGTCATCCTTTCTAGCCTTTTTAAAAATGGGTGCAAAGTTTCCCTTTTTCCAGTCACCAGGGACTTCACGTGACTGCTATGACTTCTCAAATATCATGAAGAGTGGCTTAGCAACTACATTGGCCAGTTCCCTCAGGAGTCTGGGATGCATCTTGTGAGATCACATGGACTTCTGTATGTTCAGGTTCCTCAGGCAGTCACGAACCAGATCCTCATTTACAGTGGTAGGGACTTTGCTCCCCCAGTCCCTATCTTGCAGTTCATTTTCTACTCGAGAAGTATGGGAAGAGAGCTTGCCAGTGAAGACTGAGGCAAAGAAATTATTGAGTACCTCAGCCTTCTCCTCATCCACTGTTACCAGCTTACCAGTCTTTCTCATTGGGGGGGCACGTTTCCTTTGACCTTTCTTTTCTGGTTGACTTACCAGTAGAAGCCCTTCTTGTTAGTATTTGCATCCCTTGCCAAGTTTGGTTCCAGCTGTGCCTTGGCATTCCTGACCCCATCTCTGCACATCGGGCAGTGTCCCTATCCTCTTCCCAGCATATCTCGCCCTGCTTTTACAGCCTGTGCATTTCTTTCTTGCCCTTTTGTTTGACCAGCAGGTCTTGACTCAACCATGCCCACTTCTTGCATTCCTTAACCAATTTCTTACACCTGGGAATCAAGAGCTTTTGTGCTCAATAGAAAGCCTCCTTAAAGATCTGCCAGCTCTGTTCTGCTCTCTTGTCCCTGAGGACACTTTCCCAGAGGATCCTATAGACTAACTCCTTGAAGAGCTGGAAGTTGGCTTTCCTAAAATTCAAGGTCTTGACTTTATTCTTCACCGACCCCACATCCCTCAGGACTGCAAACTGCATTAGCACATAATCACTGCAGCCCAGGCTGCCTCCAATCTTGATGTCAGCAAGTAGCTCTCTTAAATTGCTAAGAGAGGTCCAGTATTGCATCTCCCTAGTAGGGCTGTCTATTACTTGTCTGAGGAAGTTATCTTCAATGCATTCCAGGAGTCTCTTGTATTGCCTACAGCCTGCCATGCTACTTTTCCAGCAGATGTTGGGGTGGTTGAAGTCCCCCAGCAGGACAAGAGCCTGTGAGTGCAATGCCTTCTGTAGCTGGAGTAAGAATGCTTCACCAGTAGTCTCCCCCTAATTGGGTGGCCTATAGTAGACAGCAACCACAAGGTTTCCTTCATTGCCTCGGTGTCTGGTTCTTACTCAGTAGCTTCCAACCTGCTCGTGGCTATTCTTCAGAGACAGCTGTTCAGACTCTATAAATCTCTTGACAGAGAGACCGAGCCATCCAACCTCCCTTCCTCGCCTGTCCCTTCTGAAGAGCCTGTTGCCATCAATGGCTGCACTCCAGTCATGGGACCCATCCCACGAATTTTCAGTAATGGCCACTAGGTTGTAGCCTTCTACAGCACAGTGGCTTCCAACTACTTCTGTTTGTATGTTTGTCATATTCAGGGTTTATGCTCGTATGTTCTGTATAAAAAGTGTTTAGACTTAAAAGAATGTCCGAATCACTGCATTTAAGATTCTATTGCTTTATTCAAATGGTCATCAGAGAATAAAAATTTAAAAACAAATAATTCCTGACAAGTGACAACTAACTCCTTATTTTAAAAGATTTACTCTCGTTTTGTAGCAAATAAACAAAGAGAAAGTCAAATCAAGGAATCAAAACTACTTTGTAATGTTAGGCAACAAGCTTTGATTAAATATCTTTTTTCTATATACATTTCAGCACAGTTGTTTAACAAAAAAACCCCAAAACAAAACCAAAACCAAATAACACCATTAAACTTTAAGAAGGGTGGGAGTACCACCCCTGATGCAAAACCCAGATATACAGCTACATATTTGTAACTTTGCATTTTAAAGGTAAGGTTTTCCAGGTGAAACATGGAAATGAGAAGCAAAGGATAAAACTTGCAAGAAAACTGGTTAATGGCTACGCAAACAGAAAATACTTGTCACCCTGGACGTTACTATAATGTCCTACTGCAAAAGTCCAGGGAGGCTGGCATACAGGTCAGGTCTTTGAAACAAGACAACAATCCAAAACCTACTGAGTGCACCTGGCCTTTTCTAGATAGGGGGCACAATTTCCTCAGAAATTTGTCTCAGCTACTTATAAACAGAAAATATTTCCAGCCCCTAATGGGCTACATTATTATGTGCTGTGAGTATGTATTGAGCTACTGGGGAGACTGAAGGAGATTTTGAAAGTTATTTGGTTGAAACTGGAATGATAAACTGAGTTGAGGACAAAAATGTTGTTGAGAAATTCAGAGAGAAACTCCGAAGATTAAGTTCCTGAGAAAACTGGGTCAGGGATTCTCAGTGAGTTGCTTGCTCTGTTTGTCAGGTTGTTCCTACCTGAAAGTCGTATGACTAATTAAAGAGTAACCTCTCATATTTAATTGTGTTGGTTTGTTTCTGGAAACAGGAGAGTCAGAAACCATTTAACCATGAAATGCTTTGGGCAGATGTTTATAATACCAGCAGGGACAGGGAAATATTAACTAGAAAATACTAATCAAGACTAAATTCAGCAAGGTGTTTAATCCTCTGAGACATTCTGATGCTAGTAAGTCTCCACCAGAGTCTACCTTGAATAAACAGAGAGCAGTGGCTGAGCTTGTGGAAGCTAGTGATTCCTTTGCTTGCATTTTAGCTTGTCTGGTGAGGTTTTTCTCTGTCATTGACCACTTCTAGTGACTTGGAAAGAGACCATTCCAGGACAGAGACTATAAAAGACCAGAGATCCCTTGGGGAAGGTGGGATGGAGTTTCTTGAGCATTTGAGGGATTTAAACAGGACAGAATGGCATCTCTGCTCTCAACCCTATCGTCAAATTAGAAAGCAAATTTTATTTTCATCTCTAATTCCTATCACAATATAGATGCCTCCAAAATATATGTGTTTCTGAAAGTGTGCTTGTAATCTTGTCAGCCACAGGGTTACAGACATTTTTGGTTTCAAATGCTTCAGACTCTTTGATCGGGAGAGAAATAAGGGTCTATAAATGGGACTTCACAACAATTAAGCAGTTAATATGAGATTTATGCTTCAAATGGTCAGGTCTTATTTTATGCATATGTATAATTTGATATGCAAATAACTTACATTATTTGTCTATGTACAAAACATACAGAAAATACAGCTCCTGAGGCAAGATGTATAAACTTGATTTTCACTGCTTCTTTTGAAACATCTTTATCTTTTAGATGTCCAGATGTATTGCCACTTCAGTTTTATCTGATAAAGCATTATTATGATTTGGTTGTTTTAAGATTCATAACAGAAAGGATGTTCAAAGGTATAACTACCTCACAGGAAGTATGCAGGAACACAAAAGGTTCTGTCTAGTCCAATAACCATCATTGTGGTTACTGAATGAGATTCATGACTTTTCTTCATGATGTTAAAACTTAAATTTAACCCTATGCATGAACAGTCTGGACTATAAAATAATTTTGTTCTGAGATTTTTCCTGTTCTATTGAAAAGAGGTTGAAGGAAAAATAACTTTTTCAAAGTGCTCTGGGGTCTTGATCAAATTATTTTTGTGGGATAAGTAAGTGAGTCAAAGCAAAAATCGAGATTGGTGATAAAATTCTCAATTGACAACTGATGGTCTCCATTGTCACCGAGGTGTTATTTTTTCCCTTTCTGTTCTGTGAATTATTGATATTTCCTCTGACTCATAAGCAAAAGTGAAATGTACATTTTGATGTGAAGGTGAGGAGTGCATATTGTTGTGAAATATAAGATCTAAAATATTTCATATTGTTCAATGTCAAATGCATTTTTTTTCTGTTTTACGCAGAGATGAGCATTGACATTCGGATTTCTGATGGTATTTAGACTTCTGATTTTAGCTCTGACCCGTAACAGAAAGCATAAACAGGTTTTCTATTGAGAAATTTAAATTCAGCCTACACATAAAATTCTGGGTATTTGGATACAGTGTCCTGGATTCACACTTCATCTAGTTGTGAATTATATATGTTAGTAATCTATTAAGCAGATGCCATCACATCTTAGTCACCTCCTTTCAGGTAGTTATAGACAGCAATAAGGTCTCCCCTCAGACTCCTTTTCTGAAGGTTAAACAGCCCCAGCTCTCTCAACCACTCCTCATAAGACCTGTGGCCCAGGCCCCTTACCAGCTTCATCACCCTCCTCTGCATTCTCTCTAGTACCTCAATGTCCCTCTTACGATAAGGGGCCCAAAACTCACCAGTACCGAGTACAGTGGTACAATCACTTCTTTAGTCCTGCTGGCCACATTACTCCTAATGCATGCAAGGATGCTGTTGACCTTCTTGGCCACCTGGGCACATTGCTGGCTGATATTCAGCCAGCTGTCAATCAACACCCCCAGATCCATTTCTGCCAGGCAGCTTTCCAGCCATTCTTCCCCGAGCCTGTAGCACTGCCTGGGGTTGTTATGACTCAAGTGCAGGACCTGGCACTTGACCTTGTTGAACCTCATACAACTGACTTCAGCTCAATGATCCAGCTGGTTCAGATCCCTCTATATGACCTTCCTACCCTCCAGCAGATCAACACTCCCACCCAGCTTGGTGTCATCTGCAAACTTACTAAGGGTGCACTCAATCCACTTGTCCAGATCATTGATAAAGAGATTAAACAGAACTGGCCCAAATACTGAGCCCTGGGGAATACCACTCATGACTGGCCACCAACTGGATTTGAGTCTGTTCACCACAACTCTTTGGGCACAGCCATCCAGCCATTTATCCATTGCAGAGTACACCCATCCAGGACATGAGCTGCCAGATTCTCCAGGTGTCCTGGTTTTGTTAAAAGCAGGTTTCTCTTTTAGTGAATTTTTCTTTCAGTTAAGCCCTTCTTAGTAACTTTTCTGAAGTTGGATACATGTTTTGGTAGACATAGCAAAGGAATGCAAGGTCACTGATAAGGATGCATGTCCCATAAGTGAGAGGGGCAAGGAAGAGTGAACTGAACAGGTGACTAAAATTGACCAACTAAGTATTCCCATCCATGTGATACTTCATATAAAAGTGGGAGATCATGAGGGTCTCACCCCTTTTTTCCCTTCTTCAACTATGGACGACATCTGGGAAGGACCCTGCCTGCCGTCCCTGCAAATCTGAGGCCTAGTGACAGACCCTGCAGCCTTGAATCCAGTTCTGGTTTGGTGCAGAGTCCAACCCAGGACTTCCGGGTGCAGGCCCTGCTGCTGTTGGAGCAGTTCTGAGCTGCTGGGAATTCAAGATTGGTTTTGTATATTTTGTATTACCTCCTCCGTTTTATTAGTAGTATTAGTAAAACATTTTTAATTCTTTCCAACTTGCAAGTCTTCTCTCTTTTTACTCTCCTGTCACCTTCCCTTAGTGGGCAGAGGTGGGGCTGAGAGGGAAGAAAGGGGAGAGGGTTAACAGAGCATCTGCCGTGGCTTCTTGTCACCCTGCAATCAAACCTTGACACCAGGAGAGTGCTGTGGGATACGGTGTCAAAACCTTTACTGAAGTGTAAGTACACAACATCCGCTGCCTTTCCCTCGTCTACTAGGTGGGTCGCCTTGTTGTAGACAGAGATCAGGTTGGTCAAACAGAAACTGCCTTTCATAAACCCATGATGACTGGGCCTGATCACACATATGTGATGTGTGATGTTACTCAGGATGATCTGCTCCATGACCTTCCTCTGTGCTGTTCTTGATTCATGCAGTCCTGAAATGAGGGTTTACTTCTCCTGTGTACTCAAATTTGTCATGTGGCTCCCCAGCAAGTACTGTTTCAGGCTTATCTGCAGCACTTGGTACAAGGTTTTGTCTATAGAATATTATCACAGTTCGGCTCTGTGACTTATCTCGTGCTCCAGTAGCTATCATTTTCCACTTTGCTTCTGGTTGGTATTAAAATGCCCTGCATTTCCTACACTCAGAAAACAGCTTTCTTTCTTTCAGTCAGTTGTCTTCCTGTGAAGTGATACCCCCATGATTCTTGAAGCTGTTAACCATATTTGGTGAGACAGCAGGTACAAGACGTTTATTCTTGTTGGTATCTCTTTCTTTGTTAAGGGTTTCCTCTCAACCATGAATATCCAATGGCTATCATTGTCATACCACTTTATTCTGTTAAGTCTCAATTTGGGCACACTTTCTGTTCCATAGAGAACAGATGCTGCACAGTGGAGGTTTCCGTGGAGGGTTTGCTGTGCACGTCTGGTAGCACAGTTGATTTGCAGACTCTGCAAGGCACCATGAAAACCTGTCTGCAGGCCAACAGCCCCTACCTAATGTTCCCTGGTCGTGCTGGGTTCACAGACCATGCCCCGGAAAGAACGACTTTGTACAACACTTCATCCTGTCAGTGGCCTAGTTGCTGGATGTATACAAATTCTAAACAAGTGTCTGAAGTCCTTTTTTGACCCTGCCCTCAGAGACTTCCCCCTACCCAAAGACTTGTGGGCTGAAAACTGCATACTTGGATGTACGTCGGCACCATGCTTGGGACCATTGAATTTCTAAACATGACTTTGAGTGTATGGAGTAAGAGTGGATATACTAGATTTACTACTTAGGTGGGTGTCATGGCCCTAAGGGCACTGCCAGTCCTGGCTGTCCTTGCCCACCCCATGGGGTTCCCCCCACCTTGCCCATGACCTAGGACACCGTGTCAGCCCCCCAGGCCTCCTCTCACCCTCCCCATGGCCCAAGACCCCATTGCAGCCTCTCGGAGATGTCAACCCCTGCCCCAGTGATGTTACAGCAGGGCTGGTCTCTAGCTCCCCACAGCTCTGCCCTGACTAGCCATGGGACCTGTCAAGCTGGGACCAACCACAGGCCCATGTCCTCAGGGAGGTGCCTGATGGCCAAGGCTGGGGATAACGTGGTGCCTCCAGGCTGTTCTGCTCCTGATTTGGTGTGGGGTGGGTCCTGGCTGCCGGGTCCTGGCTGCCAGGTCCTGCCATCACCCACCTGGGGAGAGCCTGGTGCTCCTGGCACCTTGACAGTAAACAGAAAGGGAGCATGTTCTTGAGAGGCTTTGCTGATTAGGATCCTTATCTATTTCTTATTTGGAAATAAGTAGAATGAAACATTTTACATCAAAGAGAAAGCATCATTTAATCACAGTGATAATCAAGTCATACATGTTAATGTGTTAAGCTCTTAGACTGAAAAGTTTATTTGGTGGGCAATGCAGACATTTTAGCATGACATGCCTTAGAAAATATTTGTAGAATTGAGCTGAATTCACATCACATGCTTTGAGACAGTTGCGAGTTCGAACTGATATATGAAATGACTGAAGTGCTTATGCTAATGTTGGAAGGACATTAATGTGTCCAAAGCGTACTAGGTGTATAGCTTGCTTGATATCCCTGTTGTTTTTCCACCATTGTCATTACACACGATAGAGATGCTTTATGAATATGTTCTCTACCAATTGCCCCATTACTATACTCCTAAAAGAGTTGTTCATAAAATCAGTGGTGTTCATGAACACAATTTTTTTTAGAATAGTTAGCTAATCAGGCGGAAATTGTTTAGATTCAGAAAAGAGTTCACTCAGTTTGCTGGTAGTCACCTTTATATCAGGTCCTGGTCCTGTGAAGTCAGTCTCTGTTGGAAACAGCAGGTACATTTTGTCTTCATGGTATGTATAAGAGAGCATTGGATTTGACAACTAGCAGCAGAATGAGAACATTCACAATTTGGACACCATTGATTAACTGACCTACCGCCAGCAGTTGTGAAGTAGAAGCTGTGATAAGTCTGTCAATGCTGAACAATTTCACAAGGAAGAAACAAATCATTCCACATTGCAAGGCTATTCAAATGCTAATTTTTCCAATAATAAGTCTGACAGCAAGGGTGGTACCCATGAAGACTTACAGTTCTATATCTTCTCAAGGCCAGAACAGCACTTCAGATTTTTCCCTTAAAATATTTCTTTTGTGAAAAATCCCATATGACAGTTTTTATGTTAATACAATAACTGTCATAGATTATTCTAAAAGCAAACAGGAAAAAACGAAGTCTTCCAGAATTCAAAGCTACTTCACTTGTTCATACGGTTCCTTGTGTACTTGTCCAAGGAAAACAACAGATGAGTTTAATGTCTTGTCCATCAGTTATGAAACAAATAATCACTTATGGGTATTCTAATGCATGTGTAGCAGTAGACAGGGATGGGGAAAGGTAATATTTTTAATGAAGATCAGAAACGAATCAGTTTTGATATTGAAATTATTGTCAGTGGGAATTAACATTTTGGAAAGGCAATGGAAATTTCTATTTAGTATTTATACAATATAAGTGTAGATAGATTATGGCTTATATGATTCAGTCTTTATATGAATGATAGTTGCTTGTTATTTTTATGTGATGAGAAGGATATATTTAAGGTACTGCACTGTGATTCAGCATGTCAGTTCTGCTCTGCTTTGGCCACAGACTTCTTAGATCATATCCATATCTTTTTGAGATATGGCCTCTAAAGCATTGTCTATCCATCTCTGGGGTTTTGGAAGAATAAATATGTTAGTGTCTGAGTCATCAAGACACTCTGATGGTAAGACAAAAAGTAACTGTGAAGATTAAATGGACATGCTTTTTCTTCTTTCTTGTATGCAGAGTTTGCCTTTGCTTCTTGCTGAGTTAATCTGATATTAGTCAGTCCTGTCTTTACTTCTGTACATTGATCTAAGGCTTTACTCTTCTGCACAGTCTCCTTATAGGAGTCCACAACAACAGCAAGTCAGGTAAAATATTCCAGCCCTTATTCTTATTGAATAATTTGTAGAATGCTGGTCAGTCCAATGCTGTGCCAGGCTTTCCATGAAGTCAAACGATTAGACATGCACAGTGTGCATGCAACCAGTCAGGAGAAGCGCAAACTGTTTTAGTGACACATAGGTGTGTTTTGAGGGAAGATCACTATGAAAGTCAGGGCTTATGTATTTCCATCTTTCTTTTTCATGATAATATTTTTCATAAATTTAGTTTGAAAATACAATAGTGCCAACAACATTGTCTTTTCTTTATTGTGGGTTTTTGTTCTTAAGGGCATGTAAAAATGTTATTGATTTATGGGGACTGCTTATGAATTGAGTGGGATTACAGTTCTCCATTTATGAGAGCTGTAAGAAACTAACAGAGCCTCATGACTCTGTTCCAAAAAGAACTGGTCATCATCTAACAGTGAATGTAAAACAATCAAACAAACAAACACAAATAAAACCCCCCCCATTTTGTCACTTTTGTTGGCCAATATTCTATTAATATAACTATTCCATGAAATGGAAAGACAAAACACTGTGGAAAGTATCAGGAAATGTCTGAGTTGCCAGCAGAAGGACTGAGAAAGGAAAAAAGCTAGACATGAAAAACTTGCTAAGAGCAAGTTAAAAGGAGCTTGGACTTTCCTCTTGCTAAGTTCTAGAGAATTTTAGATGCAATTTTTAAATATGGGAATTGTATCAGACATGCCAGATTCTTTCATTTTCTCTGCAGAAAAGCAACCTGTGGTGCTCTGAATTTTAGGTAACTGCTTGTTTCGGAAGATAGCTGGAGATACCTCTGAAGCACACTGATAACAGCACTACTTTGAAACATATGCTTTCAATTCTATCATGCTGCCCTTCTATGTGTCTTTTGGGTGATTGTTATGGCATTAATTGCTAAAAAGAAAGTTTTAAATAGTTCGATTTCTAGTGATAGAAAAATACCCACTTACATGCTTTTCTCTGACAGCTCTACACTCTGTAGCACAGTCACTTCTGTAGGGTTAGACATGTTCTTCTAGACCCGGGCACCATGATATCTGAGGTTCAGAAAAGATAACGTGTTCTAGAAAAAGCAGAATTAGTCATTGACAACTTAGTTGTTATACAGCAAGAATTAACAGGAACAGTTGCTGCTGTAATATCTTTTTTTTTTTTTAGGCAGGAAAATACTATCTGCCTTGTTAACAGTGCTTCAGTTTCTTCAGAGTGCAGATACACTTCTGTGGTGAACTGATGCTGACCTGGGGTGGTAAAAAAACAGATGAGAAAAATAGGTAATATTGTCAGAAATTTGAAGATCCACTACTTAATGAAAATACAACAGATTAGTTTATATCAGTCCCGACACTACAATTACACATTCTGCCAGTTCTGTCGCAAACTTACGAAACATCCAATTTAGAAATATTCGTACTACATACACAGTAACGGCTGATGAAATGAATAGAGTTTATCCTTCTGACAGAAATTTTATATGGACATTTACCCTGGGAGCTCTTAGCGTAAAACATAACCTGAATGTTAATAAGGACAAATGTTTAGAACCCAGAACAGGTGTTAAGGCATGCACCTTGCAGATAAAGCCAGTAGTAGCTGCTGAGCTAAATCTTCTCAAACATCTCTGAAATGTTGACTCTTAGCTGTAATGTTTGACTGCTCAAAAAGACACCAAGATTTTAGCGCCAAGTTTATGTGATCATTGTTGAGTTTCCTTGAAAAAGAGAAAGCAAATGATGTTGGACTACTGCTGAATTGTACAGGAAAATAATTCTGAATTTTATAATATTAATAGTGAAAAAATTACTGGAAATTAGTAATAATGGCAGTTGTTTAATTCATTGTGAGGGTGCTGCAACACTGGCTTCTCCCTACTGGAAGCCACAAGGGATCCCTGGGCTGCCAGGGCAGGACCCTTATCAGGCAGGGCCTGTCCCATTGCCCCCAACAAGGTCATTTATTTGGATATAGAACTGGTGGTTTGAAACTAATATCTGCAAAAGTTTTAGATACTTCTGTGCCAGACTTTGAATTAAAAGGCAATCTCTTTGAAGAAGACCTTTATTATACCTAAAATCTGGACCTAAGTACTCTGAGGGGGATTTTCTAGTCACAGAAACAATTCTCTTCTTTGGGGTTGAAATAAAACCCTGAGTTTATCAAGTCAATTTATGTTTATCACTGGTAAAAAAGTAAACTGTTTGTTTTCTTCCCTTACACACTTCCAGGAAAATAGGAAAATATTTCCCTATTAACAGATGTAGTTTCTAATAAGCACTGATTTATTTATGAGATGTTTACAAGTGGGAGCACTAGCAATTGATCCTGTCTGTGTCAACAGAGGGTAAGTTTTCACAACAACTCTCTCTTTCAAGCTCTCTGGAACCTGGAGAGGCACATTACAAAGTCTGAGTGGAGAAGAGGGAAGAAAGAGGCGAGGAGAGATGAAGTGAGGCGAGGTGAAGGAGAGGCGAGGAGAGGAGAGGAGAGGAGAGGAGAAAATTTGAATTATATGCCTAGTTGTAATAGCATTAAAAATATGAACCATTAGAGGTGTTACAAGTTCTCCTCCCTCTTTCCAACATGGTACATAGTCAGTTGTGTTATTGCTACTGGTTTGTAGAAGACTAAGCAGCCAAAACAGGCTTCTGAAATCCGTATGGACTTAGTGCTCTGACTTTGAGTTCAACTGCTGTAGCACGGAGGCTTGATTAACATTGCTTCCACTAACAGCACCATGAAATAGAAGATTACATCACCAGGAAATACTCTGCAGTCTAAAATACAATTATAAATTGGCATTTTTGGAACTGTATAACTGCAAACCAGAAGCTGGTCATGTCTACAGCAACACTAGGTCATCATGTAGCAGTGACAATCATATGTATGTAGGGGACTGCCAGCAGAAGAGCAATAAAACCACAGAAACTAATACTAATGCTTTCCTTTCTGGAAACAAACTATTAGTCAGGTGAAAAGTATTAGCAGTTTGGGTTTTTGGGGTTTTTTTTGTTTGTTTGTTTTTTTTGTTTGTTTTGGTTTGGTTTTGGTTTTGGTTTTGGTTTTTTTGGCTAAAGGCCATGTAGTTTACTCCAATGAAACATTGCTGTGTTGGTTATTTTTTGTTGGAACTGATATATAGATGGGCTTGACTATATTATACCACACTCTAGTATTAATCAAGTCCTAATATTTATAGACTTAGTAGTTGTAGAAAACCAAATAGAATATTGACAAGGCAATACAATGTTTAACTTGCAAGCAATTGATAAATAAACTTCAACAATATGAAATATTAAGTGTACATTTTCCTGAATCTGCTAGCAAGACAAGAAATTTTAAACCTGACTTTCTTATGTATTAAAGGTAGACAGCAAAATGTTGTTCTCATGTGCCTAATTCAACTGTAGCT
Organism: Pampusana beccarii; assembly: GCA_013399365.1. NCBI lineage: Eukaryota > Metazoa > Chordata > Aves > Columbiformes > Columbidae > Pampusana > Pampusana beccarii. The sequence continues at coordinate 245,757 of VWYH01005835.1, read as the reverse complement.
CTATATACAGAACACATGCTCACTCCTTTTCAGTTCTACTTTCTCTGTTCCACTTGAAACCATGCACAAAAACACAGTAGTACTGCACACTGGAAGAAAAAGATATTTTAATGTTCATAACAAACCCAGAAATACCCACAGAGTAGAACAACATTGATTTCTGAAAAAACATTGATTGCAGTCAATAAACCATCTTAAAGGCACAACCAAAATTGTCAGACGGTTAACAGATGGAGAAGTAGGCCAACATAACAGCAAGGAACAAAAGCTTCTGCCTTACTGGACTCTGAAGTCACTGAGACTTATCTAAGTTGCTCTTCAAAAGCTCTTGTACAGATGCAGTGAGGAATAAAAATCAATCTCTTGAAACATTTACTACTCATATATGCTCTCTCCTCTGCTTTGCAGCAATGAGCAGGGAAAACCTTGTAACAGGTCCTAAATGAACACAGTTTTTAGCATGGTGCACTATCGCTAATGGATTCTTATTTGAATCTTATAATTTACAAGAAAACTGTGATGATACAAGAGCTGCTTCAGGAGCCATTCAGCCTTCGTTTTATGAACAGTCATGAGAGGTGGGAGACAGCTTACCTGGGTCAGTAACCCCTTCAGTCATACAGTTTTAAGATAGCACTGCAGGTGAAGCAGAACTTAGTATTGTAGCTTTAGTGCTCAGACATATATTCATTTCTTCATACACAGGTGCACTTAGTGGCCTGAGGAATTTGACTTTCAGGCCATATTTGTGAATACGAGATGTGAGAAGAAGGAGGTCCTTTGTAAGCAATAATCATCCACACTTTACAATGAGAGTGGCAATTAGTGCATTAACTTCTCAGCATTGTGTGTGCTGCCTCCTAACAGACAGAATGCTCAGAAGCTGTAGCCAGTTGATGTTCTCTTTTTATGAAATATTGCTGAGAAGTTATTTATTTTATGAAATGATTTTTTGAGTTTAACATAAAATTCAATTGTAACTTCTGCTGTGTTTCTATTGACATTCTAATACACATTTTGCTTTTAATCTCTCAGCTTGCCTGTTTTTCTAGACACTTCTTACTGTCTAGTATTTCAGTGGCTATAACAATGCTATCCAGACTATATCAAACCTTCAACAAAAATATAAGAAGTCCCTGATGATGTATCATGCTGGAAAACCCTGAAATTTATTTATTTCAAATAATTCCAGTGTTCTTCTGGTACACAAGAATATGTCTTTACCTTGAAAATTCTTCCAGGTTTGCCCTTTCAAAGCCTTTTCTCAGTCTCCTTCTCTGCCTCCTACCTTTCACAGAATCTTTTTCCTTTCTCTGGTAAAAGTCCATAGAGCAATCACCTGTAAGGATGCAATGTGCTACTTTTAGTACAGTTTCTTTTTTGTTATGATGATAGCTCACTCTAGCCAATTATTTAAAAAATAGTAATAATAAAAACATTAACAAAATGTTTAAATATTTGAGGACTGCAGTTTTACCTATAGCATTTCCTACTTCAACCGTCTGTTCTTGAGAATCTCACATAATGAATACTTTTTTTCTACTAAGATTTTTCACTAGAACTTCAGCTGGAAAATTTAATGTTATGATTTGGAAGTGCTGTTTTGATGTTTTAAAGGAATTTTCAAGCAGATTTGTGTTTCATGGTGTGGTAGTTGCATGTCCCCCTGAGATCCAAAGCCTTCAACCGGGCAGCTGATGGCTCCTCAGCACCTTTTATGGCCCATTGTGCCTGTCCCAAGGTACACATCTGGGGTGGCACCAAGGTGCTGACAGTCACATCTTCCCCTGCCCCAGGGCAGGGTGACTTCACTTCCATCCAGCTGCTGGGGCAGGAGGGGTGAGACCCTCAGTCAATTGACAGGGTCCTCAACAAAGGAGGTGCCCAGAGAAACTGAGAAGCTTCTGGACTACGTTGTCATGCCTACAGCCAGATCTGACCAGGCTATAAAACCGGCCCGCCGCCGAAAGCCCCCTTTGAGCGGTGTTCTTGAGGGAGCGGGACTGTGAACTGGAGCCCTCACCTTAGACTGGGACACTGTCTAAGGAGACTTCCCAGGTTTGAGAGCACCTCACCTCCTCATTTGGGTGAGTGGTTATTTTTCTCTACTGGGTATATCCTTGAGTGAGTCCTTGCCCAGCCCAGGGAAGTGTGAGTCCTCACCTCACCCAAGAGAGTGATTATTTCTTGTGTGTGCCCTGGAGTGAGCAGCCTCTGTTTTTTTTGTTTCTTGTGAGTGTATGAGTGCACATTGTGGATCCTCATTATTCTTATGTTGTCGTTCCCCAATTATTTCCTCAACTGTTATCTGAACCAGTATTTTACATTGTCAGAGTGCTAAATAATTGTATAATCCCTGTTCCTAATCTGTTTTTTTGCTATACTTTTCTGGATAGGATAAAGTCTGTTTTGGAAGTTATTGTCCATCTAAAACTGACTTTGGGGTGCCTCCGTGACACATGGACTATGAGAAAATAAATTACAATGATAAGTTATCCTGGAAGCATTTTCAATTGAAAAGAGTTGTCTTTGCCTCCGGAAAGCTAAACATTCATCAGAAAGTGGATTTTTTTTTTTTTTTTTTTTTTTTTTTTTTGGTGTTTTTTTTTTTTTTTTTTTTTATTTTTTTTTTTTTTTAAATTTTGTTTTTTTTTTTTTTTCTTTTTTTTTTTTTTTTTTTTTTTTTTTTTTTTTTTTTTCTCTTTTTTTTTTTTTGGGAGGGGGGAAGATCTTATGTAGTTGAAAAATCAGGTTTCTGTTAAAAATAGGCTGCGTATATTTCCTCCATACATTTTATTTTCCATTACTTTTCACCGTATTACTCCTCTTCTAAGACATATTCCTTCAAATAAAGTTACGGTATTTGATGTCTGTCTGGTAGTATCCTGTCTTCATCTCCCCTTCTGTATTTTTGTGTTTTCTTTGCTGGTTCTTTCACTTTGCATTTCACAAATGCTATATTTGAAATGAAGCATATGGGAGAAAGGTGGATGGAGAGGAAGAAGCAGTGGGAAATCTTACTCCTTTTTTCTTTAAAACTGTTTTGATATTGCCACATAATTGATGGAATATCCAGGTAGGGTTTATGATGATATAACATTTTTGCAAGTGTTGTCGGTTCAGTCTGTTGAACTTCCACAATGGCTCCCTGACACCTCTACAGAATTGCTTTCCTTAACCACAAGACAAAATATGTGTCGTGCTTCTTTCTTCCCATCCTCCTTCATTTAAGAAGTAGCAATTAAGTACTTTTTCTCAACTTCCTCTAAGAACATAACCAACCTGTGGGGTGTCTGTTCCAGCCTGTGCTTTTTACACCAGGAAAATCCTCATAAATAACATTTCTATGTCTAAAACATGTCTATTGCTAAAAAAACCCAACAATGACAGAGTGTTTCTTTCTCCATTTTCACCCGTGGAATGAGACAGTTTCAGAGATGTCCCAAGTTTCTCATTCCTTTCAGGCTTGAAGAAGTCACTTTTACAGCTACTTTGTGTCATTAATATGAATTAAAGTAACTGAAGTAGTGTCTTGGGAAACCTGACCATCATTTGGGTATGTGTGTGTTATTATGCATGCAGAGCATATAAAGGACCTGTGGTTTGAAGTTTTAGTATCTTAATGTGTTGCCATCAATAATCTGAAATGTGGAGATAATTTATTAAAGGCAATGTAAACACCAAAGAACAGGTGGGATGAGATGCCACCCCATTCCCAGGACCACTTGGAGGATTTACTCTGGTGTAACCACAGCTCTCTAGCTGTACTAGCACGGCCAGTACATGCCCAATTAGGGCTAGAAGTGAGCTTGACCTGGAATATGCAGGGAGGCAGATGAGGGAAGTGACACTCTTGAGTTGTCCCGCAGATCCCAAGGCACTGGCAGTCAGTTGCCCATTCTACTTCTGATTTTAGATACAATTTAAGTAGAAGGTAGAAAGAACAGCCTGTGAGAACAGGAAGAAAAAGTGTAAGAACAGTTACACTGGGCAAGTAATGTTCACATATATGAAAAAACAGAGCCATTGAGTTAGAACAAAGTATTTAAATGTGTGATATACCAACAGTCTAAGAGAAACCTTTTCTGACTTACTGCTGAAAGGTACTGCTCATCAGTAGCACAACTGAAAAGGGATCCTGAAATGCGTGGCATTATAAAATATAACTGGAGTACGATTTACTACATGATTATCTAGATAAAAGGAATGAATTTTTTACATAGAGGGTGGTGAAACACTAGCCCAGGTTGCCTAGAGAAGTGGTAGATGCCTCACCCTTGGATCTGGTTGAAGATATCCCTGCTTGTGGCAGGGGTGTTTGACTAAATGAGTTTTGAAGGTCACTTCCAACCCAAACTTTTCTATGATTCTATGTTGTTGTGTATTGATAAGGATCATGGCTGAAATATTGTGGCAAAACTAGTTCTTCCAGCCCCGGGGTTGTCAAAGGCTAAAAGGAATCATGCCTCAAACATTGTAGCAGGAGATGGCACATTCAGTATAGGGTGAACTGCGATTTACGTATCAATGGCAAGCTAACGAGCCACAGCCCAGGCCAGCTGCCCGATACCAGAGGGCACATAGCTCCATCTTCTGATATGCCCAGCTTGGCACACAAAGGGGAAAAGCTGAGACCCTTCAACATGGCCCGAGACTTGTTGAGATTTGTTGAACTTTCGCAATCACTCCTTCCCCCCAAGACTTTCCTCTACTCAGAGGGCTATAAAAAAGCTCACCTAAAACAGCACTGGTAGGGAGCCCACCACCCTGAGGACCCTCTGCCCATCAGCCTTGCTGCAGGAACTGGACCAGATACCGGAGGATGCTGCACTTCTGATCTACAAACCCCAGCATCCTCGCCATGGGACACTGGAGACCATGCATCATCATACAAGTCTCATCATCCACGCTATGGAGCCGTCAGAGTGGCTGGATCCCTCACCCTTTTTTTTTCTTCCTTCCTTTCTCTCTGCTTTTTCCTTCTCTCTTTTTTTCTTCTATACCTTTATTTCTTTATATCTTTCTCTCTCATACCTTAGTTTTCCTTCCCTCTCTACCACTCTCTTTCTCTCTTTTCCTTTTGAACATATAAGAGTAACATCATCTTAAGCTCTGCTGTTGGATTCTTGTTAAATTTTGTATTATATCTACTAACGGTCACCAATACATCAGTCATAGAAGGACTTTTGCTGTTAATGTGTTGATAAATTCTGTGATATCATAAAATACTTTTGCCAAGCCACTATTCGCTATAATTAGTATTCCAATACGTGCTTTTACTAAAACTCATAATTGAATTGGACCCCTGGAGTGATTGTCTGTCATTCACTTCACATAATCGCTCAGAATTAACCCAGAGTTAACTCACATCTGGTCTCATCTGTTGAGTCAGGGCGCGTGTCACGTTCAGAAGTTAATTCATCCCTCATCCCATCTGTTGGGACGGGACATATGTGTACCTGTATTTAAGGTCAACTAGCAACAGTCTACTTTAAAAAGAAGGATTTCCATAGCAACAAGAAGGAGTCAGGGAAATAAGACATTCTTAGTTCACATGTATCTTTTTAGCAAAGAGTATTCCTGAGATGCTTTTATTTGATTTGTTTACATAACAACAGGTAAACAAACAAAAAGTCAAGGTTATTTTTGCATCAAATTTTCTACATTTATTGATATGAATGTATGTGTCATACTCTGTCAATAGACTTTACCAAAATCAACAAGGTTACATGAATGAATGAGGAAAAATGATATTTCCCAAGACCACTCTAATAAATCATTTGTTTCTTAATGGTGGCTGCTTATCCTAACTAATAATCCTGTGGTCTAATCAAGTGAAGGATATGGAGAAATGAGTAAGAAGAATTCCAGTGTATTCCAAATTTGCTTCTAAAATACGTTTGTAGCAGAGTTCAACTTCAGGGTAGGTTTGACATCTGTAGTCGTTTTCTATTTAAAGAGCAGGCTTTTATAGGTACGCATAGTAATTACCGCAGGGACTGCTATCCTTGATGATGATCTATCAATAAGCATGACTATCAAACTTCTAAGACATTGTATATGTGGGATACATGGTCAAAAGTCTGCAGTTTTAGACTTCAGTTGCCTAGTGAAGTAGTCACAACCATCAGTGCCAAAACCAAGAGATGTATTGTGTGAGCATGTAATCCATCAATTTAGCAGATTAATTACAAATGCAAAATAATAAAAAATCTTGGCTAAAATGTTTTTTGTTTTTTGGAAACATTCTTTACAGTAAATCATTTTTAATTTCTGTACTGGGTAGAATTGTTAGCATACCTGTGATATCACTGTAGATTATGTTTTTCTGATGTTTTTCTCTAAATTCTATCTTAGCTGAGAAATAATTTTGGTTCTTTCAGGTGGCTAAATTCTTCAGTAGGCAACTGTGTCTGTGCACTACGCATGTACACATCCCTTCTTAGGATACAATTTAAGTTATTTTAGATTAACGAGGATAAATTCATCCCATTTATGAAATTTCAGAATTGATGCTTCTGTAAGTTAGTGCTTAAGCATATATGCATATTTAATTATATTTCACTTAATAAATTGTAATTCTTTTGACAATAAGTTCCATTTACTAACATAAACCACTGTGTAGCTTCATCTACGTGTTCCTGCTCCAGTGGAGGGATTAGACTAGATGATCTTTTGAGGTCCCTTCCAATCCCTATCATACTGTGATACTGTGATATTGTACTGTGGCCCTTGGTCACAGCTTTGCAACACATCCTAAAACCTAGATGCTTAAAATAGTTCAGGAAATGTTGTATATGACACAGTTCTGGACAAATTTTTAATGAATTAAGGCATGACATCTCCCTTTTATATATATATAAAGATGTGTATGACTTTGGCTTCTTTCTCAACATATCTTGTAGAACCCACAAGTCTTTTTCTCCATCAGAACAACTCTAACAATGTAAACATTGTATCAATTTATCCATGGTTATTTTTCTTTAAAGGATTGTTGTATTTCAAAATATGGTGCTATTATCCAAATCGCAGTCACTTCAAGTGCTGAATTTCATCTGTCACAGATAATTAGAAGCTCAGACATTAAGACTAGCTGTTCAAGAGCCAGAATGTATTTGTCATATCCTTGTTTGCATGGGAAACTTGTCCGTCTTTACTCTTCGACCCACATCCAACTTCTATTGCTCATGTAAGAAGTGAGCTCATCTTCAAAACTAAAGGCAGAATTGGATCCTGTCATTTGAGGGTGATGATTAGAATAAATGAAAACCATAATATCATTTTCTGTTACTGAAGTGAAGAGAGTTCAAACTTCACCATATTGATAACATCGGGTGGTGGTAGTGTTTGTTTTTGTTTTTTTTTTTTTTCTCTCTGGAGAAAAGAGATAAAGTGAATGAAAAGTCATTACTCAAGTATTCCACATCTCCAAAATAACTAGACCTGAAAAAAGAGAGGCTTAAAATTGAGGTTTAGTTACAGAAAATGGATGTGTACTCGACACTCTTTTTTGATCTATAAAATGTAGTTTAGGCAACTCTAATTGCTTAGCAACTTCACTGTCAAAAATACATGGTATTTTTTAAAGCCTATATGTACCGTTTAATCCTATGTCAAATTTTCTAACAGAAATTCCAGTAGATAAAATTAGCAGGTAAATAAATACACTTCTGCCACCAAAGATAAATGTTTATACTAATATTAGCGTTATGTTTTCATTCTGATACAGTCTGTATTTCATTAAGCATGACAACAAGAATTTTCTGTTTACATACCCAATATGTTACACCATGTATACAGAAGAAATGAATCTATCTTGGGTTTTTTGAATTAAACTTATTGGTGAATTATTTTCCTATTTGTGTCAACATAAGTAATTGCTCTAGGCATTAGGAAAAGAGGAGCAGCATTACATGGCTTTATTAACATGACTAAAACCTGGATTATCAAAATGAAAGATAGCATTTCTAATGCAAGCACTTTAAAATTATGATTTAAAAATAGATGTATAAAATAATGTTTGAATGGTAAATTGATTTACCACAGTTCTCTTCTTGCAGATTTCCTCTTAAAATATTGTTATTCTTGGTGATTGAAAAAAATATCTCTTGACTAAGAATGATTATTTAAATTAACCTGATATTACTGCCACCTGTTTCCTAGGCATCTTCTCTTCTGATAGCTTTCTACGTGTTAATGATGCACAGGCAGGTGAGGTGTTGTGGTGTCTTCATGTGTACCATCTGTGCAGAATATCGTCAACCAGTTGTTTGTATTATAATCTTTATCCGTCGTCATGTGACTGAAGGAAGTGAACACATTTTAGAATTTTCAAAGTTTGTTTAGTGTCAGCCAAACCACAAAAAAAAGGTTACAGTTTTTCTATTGCCTGAAGTGACGACACAGATAAACCAATAGATGTGTCTAGAAATGGCATTGTTTCATATTAGCATCTTTCATACACTCATTCACAAAATACAGTAATTTTTGGTTCTCCTAGGGGCAATATACCTCTCATCAAGATATCCATGGATTTGTATTACCCATCTGCATTGTATTTTGTCCTCTATAAAGACACTATGGTATCACGATTCTTTTGGATAGGAGAGACAAGTAGAGGCACTGGAAACTCTGCAGAATAGTGCCAGGATGGACCTGCCACCAGCCTTTCACTCTCCTATCCCCATCCTGGGTCTGTGCAAAGTGACAGAGATATCCTTCTTAGATTGCTGGAGTAGCTCTGCTGAGTAGGCATACCCTGAACAGACGGTTGCATATAATCTCCACGTCCACTGCCACAATTTGTCACCTGCCTCGTTAGAGTGATATTTTTCTTGGTTTTCCTTTGCACAAATCTTTGGAGACAATGAAGTCGTCATAAAAAAAGATAAATCATAATCTTTGAGCAGATATCTCTCTTGAACACTCAGCATACCAGTAACAGCGGACTTTTTCTTTACACTGGTACTAGAGATTAGTGAAGCTTTTTTACCCAATAGGTTCAGCCTTTCCTGATCCCATCATGCTAGAGAAAAACTAAAAAAAAAACTCGACAGTTAAAGAGAGCAAGTTTGTGGGATGTGGGAGGAAGGGAAGAAAAAGAAAGCATCTATTTTCACCCTGAAGCAATCCTGTCCAGTAGAACTACAGTACAACTGCCTAAGCTTCTACTATTATTTTACCAAGAAAGGCTCCACACATAAGTCTTAGTTATGGTGTAAGGTACCTCAAACTGTATGTATACATGTAGATCTATAAAAGTAAGTTCCATAAATGTTTAAGTAGATCTAAATAATTCTATTATTGAAATAAATCACAGGAAGTCTGGTAAAACCTCATTCAACAAAAACATGTGAGAAAGGAATATTAGTGTACGTTTGTGTGCATTTTTTCTTAACTGGGACAATATTTTTCATCAAATTACTCAGTCCCTGAATTCTCATGGAGATAGGTAAATAGATGCACATACATATGCATATATATGCATAGTATAGGCAAAATAAACACTCCATATTCAATCCCATTATATATGTAGAAAGAAAGAAATATTAAAGCATTGACTCTGCTGTCCATGTTCATAATAAGTAGTGTAAGACACCACAACATTTCTTACTTAGTTGACAGGACTGTAGAACTTTAGTGATGTCTACTGACTGATATTAAAGTCAGAGTTATAAACATTTGACCTATTGAGATATTCAGCCCATGGATGCTTGTCTGAATATACTACGTACTGTCCCCAAACTTCATTCTCGGTACACTGGTGTTGCTCTGTACCTTGGGTACACTGGCCCAAAATCCAGATCATAATTTCCATATTGAATTATTTCAATGCAACACACTGCTTCTGACAGTGAGGATAAGCTTACGGAGGGAAATTCACCAAATATATTTCAGTTTTCCACCCTCTCTAATATACTGCTATGCGTATACTGAGTCAAGCACACCATTTTTTAATCTCTTAACTCAGTGAAGATAAACCGTACATCAGTTAAGGAATAAAAAAAAATCTTGCTGAAATACTGACCTTGCTTTTACTTTAAGTAGAATGAATTACTTTCCTGGTTGCCATAAACATAGAAAAGGTTTAAACTAGAGTAGGTTTTGTAGTACAGACATTAGCTGTTTCTTCTTGCAAGTTTTCATCACCTGTGGCAATGTAATTTCTGGGTCATAAATGCGCCTTACTAACCAAGATGCTACAGGAAATTGTGGTTTAAATTGTGACTGGAAACAGCCAATCACAACATGTAAATGTATGGGCTGAGAATTCATTCATTCCAGAAAAATTATGTTAAGAACAGAAAAAAAAAATATAAAAGACATCTAGTATTTGGGGGTTTTTATCCTTGTTAGAAAATCAGGCAAACCAAAAACCAGTCAAGCTTCATACTCTTAAAAACAGTTAGGAGGTGGAAAACTGATTTCTCTAGAAAATAATAACAAATAATAATATAAAATATGCTATATCTGCTACAAACTTCTGGAAGATTTCTTTAAATTAGGAAGACTGTTACCAGATCTAACAGTGGCCAAGCATAACAGCAGAACCAAGAAGTTTCCTATTGGAAGACATGCCATTGAAAGAAGGACTCATGCAGTGAGTGAATCAAAATTTCTCATAAATCAGAACAGCCAAAAAAGATGATCATGTCTACCATGCTCTTTTAACAAAATCATTGAAAAGATGCTAAGCAAGCATCAGCAAGTGGATTAATAAATGGCAGTTGGTATTGCTTGGCTGTGATGTGATTTACCTAACTGTAGGCTATTTGTTAAGTATTAATTAAATGTACTAAAAACTCACCATAAGTTTAAGGCCCTAATAAGAACTACATTAGTTTATTTGTTGCATTAACTGCCTGCAGGTAGGCAAATTAATTGCATGTCATCAAAGTTTATTTTGTGCTGCTATTTTGTGCTTTAACAAGCACACTGCTGAGTATTAAATATATAAAAATATTCCCGTTTACCGCATTTATCAAATTGTTATGCTCAGCTCCATTGCTGTCAAGTACCTATCAGCATGTCTGAGAAGTAATTCAAATCCATATCTATTTATTTTGCCATATCAAATGCATTATGTGATTCATACTGGAGAACAGAGCATTGAGAAAGATCCATCATTATGGAATTACTGTCAGGAAGAGATTTCACAGAATCACAGAATGTTAGGGATTGGAAGGGACCTCAAAAGATCACCTGGTCCAATCCCACCACCAGAGCAGGAACACCTAGATGAGGTTACACAGGAAGGCGTCCAGGCGGGGTTTGAATGTCTCGAGAGAAGGAGATTCCACAACCTCCCTGGGCAGCCTGTTCCAGTGTTCTGTTTAAGTGGAACCTCCTGTGTTCCAGTTTGTATCCATTGCCCCTTGTCTTGTCATTGGTTGCCACCAAGAAGAGCCTGGCTCCATCCTCATGACACTCACCCTCTATATATTTATGTAAATTAATGAGGTCACACCTCAGTCTCCTCCAAGCTAAAGAAACCCAGCTCCTTCAGCCTTTCCTCCACTCCCTAATCATCTTTGTGGCTCTGCAACGGACTCTCTCATGGAATTCCCTGTCCTTCTTGAACTGAGGGCCCAGAGATGGACACAATATTCCAGATGTGGTCTCACCAGGGCAGAGTGTGGGGGAAGGAGAACCTAGCTCGACCTAGTAACCACCGCCCTTTTAATAGACCCCAGGATGCCATTGGCCTCCACTTAGATACAGGCCTCCAACTAGACTCTGCCCCATTGACCACAGCTCTCTGGCTTCTTTCTTGCCACCAGTCCACAGTCCATCTCACTACCTGATCATCCAGTCCGCACTTTCTCAGTTTAGCAGCGAGGATGCTGTGGGAGACTCTGTCAAATGCTTTACTGAAGTCAAGATACCATAACAATTATATGGAAATCTCACATTTTGCTCCCCCAGCTCTGACCCCCATGGAGGACACATCCATAAAGCAACTCTTACCATGTCTACATGGTGAAATAATATGCAACAATAAATGTGCGTCTGTGACCTGAACAGCTGGCACTGAGGATATGACATTGACACTGCACATGCTTCAAATGATAGAAACCTACTTCAGAGCAGCCTAGACCAGTGGATAAAATGACTCACAGAAGTGACAGTGCACTAGCTGCATGCCTGGGGCTCATCCTCCAGTTTGGTTTCATGAGAAGGGAAGCAAGGCCATACTCTTGAAATCTGTTTCTTGATTTTGCCCAAAGTATGGTTCACAGGACTAAATGGAGTATTTAGTTCTCTCAGTCCTAATTATAATGCTACTGTAAGTGCACCCACTACTTAGGAAGGTCTGCCAAGTGATTCAGTGTTTTGACTGTTACCTCTGCTTTCCCTTGGCACATGATCCACCAGCATTTCCACATACCACCTTGAATACTCACTTCCGAAACATGAAGCACAGCAGAACGCAGACAAGTTGTAAATATTCATTAAGTGGGAATTGCACCTACCTGAAATAAACTTGAGCTGAATTTCCCTTAAGAAATGTAGAATAGGGGGGAGGTTCCAGCTACATATTTAATTCTGACTCTTCTGAGTTGGAAATCATGGCATTGCTGCTAGCAGCTGGGTCTTGAAAGCACCCATTCCAGCCATTAGCATGTTCTTCTTTCCTGTCTGCATGTGCACTTCTGCTCCTTCTTTCATGTGCATAAAATTTGGCTGAGGTGGTCTAGTGTAACCTCCTTTTTCACTGAAATCCACTTGCACTCTCAAAGCAGCATTTTATCTCCTCTGCTCCTCTGTGTCACATGCCTTAGGGAGTAGAAGAGAAGTGGAAGTGGCAATGCAGAGACACAAATACTGGCAATGCTCCTATAGGAAAGCAGGAAATGTATTACATTACTACAATATGTATTAAATTATGTATTATATTGTTATGTATTATATGTAATACAAAATGTATTACAATGTATTGAGTACTGTCCACAGGCAGATAAGGAGTGAGTTGAGAGTCTAAGCGCAAGAATTAAGGGGCAGGCTGGCAGGTGTGATACTGTTGTGGGTGTCTATTACAGTCCAGCAGATCAGGATGAGGAAGTTGATGAGGCCTTCTAGAGGCAGCTGAGAGCAGTCTCGCAGTTATAGGCCCTGGTTGTTGTGGGGGATTTTAACTACCCTGGTGTTTTCTAGAACATCCAGCCATCCACAGTGCAGGAGGTTCCTCCAGTGCACTGATGATAACTTCCTGATGCAAATGGTGGATGAGTCAGCTAGGAGAGGAGCACTGCTGGATCTCATCCTCACTAACATGGAGGGTCTGGTTGAAGCAGTAAACGTTGAGGGCTGCCTTGACTGCAGTGACCATGAGATGGTGGTGTTCAGGATCTCATGTGGCAGGAACAGAATATCAAGCAGAATCACAACTCTGGACTTCAGTAGGGCAAACTTCGGCCTTTTCAAGCAACTGCTAGGGGAAATCCCGGGAGAAAGGGTACTTGAGGGTAAAGGGGCCCAAGATATTTGGTTAGCATTCAGGGACTGCTTCTACCAAGCTCAAGACCAGAGCATCCTGACATGTAGGAAGTCAAGGAAGGGAGCCAGGAGACCTGCTTGGTTAAACAAGGCACTGCTGGGCGAACTCAAGTGGAAGGGGAGAGTTTATATATCACGGAAGCAGGGGCTGGCCACTTGGGAAGGATATAAGGCTGTTGTCAGAGGATGTAGGGAGACAGCTAGGAAAGCTAAGGCCTCCTTAGAATTAATCCTTGCAAGAGGGGTCAAGGACAACAGAAAGAGCTTCTTCAAATACATGGCAGATAAAACTAACACCAGAGGCAATGTAGGCCCACTGATGAATGGGGTGGGTGCCCTGGTGACAGAAGATACAGAGAAGGCAGAGTTACTGAATGCCACCTTTGTCTCTGTATACTCTGCCAGAGGCTGGCCTGAGGAGCCTCATACCCTTGAGGCCCCAAAGGAAGTCAGGACAATGGAGGAGTCTGCCTTGGTTGATGAGTACTGGGTTAGGGAGCAATTAAGCAATGTGGACATCCATAAATAAGTGGGTCCAGATGGGATGCAGCCACGGGTGCTGAGGGAGCTGGCTGAAGTTATTGTTAGACTACCCTCCATCATCTTTGTTTAGTCGTGGGAAACAGGAGAGGTGCCTGACTACTGGAGGAAAGCGAATGTCCCTCCAGTCCTCAAAAAGGGCAAGAAGGAGGACCTGGGTAACTATAGACTGGTCAGGCTCACCTCCATCCCTGGAAAGGTGATGGAACACCTTATCCTTGGTGCATATCAAGGATAAGAGGGTCATTAGGGGCAGTCAACATGGCTTCACCAAGGGGAAGTCACGCTTGACCAACCTCATAGCCTTTTATGAGGACATAATGAGGTGGATAGATGATGAGAAAGCAGTGGATGTGGTCTATCTTGACTTCAGTAAAGCATTTGACAGTCTCCCACAGCATCCTCACAGCTAAACTGAGGAAGCGTGGACTGGACGATTGGGTAGTGAGGTGGACTGCGAACTG
>VWYH01005835.1:147970-230890 GCA_013399365.1 Pampusana beccarii | reverse complement strand
GAGAGTCCGTTGCAGAGCCACAAAGATGATTAGGGAGTGGAGGAAAGGCTGAAGGAGCTGGGTTTCTTTAGCTTGGAGGAGACTGAGGTGTGACCTCATTAATTTACATAAATATATAGAGGGTGAGTGTCATGAGGATGGAGCCAGGCTCTTCTTGGTGGCAACCAATGACAAGACAAGGGGCAATGGATACAAACTGGAACACAGGAGGTTCCACTTAAACAGAACACTGAAACAGGCTGCCCAGGGAGGTTGTGGAATCTCCTTCTCTTGAGACATTCAAACCCCGCCTGGACGCCTTCCTGTGTAACCTCATCTAGGTGTTCCTGCTCTGGCAGGGGTATTGGACTAGAATATCTTTTGAGGTCCCTTCCAATCCCTAACATTCTGTGATTCTGTGATATGCTAGCAATGATGAATTATTTTTGATTCATACCTGGTTTAGATTCAAAATGACGCAAAATAATAGCTGACATTCATCTGGTTTGTGGTTTTGGTTTTTGGTTTTTGTTTTTTTTTTTTTCAAGAAAAAGTCATTCTCAACTGTTTTTCAGTTCAGATTTAGTTCAACTAATCTGTCTAGATTTTTCAATTAAACTATACCTCATCCAACTTAGCCAATACTGCAATACAGAAAGGAATTGCCTTTGGTCAAAGTAAGTTATTCTTATATTCAGAAAATGGCTCTTTCTTGTAGAAGGTACTGCGTGATTAGACAGTTAGGTTCAAAATAATGTTTTAGGTTCAGCTATTAATCTAGAAAGAGAAGTTCAAAATGGGTTTCTGTTGCAGCTGATTTCCTGATTCAGTGGAAGCGCTGTCCTGTCAAAAGCCCCAAATAGAGGAAAGCAGCGAAGTGTCTTTGGCTTATGTAAGGAGACAAGGCACTCCACAGAAATATAACAGAAAGCTCCAGTAAAACAAAACAAACCACAGCAGAAAAACAAACAAGCAAACAAAAGCCCTTATCCTGCCAGTTAGTTTTGGATATTAGGTTCTTCCTTCAAGCACATTATGGTTTCCTCAGCTTTCATGACTTAATCGGTCTGTCACTTCTGAAGAGCTGCTGCCACAGTTGAAGAAGCTGGTTGTCCTCATGTAATCCTGATGAGTCACACTGTGACACCCTGTGAACTTGATATGAAAAATTCTTCAGTTCTACATCCTGAGAGTCCATGCAAATCACTTGTTAATTTGATCTACATGAACTTGCAAACTGAGAGTTCTTTGAATTTGGGATATAATCATACGCTTACAGGCAAAACAAACCTATACAAAACAGTGTTCTTTTTGCTTCATATGTAAGCCATGCAAAGTTGTGAATTGTGGATGTTTTTGATGTTTATGTGTAGAGGAATCACAATCACATTTGATTGTGGTTCTTTCGACAGGTCAGTGAGTCATGAAAAATTCTGCATTGAACATGAGTCATTACTGAGATTTTCAACAATTCATCTGAGCCCTAGTGAATGGGGCCAAGGTTTTGTACTGAAGTTTTGTTAGAACTGATTTGAAGCAAAGAGAATTACTTGATTTTTACTGCTTTTAACAAAAGTGTTGAAAGCAGTGTAGTCTGTGAAAGAACTGAGAGTCAAGTCAACGCATCTTATGGGTATCTCTGTTTTGAAACCAGATCCTGAAGCTGATGGTACTGCTAGCCTCAATAATGTCAACAGGTATGAAACAGTGAGAATATGTTTAATATTTCATTGTAAAGGAAAAAACAAACAAAAGAAGAAAACAAAACCAAAATACAACAACAAAAAAAACCTGAAAAAGAAGTCTTTAATGACTGGGTGAACTGATACTGTAGTCCCCAAGAAGAAAAGCTTCATATATCTAAGAGCATGTAAAAGCAGAGCTATATAACAGGAGTGACTTAAACGTGCTGGCTGCCTTTAGCCTGTTCTGCAATACAAAAGCCTCAGTAGTTGAGCTATTGCATAAATCATCATCGAAATATCTGACATGAAACTATCACATATATTAAACATTTGATGTGTTTGTATTGCTAGACAGGCTTTGGCATCAACTAGAACTTGAGGCCAGATTTGTCATGCATACACAAACTCTGTCTTTGCACTAATACACCTGATGGCATCTCAGCCTAACTCTCTTGCAAGATAAGGTGCAAAATGAGTGTCAGGTTTGAAAGCTGAAAAAGGGTGTGGGTAGCTACTCCTTCTGGGGGAGCTAGTGTTGATCGCTTGAATACTTGCGTTTCAGAGCTTAGTCAAACAGATGATCTTTAATAACTTGAGGGCTCTGCACTGGGGCAATCTGGTGGATAAGAGCTTCTGCTATTTTCAGTTGGGAGGTGACAACAAGGACCAACGCTTTACAGCTAAGTCTGGTGCGTGCCACCCCCAGAGGAGGAACATGCCTGGCTTGGACTTATGTTAGCAGAACAGTAGCCCACAAGCTTATTAAGCCAAAGTAAAGGCTCAGGCTAAGAACAGACATGTGATAAAACAGTAAATACTTGGACACAGATGGCTCTATGAAAGGTCATTTGGAAAATATTAGAAATGTCAGAAATAATTAGACTGTAGATATGAATACAATGAAATCTAAAGGTGTAGCTGAAGCACATATAAATATGGCTGATTTCATGTTAAGCTAACTACATCAGGGAATTTTAATAGTAGTTGGTGGCAGTGGGGGATTCTAAGTAATATGCAAAATCTGTCCCATGTCTTGGATAAACCCTTAGGAAGATATGCTATACTGCAATACTCCCATGGCTGAATTGTTGTGAGGACCCAAGATTGAATTCAGCTGAAGCAAATCACTTTTTCTTTTTTTTTGGTAATGCTGATGTAAACAAGTGTTGTGTTGTTTGTTTTTTGTTTTTTTTGTCATAGTTTTTGTTTTTTTCTGTTGTTTTATTTAACTTCTTATAATTTACATGCTAGAAATGATGATAATTTGTTTTTTTCTAAAGTTTCTTGCCTTATTGGATAATATTTTACAATAGGGCAATGTTTTTTTCCCTCTTTCTTTTAAAAAGTAAATCTCTGCATTGCAATTTTTTAAAGTTGGTGTTAACCTTACTGCTTGGAACTTTCTACTTTTACTAAAGTGTTGAAAACAGAAACTCTTCTACCAATTAACTTTGGTGTACTTCAGAAATAAACAATATAGAACTTGATTTATGTCAACTGGTGTGTTGAGTTTGTTTTATTGCTGGTTCAGTTTAGCTTGTTTAGTCTTACATTGAATCATGTTTTTTAGTACAACTTGCTTCCATTTAATCATTAAAAGCCATTTAAGTACTAATTTTAATAATCTAATAGACAGGTTGCATTATTTGTTCATTTCCTTTAATTCATGTTGTCTAAGCAGATCAACAACTGTGTTACTTGTTAATGAGGGTTGCTGTGTATTTGTAGGAGAGAAAATTGCCTTCTTCAATCCGCTGGAAAAGCAAGTGCATTTTCATACTGGCAGAAACCTTCAACAACCTGTCTTTCTGTCTCTCATCTCTCTTTTTCTGTAGTTGCTAAATTGCACTAGAAAACACTTCATATATGAAGTATAAACTACATACTGCATTGCCTAAGATCATTTTATCAGCCTCTGTTTATTTATCACAGAGAAATTAACAAGGAATTAAAAATGAACATCACTGTATGTATTTGTTTCCATTTTTGCAGAAGACTGCAATGTAGTACAGGTGACTGAAATGCTTTTTAAGTACTCAGTCCATCTATTTAAGTTATAATGGTTAGTCATGATTGGACAAACAAAATCACCATATCATTTTTTTTTTCCCATATTGAATAAGTATTAGATTTTTTTAATGGAGGTTTGAAATTGGATGTTTACCCAAACGTTAAAAATAATCTTCCACAAACATTCTAGATGTTTTGAACCCAAAAAGGACCCAAATTAGGGTTAATTAGATTGTCAAGGGAATTAGTTTAAAATGTTATAGTTAGAAAATAATGATTTAAAGCAATTGTCAATCTCTATCTGAAATAGTAAAGCCATATTGGTGGTTTAGATTTACTTGGAAAAAACACCTGATACTGTTTGCACAAAGTCAATCAAAAAACCAAGAAAATTCTGTGATTCTGATTATATTTCAGTTTGTGGAAAAAAATGTGAGAAATCCTCCTTACCCTGCTGAGACATTTAGTGGGACTGAGCCCTTTTCTTACAGACAACAGTTATTTTAGCAACTGAACTATGTTTTCCATCATCTTTTATGCTCATTAAGTTGTGTTGAGTGGTTTCCAGGCTACTGTAATCAACGAGGTATCAGGACTCTGTCTAATAAGTTTGTCTAGTGTTTTAGAAAACAAAGCACGGTAGTGCATTTGAAACCATTAAAACTGTCTGACTGACTGCACTAGGAACAGTTTGCTTAAATTCAGTAAGATAAATCCAGACCTCAGAGTTCAATATGCAAGTCTACTCACACTCACACATTCTACTAATTTATTGTAACATCAGAAAACTGGTGCTAATAATTCTCATTCTTCTGATACTTTAGTTAGAATATGCATATCATGCCTTAGTAGAAGATACTTCCATACCTAGGGGAAAAATCCACAGTGTGCATTCTTTGTTTAAAATAATAGCAATTATAATTCTGGTTTTCTGGAAAATAGGAGCCTTCCCATCTATATTCTGTCATTCAATATTGATTTCCAGTAAATCAGCAAATAAATCAGTAAAAAAGTGACAAAGACATTGCCATAACTAGGAGAAACGAATGCCTTCCCTCAAATTAGACAATTTTCTTGTTAAATGCTACATTGCAGTAACAAAATAAATGTTTGAAAGCCTTTTCCTTTCGAATGCTTAATCTCCAAATTTTAAGTTAAAAGAACGCTTATATTTAAAGCTGCCACAGAATAACAGTTCCAAAATGCAGCTTGTATTGAAAAAAATCGGAGACTTTCCAGATCTGTATTCAGTTTCAATGCATCGGTAGTTACCCTGTCTCATTACATCCTCTTTGCATGTGTTGAAAACCTGTTGTTTTGCTGCTTCATTTTCAGTTATCTTTCTGTTAATTTAGACAAATATTGCTTTCTCTACCTTACTGTTTTGGTTTCGAGTTATTTTTCATAATAATAGATTTTATGCTTTAGAGTATGATTCTTTCACTTCACGTCTGCGACTTCTTGCATGACTGGTATTTTTATATTTCTATGAAAAAAGGAATCAGAACTACAGCTATTAAAAACATGTTAAAAACATTTTGGAGTAACAAAATACGTTGGTGTTTCTAAAACCAATTGGATGAGTTAAACAGCTGCACATGTTGTCAGAGCATTCATAAACCAGAGATCTTAAGTGCAATTTTATACCTGTTGGTGTTTACAACTATCATAAAAATGTCCACAACAGTCAGGGTATTTATGATACGAGTTTCTGTTCCTTGTGGTGTTCTCTGTATAATGTTCCTCAGCTCATAATCAGTTTGAATAAAACATTAAGCTTATAGAGGTACATTTGCAGCTTGTGCCAGTTAATTTAAGAAATCGTTACTGATTTTTTTTTACCACTCACCACTCACACTCAAAGAGATACAATATTTTAAAAATAGTACTTTTGAGCTGCAGGCCTCTCATCTTCACTGAGACATAATACGAGACAGAAAATTTGTTGAAGCATTTGTCAGTCTACAGTCATGTATTTGATAAAATTCAAATGTTTTTGAAGACAAGTATCTTTGGTCAATATGGTTCTACTTGTTTTATGCTGTGCATGGAACTATAGTCTACCCAACAACAATGGTAAGAAACCCTTTAGACCAAGATTAGTAACTGTTTGCTATGTTTTCTGTATTGCTAGAATTCTATTTCTTTACCAATGTAATGTGATTGAAACATGTAAAAGATAAGTATGTTGTCTAAGTATCCTTTTAGACTTTAAAATTCTAAAATTGTCAGTTCTTAACAGCTAGGTTATAAATATTTTTTTTTCTTTGGTAAATATACCAGTTCCTAAGTACTATGTGACTTTAATGTTGTAGAGTAACATATATTCATACAGTAAAAATTAACCAAGAAAATTATTTTCACTCAACATAATACAAATGGACAAATTAATATTGACAAATTCCAGGGAAAAATCTCTTTGCACTGATGTTGAGTCTACCTCCAGTAACATTCTCTCCTGTCTCCAATATTAATTATGGACTTCAGAAATGCAGAACCTTCATATCAAAGGGGGTCTCCATATGATGTGTTTTGTGAATGCTTTTAATGATTTCAGTCTGAAATAATGATAATAAAAGCCACCAGCCCAGTCATTAGCTATTGTACTTTTGTGTAACACCATTTAAACCAGTTAAAATTGTAATAGAAGGCACCAGTGCCTCCGAGACAGGTGACAGGTTCTTTTCCCACTGAACTCTGACTTCAACACATGTAGGACTTGGTCTGAGATGTTGCCATCATACTAAAAATGCCATCATGACTGACACTTCTTGGCTTCTCAGCAAGAAAAATATATTTCAGTCTTCATGAAAGTTGAACTCTTATCATTCCCAGAGTACTGATGCTTCCAAGTTAACAATAGTTTGGCAGAGAATTGGCCAGCTGTGGATTAGCATGGCACATTAAAAAAACAAAACCAAACAAACACAAAGAAAAACTCCCACAAAACAAAACAACAACAACAAACAAACACAGAAATAAGTTAAAATTAGTGTATATGTAAATAATGGATATATTAGGTGAATCACAGTACTAAACTAACGAAGCTTTCCTGTTTATATGTCCAAACTGACCTGTGCTGAGTTGGCTCTGCAGAAGATTAGGAAAATACATTCAAGTAAAACATTATTGCTTGCCTGTCAGAATGCTGAAATGAGGATCAGATTCAGAGACTGAAGCATTTATTTTGGTAAGGAGAAACAGATTACTTTTTTCCATGTTAAATCTGTCTGTGGAGGCAAACTCAATGCTATTTTAAACAGAAACACAATATGCGCTATTACAAATTGGCTTGTTTTGGGATTTGACGGGACTGAACCATTGCTTCTGATTTCTGAGACCCAGGCATTTGCTGAGGTACTAACTTTGTGCATGAGTGACCGGGACAGCTATTTTCTGAGTCTGTTAGGGCAATGTAGCACAAGAGTAATTAAGATTTTGAAACCCTTTCATGTGACTTGGCTATCTCAATCCTAGATTAAAATAGATCTGTAGCTCTAGTGAGTATTTTTAAATGTCTTAGTCCGAAGCATACTTGAATTACCAGAAATAACTCATTAGCCAGATGCTGACTGATAACCCCTCTGTTAACACTACCAGTATTTCTATTTGATTGGCAATGTGTAGCACAGCAGTTTTTGCACTGCATGACAGTACCACAACCTTTAAGAACACAGTTTCCAACAACTATATAGGTATTCCAGGAGACCTTTTGATGAATAGTCTGAATTATACAGCATGAATCACTGAAATGCCGCCATTGCAGGTAGTTGTTTTAGTCTTTTGGTTACTTCCTCCTTGGAAGGTGGATGAGGTGGAATAGTGGAAGGGGAAGTGAACAAGTACTTATAGGTCCAGTGCAGGCTTCTGAGATGAGTCCTCTGAATCTTCCCTGGGAGCATGTGTCTTTGCTGACAACTTAAAAAAATAGAGGTCATAACCTTTATAGTCTGAATCATATTCTAAGGTGACTGACCTCCTCTCCACTGAAAATAAATAGACCACCTTAATCTTTGCCTTCTCTCTCAAATAAAAATATTCATCATTTTCCTCTTCTCATGCTCCTCGCTGTGACTGGTATATGAAAAAGAGTGGCTATCAATTCAGGATGCAAAACCTACCCATGACAGAGTTTTTAACCCATGATACTGATCTTGCAGAGTGAAAATTAAGTGAATTTGATTGTGTTTTTATAGCACATAGAGTCCCTAATTTTGTACTTTAAAGAAGACAGATTTTAATTAATTAACTAGAATATATTTGATCTGCAATAGCTCAGCGGTGGGCACTTTTTTATCCTTTTAAGGCTAAAAAACAGAAGGATTTTCAGACATGCTGCATGCTTGCAGCTCCTACTGAAACTGTAAGTCATTTTCATAATATCATGCTGGCAAAGAAGCATATGTTATTAAGATCACAGAGTGGATTTTGTTGTTCAGAAATAACTTCCATTGCCAAAGAGGGAAGAATTCAGAACAGGGAAATGAAACCGCTATTGCTCTGTGGCTTATTGCATGGTATATTTTCCCAGCACAATATCAGTTCATAAAGATTGAGGTGAAGAATTGTAGAGAGATGGTTTGTTTTTCTGATTTTCTTGGGTTTTAGAATTTATATAAATTTATTTATCTTTTTTAGATAAATATTCATGGAATCATTTTGGTTGGAAGAGACCCTTAAGATCATCAAGTCCGACCATAACCTAACTCTAACACTAAGCCATGTCCCTAAGAACCTCATTGATACTCAGTGTGACCTTGGTCCTTACATCAAGAGAGAATCACAGGAGTGTTGGTCGAACAGAACTTCTGCATTTCTTCAGTCCAAACTCTTCTTGGTGCAGGACCAATGCTAGAACTTTTAGAAGAAAGGTCCCAGAATATTCTTTCTTACCAGACAGAGCCAGTGCCAGCTGGCTCCAAAACAAACCTGCTATTGTCCAAATCTGAGCCTATCAGCAAAACCGGTGGAGGCCCTATAATAACATATGTAAGGAAGGGGAAAAAAAAACTCTGCACAGCAGTTGTGAGGGAGGAGTGAAGGAAAGTGCAGTCATGGAGACCTCACACTGGAGCAGGTTCCTGACAGGAACTGTAACCCATAGAGAAGAACCATTGAAGGAGCAGGTTTTCTGGCAGGAGCTGTTACCGGTGGGGGATCTGCACCAGAGCAGTCTGATTCTGAAGGACCACAGTCTGTGAAAAGGATCCATGCTGGAGCAGTTCTTGAAGAACTGCAGCCTGTGGGAAGGACCAATATTGGAGTGGTTCACGAAGGACTGTATTGTATGGGACGAATTCCACACTACAGTGGAGGGAAAGTGTGAGGAGGGAGGAGTGGGAGTGATGAAGTGTTATGAACTGACCATAACCCCAGTTCCACTCCCCCTGTTCTGCCCAGGGAGAGGAGACGGAAGACTCATGAGTGACATTGAACTGAAAGAAGCATGGGAGGACAGAATTTTTAATTTTGTTTTTATTTCTCACGATCCTCTTCTATTTTTAATTTGCAATAAATTAAAATATTTTTTCCCAAATTGAGTCTGTTTTGCCCAGAACTGTAACTGGTGAGTGATGTCCCTGTTCTCATTTTAATCCATGAGCTTTTTTCAACTTTTTTCTCCTCCTGTTCCACTCAGGAATGGGAGTGAAAGTGCGGCTTGGTGGATACCTGGCTGCCAGCAGGTTAACCCACCACAATATTCCATAATCTTCCCAGGCAGCTTTGGGATTATGATTGAGTCTGGCTTTGCCATTTTAATTCACGCTCCATACACTGATGTGATTATGCCTCATTGCTTCATTCAGCGAATGAATTGAATATTTATTGTGTCTTCCTTATTCACTGTGTGGTCCTAAGTGTTTCTTTATTATCACCAAAATACAAAATAACTAATCTCTTCCTTAGCAATTTTAATATACTCTAACTCAAATAGTAGAGTGAATCATGAACATTATTGGTGATGATTATCAGACTGGATAGCTGTATTATCCTCATCTTGCAGAGAAGACAGCAAGGCACAGAAGATGTCAACATCTGCAAGCGTTATCTAATTTGAGTGCTCAGCTTCAAAATCTTGGCTTAAATTTTTAGACTGATTTTTCTACTTTGTTCAAATTCCAAGTCAATTTGTATGCCCTTCAGTATTTACTGCCCCAGTGAAACTAACTTTGGATATTTCAACTTGGGTATGCAGAAACTGAGAACAAAGGATTAAAGGCCACCTGGAATACCTCATATTTAAAATAATTTCCCAACAGAAGATGCCACTTTTGGTTATTTTAAAGGAGCTAGACACCATGTTTCAATCTAGTTGGTTTGCCCATCTAATATTTTGATGTAAGCAGTACTGAAACCTTGTAGACAGTATGATTTCCTTATTGTATCCTGATAGTAACAGAATATTCTGACACTAGGGAAATATCCATCTAATCCTATTTTTCTGGCATTCGCACTACAGGTTGAATTGAATTACAAGTATTTATATGTCTTAATTTTCATCATTTATAGTACTTTTATGAGTGTTTTCCATAGGTTTCTTATCCTTCTGGATGATCTATTCTAAGATTATAGCTTTAAAAACTTCTTGTGGTAATGACTTCTATGGAATGACTATGAATTAAATGAAAAGATAACTCTTTCTTCAAAACTAACTTGTGCTGTAATTAAAAGGTAAAAATCACATTATATTTTGATCTAGATTTTTTTCAGCAGCACATCAACCTCCAAGCTACATATAAATGTGTTTATTTAATAAGTCTTAACTAAATTTCAAAGAAGAGTTGGTGTGTTTGTTTGTTTTTTGCAAGGCTTATAACTTCTGAAGGAAAACAGAACTGGAACATCTTTAGTTCCAGGGTCCCTTAACATTACACTTTCTGCCAACATATTTGTCTACATAATTTGTAGATATGGGTGTCTGACTCAGACATCACCAGAATTATTTTGGAAACAACTAGTTTACTTACTTTAATTTAACCAATATAATTTACATTAGAACATAGTGTCAAAATTGCTCCTTTTTTTTTTTTTTTNTTTTTTTTTTTTTTTTTCAAAATCCTACATCTTATAAGTCATTTAAGTCCCATGCAAACTTTTTTTTGGTATTCATTTTGGGCAATCACTACAGCATTTAGACAATTTTATTCTTCATGTCTGAATCCACACCAAATTGCTTATTAGACTGCAACCACTAAAATTTATGGTTCAAATGTGTCAGTTTTAACTCTGCTTCAGTTCCCATCATTCACTCTTGCTCTAGAATGTGTGCGAATTCTTATGATTTTATTTACCTAAGACAGTGTGTTTCCGACATTAAGAATTTTTTCAATTTTTTTAGCATTCTGTAAATTAATTTTTGCTAATGGTAATTATTTTGTCTTTTGGTACCTATGTAGCTATTTCCATAAGCTTTCTAACTGCCTTGATGATTCTCCTGTGTATACCTTGAATTTCCCTCATTTGACTCAAGTGTCAGTAAGAAAAAACAGTTTGGCATTCAGACTAGCATTTTTATTTTATCTTAGAACATGTCTGTTAAATTAATTTTATTGATGTGTAGACTGACTGTACTTTACAAA
Source organism: Pampusana beccarii (assembly GCA_013399365.1). Taxonomy (NCBI): domain Eukaryota; kingdom Metazoa; phylum Chordata; class Aves; order Columbiformes; family Columbidae; genus Pampusana; species Pampusana beccarii. The sequence goes on along the minus strand of VWYH01005835.1, from coordinate 219,636 downwards.
TTAAGATTATGATGTTTATAGATTACTTTCTTTTCTGTATCTGGCATGCCTGCTTTCAAGATGATCAGGAAATGCCAAGATTTCAAGAGCAAATTCTGATTACTATGAACCTCTCTATCAATATGAAAAAGAACTCCACACATCACGGAGTTAATAAACCATTAGCCTAACAGTGCAAATCAGTCCCATGTGAATCAAATTTGTTGTTTATTAGATAACTTGGGACACCTCTGCCTCAAAGTTTGCTAGTACTAGTTGAGATGGTCCTGGAACTATGTTTTTGGGGGGTGAGATTTTCACAAGGACTCCATATTGTCGTAATTTTCTGCATACTGTGTCGATGTCACTGACTTCTTTGGGAGATTTGGGTACCAAGAAGATGGGCAAAAACTTTCCCCTTCCTTCTTTCCTTTCTTCCTTCCTTCGTTCCTTCTTTCCTTCTTTCCCTCTTTTTTTCTTCTCTTCATTTTTTCTTTTCTCTCTCTTTCCTTTTGTTCTCTTTTTTCTTCCTTTCTTCTTTCGGTGATTTGTGTACCAAGAAGATGTGCAATATCTTTCTCCTTCCTTCCTTCCTTCCTTCCTTCCTTCCTTCCTTCCTTCCTTCCTTCCTTCCTTCCTTCCTTCCTTCCTTCCTTCCTTCCTTCCTTCCTTCCTTCCTTCCTTCCCTTTTTCTTCTCTTCTTCTGTTCTTTCTTCCTTCTGTCTTTTCCTTACTTTTTCTTTCATTATACAACCTTATTTTTTGAACATATGTAATACAATGCTATTCCACAACATCTATCATTTAGCAACACAAGTGGAGTTAAATACAAAACCAAGAATATCCTACTATAACTAACAAATATCCTACAAAATAGCTAACATCAAAAGGTAAAATAGATTCAGATTTATGATGTGTTTTACTGAGCATTTCAGCCTAAAGCCAGAAATCAGTTCTTCTGTCAGTATACATGGCAAAGACAAGTGTGTTCTCCTTTAATTTAGAATGGCCAACTATTCTCAAACAGCAACATAGAATTTTAGTGCAGAAGCAGAGTTGAAGATAAATGTATGCAGAGGATCCCAAATTGAGCAATGCTTTCATAAGTCATAAAAGCAATTCTAAAATCAATTTGGCATTTGATCAAATTCCACTTTAGGTTTTAGAAGATGGAATTGAAAAGCTGAGACCACATGGTGAGTTAAAGTCCTGGTAACAGCAGCTCTGCAGTTTGAATCCTGTACTAATTTTTTCCTCAGAACAGACAAAAATAAGTCAATATGGTTCTGTGCACCACAGTGCTTTTACAGAGCTTGCTAAATAATTTCTGATTATTGCCTTTCTGAATTTCTCTGTTGGTTTTGTTTTTGTTTGATTGTTTGTTTGGCTTGTATTTTCTATACAAATTGATTGATAATGGCTTCAGTCATTTAGATATGGGTAAACAGACTGCCATGAAAATGGGTGAATAGGAGTTTCCCTGATAAGAGAAGTGTGACTGTGGATTCCAGATGGGGGTGTCTGTTCTCATTTTGGCTGTTTAGATTTCCCACATCCTATCCTTGCTTAAATGGCACATGTAATGAGTGTTATCAAAACTCATTCTACATATTCTCCATCCTTTGTATAAGAAGAGGAGTCACCATCGGTTACTAAGGGTTACCCTGTTAATAACCACTGCAGGTGTAACCTCTGTAAGGCATTAAAGTTTTACTGTATGTTTCCCAGTGCAGTTTCCATTTACAAGGGCAAAGGCCGCCTAGGTCCTTGATGGTATTTAGCACTGTGCAGTTCTGTCAGGAAGAGATCAGACTCTGTTTAGGAGTAAAAATGTAGTGAAGATGGTGAGCAAAATACAGGCAGAGGCAGAGTCAGGGTCAGAGCAGAATAAGACCCTCTGCGTCAGGAGGAAGGAATAATTGTAGGTCTTTTTAGAGTTTATTCCCTACAGTTTGGAGTCCCTAGTTTGTGGAGTTTGGAGGCTAAAGTATAGTAACATATATCTCTAAACTTACGTGTTGAATCAAGGATACTGGTTCAGATCCAGCCTCTTACTTACAGGAATTTATTCTGGACTCTTTTGGTTGTAGACCTGTACCTTAAAAGGAACCACAAGAGATTTTCAGTGAATTGTAATATAATCCAAAGGGAAATATCCTCCTCTGTCCCTTTTTCCACACAGAAATGTAGTTTGGTTTACAGTGTGGAATGGGAGATTCTCAGTAAAATTTAAATACTTTTCTTACATAGATACATAAATTGGCTCAGCCTCAGAGGCAATGCATATTTATTTTCAGTGAAACTATGTTGTATTTCACCCCTGATGATTTAGTCCCTATTGCATGCATGCATAAATATTTCAAAACAACAAATTAGGAAGCTGACATGCATGAATATTGCTGAAAGTTACTGCACTGGAGTTTTTTTCTGTTGTTAAGAAAAAAAATATGTATGTTCAGTATTAGCAAAATTGCATTCTGGAACTAAACTTTCTTTTTTATATCGGGCATAGAGGAAAAATAAACTATGCATACACACATTAAACAAGTATGTTCTAGATGAGTAAAATTAAGATGCTTACCATAAATACACATTCCGATGAACACTATTAAAATTATTAGAATAGTATGATTTTTTTCTAATTCAAGATATTCTAAAACTAACACAATCTAAATATCCTTAACACTGCTTATTTTTTTGTATTTACTGTAATAGTATATGAATAACTTCATATTCCATGGAAAATAACAGATTTTTTGGTATACTTGCAAGATAATAATTCATTATTGTCCAATTATCATTACAGAAGTATGACAAAACGTTAAATCAATTGATATGTTTCCAGCTGGCCACTAATGTAATATTCATAATGTAAATGTAAATGTAATGTAATGTAAAAAAGCAAAACTCATTTGACTTTCCTGTTATTACTGTGTCCAGAGACTAAAGGACATCTTTTTTAATTTAAAAAAAAATAATCTAACTAGGTGCTTCACTGTATGTTAAACACTTTAGGAGATACCTTCTGGTTCCTAAGGCTGCTTATCTGTCTATAAAAACAACATGCCAAGGAGTGTTTTATGACCATGACACCAGGTGGCAGATCAAGTTGCACCGGGGGGGGCGGTTTAGGTTGGATATTAGGAAAAAAATTCTTCACCGAAAGGGTTGTCAAACACTGCAACAGGCTGCCCAGAGAAGTGGTTGAATCATCACCCCTAGAGGTATTTAAAAGGCATGTAGATGTGGTGCTTAGAGATGAGGGTTAGTGGTGGACTTGGCAATGCTAAGTTAATGGCTGGACTTGGTGATCTCAAAGGTCTTTTCCAACGTAAACGATTCTATGATTCTATTAAAGTTTGTGTCCATATACCTACAGTTTTTATTTTTTCTTTTAAATGGTGTGACCACAGCTAAATCTGACCTTTGGGAACATGCTATTCCTGGCACACACTATAACCTGAGCTGTATCTGTTCCCACCCACATTTTACGTATTGTATTGATATGATCTATATGATATTATATAGATGGTAATCTGAAATACTAATAAAGTTTTAAAAGAATAAATCTTCATTCTGCAGATTTTCATTTCAAATGGCTTACAAAATAACACTTTTCTGGATTCTAAATGGCATTAAAAAAAAAAAAACAACACAACAAACAAACCCACAAAACAAAACAAAACAAGTTCTCTGGTTTCTAAACGGCAAAAAAAGCACTTTTGGTCAGCCTGATGACCCAGAATTGAACTTGGAATAAAAGTGAGAATGCTGGAGAAAGGATAGTTTTAAATTAAGTGCATGTAGCTTTCCACCAAAAATATATTGCTAGTGATCTGTTGGATCTGATCTCTCTCTAACTGCTGGACCCATAGAAGATGAAGATGGGGTATGCGCATCCTTGTGGCGTGTGTAAATTGCATCCATTGTTCTCTCTAGCAGAAGAGGAAAACAGTGACTTCATCTCTCACTGCACTAACTACAGCTCTGCTCACTGACTAATGGTTGTAATCTCAGAATTCTATTTATATTTTAAATGGTTTTTCCTCTTGCTGTATTTGGTTGCATCTGGCCAATAAATTAAACAAACAGTAAGTAGCAGGGCTAGGGTGATAAATAGATGGATGAATAAACCATGCAAATGCATAAACTTCGTCTCCTTGGAAAAACATAGTAAAAGAATGTCTGCAGATATTTGTTTAAGGGGCATACTAGCCAATAGTTTTAGTAGGAGGATGAGTTCATGCTAAGAGACAGCATGTGTCTGTAGAACAAACTATGTGGCAAGAGGTATTAAATTTCTTTCTGTGAGATGTTATTCTGAACTACTGTCATCCAGGGGTTGCACAAAATAGGTAAAGAAAAACGAGAAAAAACCCAGTGCTGGAACAAACGACAAGGCATGGGGGAAGAGCTCAGGGAGGACGGAAACCTCCCACAGAGCAGAAGGGCAGAAGCTCACTTGATCTTGATTTTTAAGTTACCACCTGAACTTACACTGAATTTACTAATGCCTGCTTTGGAATAGTAGAACAACAGTATTAAATGTTCAAAGCTTGAGTTTTCAGAGAGAGGAATCACTAGCAGTTCCTACCAACATCAGATTAAAATGTATATTAAGGAAATCAGGGTCTATGAACATCCTTTGCTCTTTAATTTGTTAGAATGACAAATTCTCATTTTCAAAATAAATTCCACGCAAACAGATAGCAAGTTCTTTTCCAAACTTTACCAGACATTCTAAATATGCAATATATATAATAATTCTCTCAACTTCATACCTCCAAAGATCTGTACAGATGTTAAATAAAAACATTCATTTTGGACTAAAAAATATTTTTACGTCATCTTAATAGGGTGAAGGATCTTCAGTTGACTTAAGTTCAGAACTACCATTTACTTATTGGTACTTAAATTTAACTCCTCATTGCACAAATGAGTTATAAAAGGAGCCAGAGCTGCCTTTCTGTTTCAGTCAAAGAAACTGGACTATTAGAGAGGATAACCTGCCTTGTTTAAAAGCCTAGCTTCATGCATACCATGCTAAAAACTCTATTTGTTGTGGCTTGTCCAGGGACACAGAGGAGGTCTGAGCAGTACATCTGTGGTTAGTAGCCTCCCATTGCACAGTTACAAAATGTCAGTGAAGACCACTGAATATCTAGATACTGATGGCATATAATTATTGTTGATAAACTGTGACACTTCCAGAGCAAGAAGTAGAGAACTACATACCCCAAATGAGGCTGGGGGATAGTAGAAAGGAACTGTGTAAATTAGCCTCAGACCGGGACATTCAGGTTTCACATCTATACTGTGAGAGTAACTGTATCACTAGTCAGATAAGACAGTAATTTTATGTCTTGTCTTGGATAGACTCAAACACCTGGCATGGGTACGACTTCATTAGCAGCTCAGTGGGAATGCTATTCTCTGCTGAATTTCTACTTGAGTGTTCCCCAGAGGGCTCTCATCTGAGCACTGAGTCAGCCTAATGCCATGTATCTTTTAAGATCTGAACTCACAGCTTGAGGTGACAAAGGTAAAAGCTTAATAGTCATGGTTAGGATGTTCTTTCCATTTTGACTGCTTAATTTCTGCTTCTTATAACTTTCCAAGTCATTAACTCCCGGAAATAAATTTCTCAGACTTGTGCTCTATCCAGAGGTAAAGTGCTTAAAAAGTTTGATAAAATCCATTTGATTGTTTCTGAGGTATCCGAACATAAGGCTAAAGGGAAGTGAGAAAGTACTGCCTATTGAACAGACTATGTATTCCAGATACTTTATTTGTTTCAGGAAATTATTAGTGTAATTAATTTTAATACTGAAAAGGTTTAAGCTGTCACAAAGCTGCTATTTCTTTATCAGGTAATATTCACCCCATATACATTTTGGCTTCTCATAGAAGGCACATTTTTCTCTCGTCTCATATTCCCTTTGTTTTTTATTCATAGGGCTCAATGGAAAGAACAGAGTAAATCCACTTTGGTAGAAAAAAATGAAAATAGAAACCATAAAGGTACTTTGAAAAAAAATAAGACTGAGGAGAGATTTTAGACATTCCTTTAGAGAAATGGTAAAACCAATTTTGCATGCAGTCTTGCATTTTCTTGCATTTTATCAGCAAGAGAAAATGAATCCGACACATTCTGGAGTCTCAAACAGAATGTCCAAAAATTTCAAGATTTTTCTTAAACTGTCCTGAAATAAAAATGAATGTGTAAAATCTTATTTTTACTTCAAAATCTCTGAAAGCAAGCTATTCACACAAAATTGGATGCAACAGACCAAATCCAAGTTTGAAAAAACGAGTTGTTTCCCAAGCTGCTTGAAGAGATGGATACTTCTTACAGACTACTTCTCTATCTGATGCCATGCCCCATGTATTTCACTGTATATTCTTCACTCCATCCTTCCTCTGTTTTTATGCATCTCCTTAGGCTGCATTTGGTTCTTACGCTCCTTTCAGAGGTGTTTTTCTATCCATGTCATTGCACTGTAAACCGACAATTGTTTTGCCTGTGGGCATAGTGATGGTCCCTCTAAAACACCCTGGAATCACGGCACCTTTTTTATTAGCAGCTGCACTTCTGCATGGAGATTTTTGAAATTGTGTTATCCAGTTAGCTTAAATCCTATCAGTATTAAAAGAAAATCAAACCATATTGAATAAGGGAAAATTCTCACACACCTTGCCTTTAACCATGTAGCAGGCGCATGAGACTAGAAATGCAATATAAAATCATTATATCTGACAACACTGCAAGTGTATTTCTGGATCTGAAGAAAGAAGTTGTTTAAAAGCTACTGTAGCTTAAGTTTTCGTTCATTGCAAAACAAGACACTTGTCTTGGGTTTCTAAATATTTTTGCACTGACAACACAAGACTATGGACTTTAAAACTCAGTCACTTATGAAGTACGAATTAACTGGACCTTCTGACCTGTTGGTGTCTGTAACTCTTGAAAGACCACAGTTATATACAGAAAAATATATAGAGAGGAATCACAGCATGCTGCTTCTCAGGAAGGTACTTTGAAAGGTACAGGCTGCCTTTAAAAGTGTTCTGGGAAGGTGAATCTTACAATTTTATCAGAGATGGATGTGATGGAGCTCTGTCAGGCTACCACGGTCCAGAGTAGCAGGCAGAAGGGAAAAAAGGATGAGAGGTAATTCTAATAACTTCTGTGAGGGAGAAGACTACAGAAGCAAATTTGATGCCCAGACGAATATTAATTTCCTTCCTGGGTCATGTGTGTACAACCATTTCTCTGTTACAACTAGGCTCTTGATGTGCAATAGAGGGAGAAAGCAAGTGATTGAAGATGCTAAAGAATTGTTGAAGAGGGAATTCACAACAACTCCCAGGAGAAAACAGAGTGGGAGGCATTATCTTAGGAAATAAAGCTGTTTAAAAGTCCTGGTTTTAGTCGTAGAACGCATGGGATGAACATCTGTTAATTGTGCTCCCCCGAGACAGATGGAAGATGTGATATCCTTACCTCATGAATGCAGGAAAACTTTCATCTGAAATACATCAAGATTCATGTATGGAACAACCTTCCCCAAGATCAAAAAGCAGAACACAAATCCCGTGAACTCACTGGATGCAAAATCAGAAAACATTTTCATGTGAGATTTCAAAACTACTTATATAGGATTACTATGACTTAGTTTCTTATCCTGCTGGAAAGGAAAATTATGCTTTCTATGACTTGTAATCCTTCTGTAAACTAAGCAGCAGGTTGATGAACATTTCAAGGATATTTTTTTCTGAACTACAGGATTTGTTAACCCTTCAAATGTTAGAGTCGGTCTTGAGACCCACCCTCAACCATGACTAGTGTACAGACTGAGAAATAATGTTTACATTTGCTTCATCTAGTTTGGGTTTTATGTAAATTTGGATGGTTAGGTGAAGAAGTGAAAGAGATCCTCCCTTTCCATACTCACATGTAACTTAACATGGTTGTCCCTTCTTGGCTCTCGGTTGAGTCTGTGCATAACCCTTTGATGCAATACAAGTTAAGTCTTGGAAAGAAAATAAGTCATTCAAAACTGAACTCTGTATTATGCCCTGTTCTCTACTGCAGTAACCATATACCCAGGAATACATTTGCAGTCTCTTAACAGACAGCAAGTTTCATGTTTCAGCAAGGAGGCTGGCCCACAAGGTTGCTTAGTCAGACTTTAAGTATCTAAATTCAAACAGATTTATTCTCTTGTGGTTTTGGTTTGATTTTGTTCTTACAACTTTGTGATATAAGCATATAATCAAACATAGAAGAAAAAAGTATGCAGCTTTCTAATGTTTTTGAATAATTAAAATTTGCACAAAGTGTTTGTGAAACAATAATTTAGTCAACAAGGAAAGCAGGAAAAAAAATCGCTATTTTTGGACCCATAAAAAGATGATTAAATGTTACCTTGTCACTTACTGATGCACATAATCACGCCCATGTGTCTTTAAAACCCAAGGGAAAAAGCAGGCCTACTAATTTATTGCTTTCTTAAATTCTTGAGTATGTTAATTGGAATCACTTCCATAAAAAACAGACTAATAATTGATTAGCCCCAGCATAATTTTTTGTTTCTGTGATTAAAACTGGAAAATAAATATATTTGTTGTCAATAAATTGGCAACATTTACAGTATGTTTTAGCCCATTCATTCTAGGGAAGGAGTAAAAAGTTCATTATAAGCAGTGAAGAATGACGGTTGGAAAATAACAGTTTTCCATTTCTATAAAATACCCCAAATTCTGTACTCATGTTAATGATGATACCTTCAGAACACACATGTTGTGAAATGTGGGCTGCAGACTTTAGGCCCTTTCTGCTGAATGGGGGATATTACCGTAAATATCATAATAGGGACAGATATGTCATTTTTAGAAACTGATTATAAGTTCCAAAACAATTTGAATGGGACATTTTATTTAAAGCTTCTCTTTAAAATTTGTGTTTTCTTTTTTAAATTACTATTTTTTATTTTATATGGCAGAATGCCATATGTGTGGCATAAAGACTAGGTACTTCCTTCTAAAGGAATGTAATTAGATGTTGGTCATCCCTGATGTCACTTGCCTCATGTTCCTCCAGATGGGGTTGCAAGCTGAACAAACTATTCTGATAGATCACATCCCATGGCCTGCTGTGCTCTTCTTGAAGTCTGTGATTCCCACCATATTGTGATTCCCTCACCTTGCATTGCTTTTCTAGTTTCATTTCTTTTCCTTATTTTCATTGCCCTTTTTCTTGCCTTTATTTTCCTTATTTTCCTTTATTACCTTTCCAACTTAGCTTCCCTGGACATACATAAAGGGTTGCCCCTTTTTTACTAGAGAGTGAAGTCAAGAGGACCCCATAGGTACAAAGGTGCATAGCAGTGAGTAGATAGGGCAGGTCTGTGTTTTTGGAGAATTATGATGTCCTCTGCCCATATGATCTGCATGATTAGATGTCTTAGGTTAAATTATCTTATACAATGACTATTGGAGTAAGTACTGGTTATGGTGGTGTAAGCATTGAGTAGAAAACTAATATTTCTAATTCTTACATCATGTATCTACATTTCAAATGTAGATAGCACTGTCTGTTGGGGAAAGAATCAGAAAAATAAGCCCAGAATTAAAATTTTAGAATCTGGAAGACATTAGTGGTGAATAGTCGTAGTGAGAAACTTCTCTGGACTGACCACTGATTTTGAAATGTGGACTGTTAAGTGCCCTGTTCCTGAGATTTATGGAGAAGAGTTAAAATTTTTCTGACTTTAAGTAACATTTAGGAAAGAGTTAAGTTTCCTTCTCAAGGCAAATTCCTGATGTTTGGGAAATGAAATAACTAATTTTTTTTTCTGGTGGAAATATTTTTAGCTTTGAATTGTGGCATATACCGTGTAATAGATTTATTTAGCTTTTTGAAGTTGACAGGACACAGTTGCACACCATAAAGGTGTTAAAATATAATAGTATTGAAAATAGGAAAAGAAAGAGCCTTTTATGAATAGTATCAGAATCTCTTAAAAACAGCTTGTCTGTTTCACTTTGACACTTTTTGATGATCATTTCTTACTGTTAATTGCCAGTGAAAAGCATGCTGGCAGTGTGAAGATCTGGAAATTGTAGAGCATCTCTCTTTATGTATTAATTGCTGCTTATTGATGCTATCATATATACTGTACATTGTGGGGTTTTTTGTTTGTTTGGTTTGTTTGTTTTGGTTTTGGTTTCAGTTTTGGTTTTGTGTAAGTCACAGGCAAATTTTAATAAGGCATTAAAAATTGGCTTGTTCTTCTGTTTATATTTTTGATCAAAACTGCAAGTTCTCTCTTGTTTTGCTTACAGAGGTGCACAGATGGAATTCCCAACGTGTAATCACTGTGAGAGCAAAACTCTTACAAACACAGAACTCTTGTAAACATACAACTGATTTCCTTCAACCTCTTGATACATGAAATCTGCTCTGCTATGGAAGGCCAGTATATAATATATGTTCTACTTTCGCTGTGATACCTAGGCCTGTGTAACTTTCCGTACTAGGCAGATATTTTTTCTTTATGAAAAGAGACTGCTGTAGTAAGGTCTATCAGAATCTAGCAAAACACTAGTACATATTGTTTGCATTTGTATTTTGAATGAAGAGAGACACATGATGACACATGAAACCTTAAATTGCTGCTTCCTCCTATTTGTTCAAAGTTGATTGTTTCTGCCATTCTGAACTGAGGCAGAACAGTCATGGGAAAGAAGCTGCTCCTTACAAGGCTAGCTCATGACCCGATAGAGTTGTGGAGGTCAAAATAGCGCTATGACCTTCCCCTACATAGCTACAGAGTAACAGCAAGCAAGGTAACATCTGTTTTAATGTCTTCAGAGCTCTAATAACCAAGTTGCTACATTCCAATTTTCCATAGTTTTTTTTGCAATTTCCGCTTGCTGCTCCATATAGAATAATATATGCAAAAGGTTAACAAGAAGATTGGTGATCTCTTCAGACTCTTAATTCTGAAAAGACAGTTAGAATTTTATGAATACATTTCAACAAGTAAAACCTGACTTCTTTGTTGCTTGTTTATTTAGGCAAGATCAATACTGGCATATATGCACAATATGGGACCATCTGGCACAGAATTGCCCATATCTATACTGTTAAATTCTCTTTTTCTTTGAGTAGGGTAGCTTCAAACTTCTTGTCTGTTGCTAATGATTTCTGGCCTGTGCTAACACCCCAACCACACTGAGGAATTTCTTACAAGGGTGCTAATAGGAACAGACCACAATTGTGCCATGGACCATTTTGATAACTTAAAAACATAAAAAGAATAGATGTCCTTTACTTGGGAACAATAGCAGGGAGGTTTGAATTTTGTAGTATACATATGGCCTATGCCAATGTCCTATCAGACTTTTCAATGGCTGACCTCACCAACTAATTGTACAAAAATCTGCGAAAACAACAGATTTTCCACCATGTCTTCTACTTCCCCTCATATGGCTCTCCGACTTAACAATTTTTTTGTCTGAAGACAGCTTTGGTAATAGCCAGCCTTCATCCAGCATCCCAGTCACAGATGTAGAATAGGATCTCACTGCTTTGGCTTGGTCACATGTAACAAACTTTTGGAGCTGATTCTGTGTTATATGACAGTTCATATCTCCTTTACTATTTTACCCAGAGATCTAAATATAGCTGTTGCATGAAAACAGCAACAAAACGTAAACTCACAATCTGTTATTATTTTTAATAGAACACCTCACTGTGAAGCTGGAAGTTTCCTCCATTCATTTAAGAATCCATTGGGAGGATAGAAGTTACGTACTTTTTGTAGACTTGAGTCTAGTACATAATAAGAAGTAGATGCTGAATAATACATATTGAAAATAAGAAACATTCTGAATATAACTGCATTTAAAATGTGTTTTGCATCCAACTTGTAAACATGTTTACTAGTACTCCTGATCCTTCGAACACTTGTGGGTTACAAGGAACCTGATCCTACAGAACATAATAAACCTGATTTCACTCTCTTCTATTTAAACAAACAACCCAGCTCATGGATTTCCACTAGACCTACTTTACTCGAGAGCCCCTCAAAGACCTACCATGATTACATTCCCCACAGTGAATCCTAGATGGGGGAAAAGTTGCATGAATTAGTCAATTAAATCCAGTGGCTTCACCTCTATTATCAGCTTACATCACAAAGCATTTGTTTTCAAAGAGGGATACTATATGTAAACGACTTCATAGCTTTGCTAATTTCACTCATTGAGGATCTAAGCACGACACACAGTACTACCACCGCTGGTATAGAATTGTCCACCTCAGAGTTTCACTTTGTTGTCTTTCGTTCTTCAGTCATTCTGTAAAGTTGAAACTCTTTTGAGCTTTGTCATTCCTCCATAGCTCTTTTAAATAACTCCATCTTTTCATGTAAGATGACTTTTCCCCTAAGAGTGAAAAAATAAAGCACACAGGATAAACAAAACTAGCTAGAAAAGTAAAGACTTCTCATAAAGTATAGATAAAATACCTTGATCCTTTTAGCCCTTTATGGAGAGTTTTAATGCTATCAGAAATAAGAGACCAAGACACACTTCTCAAACGGGGATGTGAGTTCATATATCAGTATGAGTTTATGAATTTTAAGTGTCATTGTGGCTCTGATTTCCCATTTTCAGTAAGATTTTCACCAGACAACCCTAGAATGGGGTTTGGAACTAAGATTTGTAAACCGTCTGTGGTATCAAACTGTTTTAATGCCTAGTTTTTTGAAGAAATTAGATATATGCAGTCATTTTGTCTCTCCATCTCTGTATTTGTAAATGTCTCCTAATAATTTTAGAAACTGTTGGTCATTTAAGTTAAATTTGGCTGAGAGTAGAGTTGTCCAGGGTAATCTATTACTATTAATCCAGTGAAAACTGGTAACTGAGAGACATTAGTGAAGGAAAAACTCTTGTAACTCTGTCCTGTATTTCTTCCAGAATGAAGTAAACAAGTACCTAATCAAAATTCTTGTAGATCTGAAGTAAACCCAGCATTTTTTCCATTAAATGTAAGGAGAAATGGGAGGGAATCTTGTACAAAGGAGAAAAGAGAGAGCTTTATGGACATGGCAGAGAATGGAACTACAGGAAAAATGAATTATTAGGAAATATAGAACACCACCCCATAAAAATTTGGATTATGTAATCTCTGTTTTTCATGAAACAGTCTCTCTTTACTAGCCATGATGTAACAGTAGCATCAGCAGATCAGAAAATGGCAATGGCAAGAGAGGGGTGGTAATACAAAGTTCATTGTTTAGGTGCCTTTGAACTGGAAAGATTTCAAGCAGCTAACATAGCAGGGGCTGCTGGCAGACAGTATAGTGCCAAAGACAGCACAGAGGGATTTTTAAATGACAAGTAGGAGATCCATCGCCGAAGCATGATATCTGGAGAGTGGCATCTATGAGAAATAGTTGCTTTTCTTGATTTCCACTGAGGTCCTAACTCAGAAAAAAAAAAAAAAACAAAAACCTAGGAGCTGATGCCTCACCCAGACACAAAGTACAGCAATTAAGGTACTTGGACTCCTTTTCCTCTGAGAGGCAGCATCTTCAGGCTGCCAATGCATTTAATCTCCAACTTGAGAATTAAAATCACAGCCTGACACAGCAGCCTTGAAAGACTGCTGACCCTGAATTGTAGCTTTTACTTCGGGTGCAATCCAAACTTAAAGTTGCTTTTTCTCTTGCTTGAATGGAAGAAACATTCCTTTATTAATTTACTGCAAGAGAATAGAAATTCTAGAGGGGAAAAAGTCAGGCTTGTGAAATGTGCTGCCTTTTTTTCTTTTTTCTTTTTTTTTTTTTTTCCTCAGACTATAGTTTTAATGAAAACTATTGAAATTCAGTCTGAACCAGACTTAGGTGTTGATTGACCCTGAAACCTAATCTACTCCTTGGTGTGATTCATTTTGCGGAGCTGTATTCAAGGAACTTAAATATCTAGCACCTTAGGTTTGAAGCCTTGTGGTAAGGAGAGTAGTAATTTTGAATACACTACCACTGCATATATGAGAGCTAAAGTAAACATATAAACGGATAGATAGCAGAAAGAGAGAGAGAGTTAGCTATCACCAAAATAGCTAGTGAAGAGGGGAAGTTATATCTCACCTCCCTCAAAGAGCAAGCTTTATGAAAGGATACATGTTGTTTTTGTTCCCTCTAATTCCCAAGAACAGAAACTATTAGCAGAGATTTTATATTAGTGGGAATGTGCCAAAGTAATCACCATCTTTATTTTTATAAGTGTAGATAGAATAAAAAATACCGCATTTATATGGAAGATTCTCTCTGTGCAGGTAGGCATGTAAGTAATGAATAAACATGAATCAGCATATACATAGTAAATGTAGGCAGAATTTCCTTCCTCTTATCTGCATTGCAGATATCCTATCTACGTTTGGAAATTGTGTTGGATATTCTGTAGTCATTTCGAGTACAGAGCAGCCTTACAAAATTTGCGTTAGAGTTCCACAATTTATATGATAAGAATATTTCTTCCTAGATATCTAGTGACAGCTGTTTGCTGTATAGGAACCATGGTTTTTATGCAGAGTTTTTGTTCTCATTGTTTATTTATTCATTCATTTATTCATTCATTACTTCATTGTAACATTTGTAGGAGATGGGTGTTAGATAAAAAAAAAAAAAGAGAGATATTTTTTGACATGTACTTCAATGATGATTTACTCAATATCTGAAAGAGTTTGAAGGATCATAACTTTTTATTCTAATGTATCTTTTGTCCCATTAACTCTTTTCAAAAGCAAGTGAAAGACTTCTGTGTGTGTAATGTTGCTAATAGGACATTATAATTTCATATATAATTTAATTACATCCTTGAGGACTCATCATCTTCTTTATCTACATAGCAATATTTCAAATATATAAAGGAATGATTACACATTAGCGTGTTCGTGAACAAATAAGGATATCTTAACGTCATTTGATTTGAGGGAAAGTTAATGGATTAGTCAAACAGAAAGCATTTCAGTGGGATATTGTTGGCACCCTCATGTATAGCTACACATGATACCTTTGACTTTGAACCAATTATAACAAATGTTACTGCAGGGACAAGATTTGACACTTTTAATATTTTGATGTCTTCAAGAACCCCCAGTGCAAGTAATCCATTTTCCTTCAAGGCAAACTGCTATGCAATCCAGTGCAATGAGAAATGAAGATTTCAGTGTTCAGAGACCTTTAGGATATTGGTTTGAATTGTTATTGTTTTAAAGTCACTTCAGAATTTCTACGAAGTTACGACATTTACTACAGAATGAATGCAGGATTATGCGTATTCCTTGTTTCGTAAGAACGTTCTTATTTGTTTTGTTGTTTTGTAGTTCTTATAATAAAATATATTCTGTGAATCTATTATAAGAACTACCTTTTTAACATGGACCTCGGGGTTATCATCTACATGTTCATCAATAAGCGTATTGCAATTACATCAACCATTGCCTGCCTGAAAATTGAAAACAGATTTTTTGTTCTACTAGAATATTTTGCATTATGTTAGTGTGTTGTGTTTTGTTTGGTTGGTTTTTGTTTGGTTGTTTGGTTGGTTTGTTTTGATTTGGGTTTTTTTAATGTAAATTTCTTGTCTGTGTATTCTGCCATTTCCTTGCTTTTCAGTTTAGTATTATAACATGAATCTGACAGTTTCTGTTGCTACAAGAAGTTGCTCAACATAAATTTCTTTGTGTAGAAACTAGTACTAAAGATTGACATAGCTCCTCTTCATATTATGTTGTAAAAACTTTTTTTATATGCCATCATTAATATACAGTATCACAAGCGCATTTTTATGAGGAAAAAAGAAACCCAACAGTTTTAACACGGGATATTAAGATAAAATTATGGTCTCCATAACAAAGGAAGATCATTCCAAAAAGATGAAACATTGCAAAAGGGTAGAGATACTAAACTGCAAACAATTATTAAGAAAGTCCAATGTTTGAAAACAACTTAAGCTGGTTAAAATTTTGTAAAGGCTGTCTCTGTGAAAGAAGTAGTTAGGACCAAGTTTGCAAAGTCCACAGTTGTTTTGGCTTTACTAGTAAGTTCAAACAGCTTGGCTGTTTCTTCCCCAGATTTGCTTTTGCCATCACTCACTTTCTGATTGCTCTTTGAATGAAGTTTAAGAGTTAGATTGGAAGAATTAAAAATGAAACTTTTTCATTAAAAAAAAAATTTATTATGTTTGTTCCTCAAACTGCTCTTCAAGTTACAGTGCACCACTAAATAGGAGGAGTATATATACATTATAAAGAACCGCTAAACAGAAATGAAATTCAAACTTCGCACTCCTTCACTTCTTTTATGCTGATAATTGGAGTTTTCTTTATGAAATTCAACAGTCCTCCCATAATGATTTTTTTTTTCATTTTTCAGATTAGAAAACAAATCCAGAAAAATTAGAAGTCAATACAGGAATATTATAAATAATAATGTAATGACAAAACTTACTTTAAGACAAAATATGGGAAAATGTGAGGAGTTTAATTTCTTCATTTGTTGAAGACTTGGTGATGATCATGAAACATTACCAGCAGGTTGAAGAAGGTGATTCTCTTCCTCTACTCTGCTCTCGTTAGACCCCACCTGGAGTACTGCAATCAGCTCTGGGACCCCCAGTACAAGACGGACTGTTCGAGTAGGTCCAGAAGAGGGTCACAAAGATGATCAAGGGCCTGGAGCACCTTCTCTATGAGAGGCTTGGAGAGTTGGGGTTGTTCAGCCTGGTGAAGAGAAGGCTCTGGACCTTATAGCAGCCTTTCAGTACCTGGAAGGGACCCACAGGAAACATGGAGAGAGACCCTTTATCAGGGTGTGTAGTGATAGGACAGGGTGTAATAGTTTTAAACTGAAAGAGTGTAGATTTAGATTAGATATTCTTTACTGTGAGGGTGGTGAGCCACTGGAACAGGTTGTCTAGAGAAATTGTGGATGCCCCCTCCCTAGAAGTGTTCAAGGCCAGGCTGGATGAGGCTCTGAGCAACCTGATCTAGTGGAAGGTGCCCCTGTCCATGGCAGGAGGATTGGAACTAAACGATCTTCAAGGTTCTTTCTGACACAAACCATTCTATGGTTCTGTGATTCTATGAACTTATGATATGGTGAAGATTTACAAAGCACTATGGGTTTTTAGGAACACTTTCCAGTCTTTTAAGTCTTCAGCGGAAACTATGATGATATTTGACCCACTGTATGATGGATCCAGGGTTTTCTAGAATCAACATATAAAAATTCTAACTAACTAATGCTTATTCAGGGACTGATTATGTTTTGTACTTCCTCTTAATTCTCTTAATTTTTTTATTCATTCATTTGCCATGTAAATCAGAACGTATTCCTCATTCACAGTTTTGTATTTTCCATCTCTCTTCAAGATACTTTTGTACTGCATTGTACTTTTTCCAAATATATAATTACTGTTCTTTGCTTGTTGCTTCTTCCCTGAAGACTACGGATAGCACCTGGGGTGATAAAACAGAATTCATCTGACAAGGGAAATTCATTCAGCAGACAATGTAGGTTATGATGTTCTCAACATTTAGAAGCAGCAATGGCAAAAGGCAGAAGTTTCCATTCCTGTACAAATCAGCTATTCTTACAGTCAGCTGCAGTAGCAGCTGTCTTCCACTGCTGAGCTGCAGGCAAAGTGTCTTTTTCTCAGTCATACTACATTTTTTCTCTGTCTTGTATCTAACCTAGTCAGACTTGATCAGCATCCACCTAATTTGAGAAAATCCTACACTTAGTTTAGGCTTGCTGCAGGCCAGGCTAACTACTGACTGTCCCAGAGCCTTTCCTTCAGAAAAAAAGCATGACAAGTCAAAATTATAGCTTCAAACTATTATTCTAGAAATGTTAATGAACTTCTTTGTGTTGAGAAAGAAGTCCTGGATGTTGGCTTGTGGCAGTGAGCAAGGAGGTTTATTCTTTGAATGACCATGGGAAACTTAACCACAGTTAAAAAGGGATTAAATTGTATTTACTAATGTTTCTTTGGTAATGGAATCATCAATGATAGCTACTTTTACTCTCCTTTGGATTCCATCTTGGTGGCAACAACAACAGCACAGCAAAAGAAAATGTAGGCATAAAAGAACAGTGGGAAAGATTCAACAAAGGGAAACGGTACATATACAATACCAACACTAAGCAAATAAGTGAAATGAGGTGTAAAGCTGGTCGAATAAGGCAAAATGCTAACTAAAATGTACAGTAAAAGTGAAAACAAATCAAAAGCTTTGAAGATACTCAGTTTCCATGGGAGCACTTTTTTTAAGGAAATAGTGCAACAGAAAAATAAGTTTCAGACTGATCTCTGGAACAAGTCCATAAGCAGAACATTTTTTTAAGAACCACAGCCAGGCAAGTCTTATAGACATCCTTCTAGTCATTTAATCAAACCATTTCCTTCAGTGTTTACGTGCATTTTTCTACCACAATAAAAACTGGTCATGAACATTTGACTTAGAGTAGAACTACAAGTAACACAAGAGAAGCACACCCAAGAACGGCTGATAGACTCAGCTAAGGGTATCCAATTCTCTGGTGACTGAGGCAGTTAATGTGAGATGAGGGTGACCTAAGCAAGCTCCCAGAGCTGGATGCTAACTTTATGATAATAGTTCTCTTTCTCAGTAGCTTCAGTAGCAATTTAATGTCATGTCTGGACAGGCTGAGAGACAGAAAAAAAAATCACACACATGTACACATAGCTACTACTATAGATTGTCACACCTTATTGGTGCTGGAGGAGATGATGAGAAGTCACAGAGCTTTGAATAACAGCTAGGAGGGTGAGACACAGAAGAAGTAGCCTGAGGACAGAATCAGTTCTGCCTCCTTGATAAATAGGCATCTATGGATACCTAAATATGCATCCCTAGATCTCAGGGGACCATATTATGATAGCTACCATTTTGTATTTTTTTTTTACCTTGACCTGGCTAGTACTGATACACTACCAAATTACTTCCTCTCACAGCAGTCGGTATGTATGATTCTCCAAAATGCACTAATCTCTGCAGTGCATGTGCCACCATCACTAAAGTGTATTTTCTGAATAGACTATTTTTATCTTAAGAAAGTAAGTAGGCATATTTTTAAGAAGGACTGTACCTTGTAACACCAGTGCAAATGTATACCCGTCCCCTTCAACACTTCTGTTGTCCTGTTCCTAGCAGGACAAGCATTTAAGAAATACAAGATTTCAAAGCTCAGTTCCTAGTACCGCTAATCCTAATGTTTTCCCTTTAGTGAGAAGTGAAACTACAGAGAAAATATCTCTTAATACCAAGAATTTTTTCTGTTCAAAAATGACAACGATATTCCAGTTTCACTCGTTTTGTTCAGAGGAACTTTCTAAGCTAATTTACAGATACAGCCAGACAAAGGACAAATAATGTTTGGATAATGACTACAAAATTAGTGGATCCTGTATCTAAGTGAAACATATTTAATGCAAGTACATATCAAAAATTAAAGTCTTACTTTATAATCTTCCAAATATCTTATATTGACCTAAATTTTTATTAGACAAAATGTAAATAACTGCCTGGAAACTTCTTCTGAAATTAAAATTACCATAACATTTTTCAGAAAAAGAACCCTTGGAGTGTAGTAGGTCTTCCTGAATCTTACTTGGCATAATATAATATTAATAGGTTTGATCAGTTCCTATTGGGATTGTCACCATTATAATGTGTGATGGATGTAGTTATGTTACTTAAATGCAGGACAACCAATAATACTTTTATCCACTAGTATCCCAACTCTTGCCCTAGAGTCAAACACTGAGAGGTGGGACGCAAAGCCAATCTATTGAAACTGTCTTGAATTGGCCCCATCCTGTTGGACAGAAATCATATTATCTACACTATAAATGATTTCTTGTCACATTGAATTACTTGAAAATTTTTAGAGCACTCCATACATGAAATTTTACCTCCAATCTGTTTTAAACATGCTTATCCCATTCACAAGGGATATTTGAGAAATAATACATCTTTCTGAAGTATCTTTTTCACCATAACCAAAAGACTATTGAACTGCTTATTTAGGATGAGGAAGTCTCTTTATACAATAACTTTTATTCTGAAGCATGTAGAAAACACAAAACATACTGATAAAGACTGAAGTGTATACCAAGATTTCATATATCAGCCAGTTCTTTCAAAACTCCTTTCTATTGTATTCAAATACTGGAGTTCCATAGAGGGCATCAGAAGTGCTGTAAGAAGAGTAGGGCAATTATTTTTAAGAAGTTGTAACTGTGAATATAGAACGTAAACAACATATTGAAGCTGAGTTTTCATAGATTAGGAAAATTATTTGCTTTTCAAGAAAGTAATCTGAATTAAAGCCACAAAGATTTTTGTTGTTGTTGTTGAAGAATTAGTGGAGAATCACAAGAAATTCAGCAGCAAATTGCTAAAGTTGCTGATTGGTTTTAGTTATCAAGGTTTAGCTTCATATGTTTCAATAGTCAAACTACACTGTGTTTAAAGACAAATTAGACAATTACGTTTATCTTAACATCAGAAAAGATTAACGTTGGAGAATTCCTATAAACAGTTTTGATGAAGCTTGAAAACTTGGAAGAGCTAAGAAGGAAAGATTTGTGCTGGATAACTCCACATTTTTAGAATGCTAACAGCAGTCTTTATTTCCTAAAAGGCCAGTTTTCAAATTTATCACTGTCTAAATACTAGTGCAAAGTAACAACCTTAGTTATTTTTCTGTGCAATCCTACAAACTTTTTGTGACACTTTATTGTGCCTGAAATAGCTGAACACTTGGTTTTTGTGTGAACTTCACCTCTGTCCATAGTGTCTCCCAAGTTTCTTGAGGCTGAGATTACTGTTCAATCTCTATCAAGGGAGGAGTTCACATGATTCTCACACTAGTCCCTGGGTTTCAAATCCTGTATACCATACATATAAATTTCTCAACCAATTCGACTTAAGCTCAAACCCTATCTTCGTCTGCAACCCCAGGGTAACCTGTGTTGAAGACATAATTCAACGTATTTAGAACAAAATTATTTCCAAAACAACCAGGTCCATAAGCACTGGAATAAATGGAGCTTGGTTTCATCTTGACTCATGTTCATCATTATCTATCATTGTCGATGGAATTCAGTATCTAAGAATTGTTGTGTAGCCAATATGTTGCTTGTGTGGGAGAGTCTTTCTTCTCCTCTATGAACTCATTTTCTTCTGCTTCTCTTCCAGAATGGATTATCTAGTAGCTAACAAGGAATGCCTTCAGATTGTTCCCTCACTACAAGCTGATACTGCAAGAAACAAGTTTTTCCTTTATTTACAGTGTATTTTCAAGGAATTTATAGAATCTTGGTTATCTTTGAGAGCTGTATTTCTAACAAATACAGTTGAAACTAACTGACTAGAAGTTAAACAGAGGCAGCAGGGGAATCATACATACACACACACATGCACATACACACTAGTGGACTCCTTCCTCTACCAAAATTTAGTTTGACAATCTTTGATTTCACTGTTAAATAAATGAAAAAGACTAAATTCTTGTCTGCCTTACCAGTATCTCATATACAGAGAACCTCTAGATTCCAAGATTTCAACTTTTTTTTACTTAGCATTTTTTCTAATCAGAAATTGACTTTTTTCTTTTTTCTTTTTTTTTAATCTTTCACTGTTTTTTTTTCTATTTGCCNTTTTTTCCTTTTTTTTTTTTTCTTCTCATAACCCTAGTTTTGACAGCACAAAGTTTCTAACATGTTGGAGACACACACACAAAGCTGCCTTTGCAGTGACATCTTTGCATCTTTTAAATTAAATGCCACTGTTACTTTTATCCATGTATCCTTTTAAATTTGATTGTGATAATGCAAATATTATGAACTCAGTTGTGCAGGAAATTCAAGTGAAATACCCTAGGTTTTCTCAACAAGACATGTTTGAACACAGACATAAAATCTTTGTGTATCATAATTTGTCACTTTATTGTTTCTCCCTCACTTGACTGTGGCAGCTTTCCTAGCTGGTTTGACAATAGCCTTACTCATAATGTTATTTTCTATTGACAACTTGGGCTACCATGAAGGTGTATAGAATGTTGATGCCCATATAACCTTTTTTAATAAACTCAGTATTACAAATGCATTTAAGCTTCACTTATTCAGGCACTGTGGCAAACACCTAAGCATTGTTGATTAAAGAGCAACACACTAGAGTTCAGCTAGTTGCCACCAATATTTGAGGACTGCAAACTTTTACACATATAATGTTAAACATCCATGAATATAGTCCCTGTTTGTCTGACAGAAGTATCCCTTGTTTGGAGCTTGCAAATAAGATTTTGAAGTGAGGTACCATGGAGAGTTATTTGTAAATCCAGTAAGATTAATTTGAATTCCATGCGTCAAATTCACTATGCAGTCCTAATGACATTAGTACTGTTCATCATTTAGCGAGACTTCATTGCTAGAAAAAATTGTAAAATCTACTTGTCAATAAGTAAAAATGTTGGTAAGTTAGCAATGTATGTTTTAGCTTGACAATGCCACTTCTCAATTTTATAAAAACAAAGTGAACTTCCAATTGTCTTAGGTGCTGTGAACAACCACACAAAATAAGAAATATCACCTCTATTCTTAGGTTCATTTTTTAGAGTTATAATTTTGTTTTATAACAAATAAGAATAGCTACAGATACACAAAAGCAGTATTTCAAAGTTCATTGTTATATAAATCCTTCTGTGTTGTGTAAAGCTTTCTGCAGTGTAGGACAATTGGTGAGTGCAATAAAATGTTCTCTATCCATCTGTGTCATAACCCATTGCTTGTTGCCTTGAGTATAGTGTATAAGTCAGCCAGCAGGCAATCTTTTTGCTCTTAGAAAGATAACAGCAGTGATACAGACTTTGTATTACAGCTGTCAGAAGTTCAAATAAAATGTGGATAGTAGATGTCATCTACTACATTTTGGGAGGAGATAGCAAATCCTTTTTAGCCATCTATGCTTTCTATGTCAATTTTCAAGACTTTAAAACTATTCAGGGACACAGGTATGAGTCAATTTTTTCTTTCATCATTGCACATGTGTATTCCAGTTGTCATTTATGAGTGACCCACATGCATAATTTTATTTATATAATTTTATTTACTTATAAATATATTTGCATCTGCAATCATCATAGTTATGTTTTTAGTTTAGACACATTTTTTCTCACACTCTTATTCATGTTGGGAAATGCCAAATCTTAAAAATGTCACCTAACAGTATCCAAAAATACTGTACACTGTTTCCACAGGTTAAAATACACCTAAGGGATAACATGCTTCTCCACAAAATTACAATTATAATTTTTATTATTTAAAACAAGAAAGAAAAAGGATAAAAGAGGATAGGTAGAACCCCAGAAAATGGTTAAGGGGCTTTGTGTTCTAGGTAAATTTCACCAAAGCACTCTTGAATATCTAGCTACAGTATGTGATCTTCAAAGGTACATAAAGGGTATTTACTCATAAGACAATTGTGGACAGGGGTATACTGTTTCTCAATGGTTATACAGATCAGATGACTTGCTCATTTTTATTCAAAATGTCTGTTGTACATGATAAAGATAACCGAGAATTCATATCGACAGTCCCAAGCTCCCCAAAAAAGTGAAAGATGGATGACCTTTTCAGATTGATGGAGATCAGCAACATTTTTAAATTATATGAGTGACTTCACTGGCATCTGTTTAGATAGCAACCTAGGGGAATGTCTCAGGATGACAAAAATTTCATCAAGGTCAGCTGAGCACTTCTGAATTTGCTGTGAACTGGAGTCCTAAAAGGCTTCGTTAAGGCTTCATCCCAGCAGTGCATTGTCAAGGTACTGCAGGTAATTCTTTTTGTAAAAACTTTTTTGCAGTGTTTCTAAGGATTTTTTTTTTTTTTTTTTTACCTTTCTGTTTACTTTTCATCCAGGGCCTGACATGGCACTTAGAACACATCATGCATAAACACTAAAAAGGCTTGGTTAAATAAAATTCTTCCCTTTTCTCTGAGTGATAGAAATCCCAGACAGATTGACTACACTTTTCAATTAACTTGAAAGCCATTTTGTTGACACTGTTCTGAGAGGATTCTGTGCTCCTCAGGCAAGAAAGCATGAGCAAAGCATAACAACATTTTCCCCCATGCTTGCCGATGAACTGCATGTCTTAGAGCTTCAACAGACACAGAGAAACCTTTTGCAAAGGCCAAAGGTTTTTCTTCATTTACAAGCTATGCTGACAAAGTTTGGAATGAGAAATAAACCTAAGAATGCAGTAACATTAAATCTATACTTACAGCCTGTCAAGAGTCCTCCTTTTTATATACAACCATTTCTCTATATCTATGTGCGTGTGCTTTATGATGCTGCATTCAATGGAAGCATTAATGTACATAAATATATATTTTTTTTAATTGAAACTTTAATGCATTATTTTCAGTTATAAATCTATGATAAACAATAGTTTATGCAGAATCAAATTATGGGAGATGCATTAATTCATTTCAGTAAATGTGTTTCCAGAAGTGTGTGATCAGTGGTATTTATTTTATAATTTAGCTTGTATGTCAAACAAGGTAGGATTGTGTGTGGCTCACTTTTTACTGGTTAGTACTTGCTCTAGTGGACTTTCCAGGGCTGAATTAAGTTCTTTAGAGGGAAATGCTCATGGCTAATGGAGATTTGTTTGCTTTCTCGTTTATTAGGAATCACATTCCTACCACAATTCAAGTGTGCCAAGAAGATATCCACCATCTACTGACAGTTTCTCCTTTGTACACGGGCATTTAAAAACGATTCAATAGACAGTATGCTGTAAAACCATAAGCCCATGGTCCAAAGCCCAAAACACGTAAAAGCTGCAGAAGATGCAGCTCTGTGTAACAGTATGACGTAAGCTTCAGTATCATTGAATCAACAATGGAGAGTCCCTTGGTGAATGAATGGGGCTGAAGCCTCTCCCTTTAATGACAACTATACATACTGAGTATGAGCATATTTAAAATTTAATTTTTAAATTGAATTTTACATCAGTGTATTTTACAAGGGGATCTCCCAAGCATTCCATTTTAACCTTCTTGCCACTACACTACAGATATCTTCTACACTATTTTCTGACAGTCTGCAAGTATTTCCGTCATTGAAATGTTTTTTATGTTTCTCTTATTAGGAATAAATTTTAAATCACTAATAGGAAGTTAAGTAGGCTTTGTTAGTTTCATGCTGTATAACCTAGACAGGGAGAGGAACAAGAATGAAAAAGGTACTCATCTATAAAATACCTTTAACTCTTGACATTTAGTTTACTTTAAATTTACTTGATAACTAACATAACTATCTTTTTATACTTTTTGGTTGCTTCTAGTTTTGGTTGATGGGATTACAATATATTTTACAAGAAAATAAACAGTAGAAAACATTGTCTCTGCGTTATCTTCAAGTTTCCAATCTAGATGGAAACCAAACTACATACAGAGGAGATCTGCTGCTTTCTCAGCAAACACACCAACACTGATCCTGACTGTGTTGCCTTTCCTGGGCTGTTTTCCTCCCTAAATGAACAGGCTGCTTTTAAGATGATGAAACTTTCTTGGGTGAACTTGTGATACGATAATGAAAACTTCAACATGTTCTTGCATTAAGGGTTTTCAACCACAACCTCAGGCAATCTTTATGAGGGCTTTCTAAGCAGTACGTTTCCCTATCTGCCTACTCTCTGCAGCACACTGCTGTCCATGTTGCCAAAGAGGCAAAACATCCACCTTGAGTAGCCATAAATCACAATCCAGAATATCAGATTGAACTTGCACTCATTTAGTATTGTCTTAATGTGCTGAACTCTGAGCTGTGGCAGCTGAAGAACAGCCCTGACACCCGTTCTGCAGCCTGTGGTGTGATGGTGTAGCTGAGAGCTGGGACTGACCATCTCTTAGCTAACACATGGCATGAACATTACAGGAGCATAAACCAGAACACTTAAACTCGTGATAGCATGGTTTTGTTCAGATGAATCACTGTGGTTTATCCAGATCAGCTCACGTTTTTTGAAACAGTTCATTGAGCTCTAATTTTCTGATTTCAACCTCTGTACTAAAATTGCATTCTTGGATCATTAAAGCCCAAGAAGCTCAACAAGCTCTCCAAATAACTGAACAAGATAAAATTTCCTTTGTGAAAGTAAGAACTACTTCTTTTCACTAATGATAACAATTACAACAGAAACAGAATAATAAATAAAATTACTTTCTGAAGACAAATGTCCATAGCTGCCAGATAGCTTTTTCTCTTTACCTGTTTCGAAATAGTTTAAATTTTGCTAAAACAGCTTGCACAGAGCAGTATGACTTTGATTTTCACTAAAAATAATAGTGCAGCCTTCAGAGCACTAGGAAGTGTCCGTATTTTAATAATTCTCATTTTCTGGGGAAGCTTACTTTTTCTGAGGTTTGGAATCCAACTCATTGAGCACAACATCAGGCCCAACAAGGCAAAAAATGTATTATTCTTCCATGGAACTATTAACTCTGTTCACTTAAACATCAGGTTGCTTCGTAACAATATCAAGTAAATAAAGATTTATCAAGAATAATAGGCCAAGGTCTTCTGGTTTATAATGTAAGAATTCATAGCACTTGAAGAAATTTCTAATTTTTACTAACAAGAACTTATCAATTTCTACATTAAAAGCGTCAGGTCCCTGTTATTATTGAGAAGATCCACACCTGTAAAAAAAAAAGGGAAATACAATCACAGGCGTCAATTAAAAACTACGCATCAATACACAGCACAGTACAGAATACATTAAAAAGTGCTTGTTTCTAGCGTACAGTTTATGTTCAAATACATAACTGGGAAAGCTTTCGACAAAATGTGTTACTGTTTTTTGTTGTCACAAACAAACAGACTTTCTTTATTCTCCCACAATCTTCGCAGAAAAAAAACATTGTATCCCTATGAGTATTACACAAACGTAAGTCCTTGTGTATGTGCATATGCAAAAAACTTCCCTAAATTTCACAGGTGCTGAAATAATGCTGGAGAAAGTATTCCTACTACCATCTTGGAACCAGATCATGAATTCAGAAATAAATCAATCAGGGAGGTATAAGAAATAATTTATTACTCTTGAACAATCAGGCAAGATATAACCACGGTGAAAATGTGAGAAGCTCATTGGCAAAGTGAAGTTTTCTTGGTTTGCTCTCTTTTTCTGCAAAATAAATTGCTAAGCAAAATATCAAGTTTGTGTATACATGGATTTTTTTTTGTTTGTTTATTCTTTGTAAAGAGCAATAAGTTCAACACAAAATGTGTTGATAATAGTTTACAAAAAGGTACCTAGGAGATATGGGTCTTTGCTGTTGTTTTTTTTTAAAAACAACAACAACAACAAAAAATACATAAACTAATAATATGTTTTCAACCCGACCTGGCAGCTTGGTTTCAGATGGTGCATTTTATTATTTTTTCTTGATAATTCAGGGAGATAGAGAAGTGTGCTTTTAGTGAAAAATGTATAGCAAAACCATAAAACACATTTCTATAATAGAAAGAAATGGAGAAACAAACAAACCAACAAACCATCCTCTATGGAATTAATATGTTGCATATTTTACTGCCCTGTTTATTTTCTTTCAAAATTTATCAGAAATAATTTTTGCTCTTACAAGTAAAATCATTAATAAGCCATTAACAATAAATCAGGGATAATTTCTTGTAAATAGATTTTTTTCAATTGAATCTTTCCTTCTGGTTTCAATTTTTTCAGTTTTTTTTTTTTTAGTCCCATAAGGAACAAGAACACAAAACTATATAACGTTTATTTTAACACTGTATGCATGTTTTAGTCAGATAGTTGCAGAATATGTAACAGAATTGCATTGCAAGCAAGATTTGGGAAAGATGAGAAAAAACGAGTGGGACAAAGAGAGTTGTTCTGCACACGTTCAGAATCCAGGCAATCACAAGCCCTTGGTCCCTCACAATCACAGGTCTCATTTTAACTCTCTTAACATGCAGACATTTTTGAAAAGGGACCACCTTCTGTCAGAAGATGTGTCACATGCCTCCACCATATAAGTCTCTGAATATTTGGAGAGCTTCTCTAGAAAGACAGTGTCAGTAACCAGCTTTGGCATGAGCAGGATAGTATTTGCATTTTCTAGTGATAAATAGCAAAATAGTTGTTATTTTCTAAATTTTAGTCCTTTTATCCTCCTAAGTGGCTATAGTGAAATAGATAATTAAAGGCAGTTTGTGGTACTTGATCGCAGATTTAGATCAAAGTCCCCCTGTACCTATGTTTGTGCAGACATAGGTTGGAGTGTATAATTTTTTCTGCCTCTGACCTCCTTCCATTAACTTGTTAATTGATTAAATTCTTGAGGAAAAAATATCAAACAAAGTTATGTTGTTTGGATTTTTTACTGAAAATAAGACTTAAGCAGAGGAGAAAGACTTCACACATCCAGCTCGTGGTAGACCTGCTTCATGATCTCATTATTAGCCATAGAGACTCTTACAGGGTGCATGGATACATACTGCAACTGCAGGGGAACTTTTTATATAAAGTATGCTGCAATTTCTGATTATTTTTCCTCATAATTTCACACTGCTTTGAGGAAAACATGTTAATTAATTTTAGGAGTAGTCAACGGCAACATATATCTATATAGATGAAGAGTGTAACTGTTTTTTATTTCCAGGAATACACAGGTGTGAAATACAGGTGAGGATTCAGATTTTATATATAAGCTATGATAGGAAAGATAGGTCTCCTTTATGCATAGGTCTTCAAAACAGAGATATTCAGCCTTACTTAAAAACCAGAAGCAGTCCAGTTGTAATAGAACAAAACTGCATGAAAGCACTCATATTTATCCCAGTAGTGTCATGCTGCATTGCCCCAAATAATTTCTGACTGCATTTAGGCAAGATATGATAAAAGTGAAAGCATTTTACTGTCTCTCCCTGCACATTTTTCTCCTTGAAACTACGAAAATATCCAGTTTTGTGGGGGTTTTTTGCTTATTATTCTTCAAAGACTGAAGGAAAACATAGTCACTATATCGGCATGAGTTATGTGCAGAACTCCATGTAAATAATTGATCCATAAAATGCGTGGAAATCACATAGAAGGTAGTAAAGTTTGGGGAAGGCAATGAGTTGCATAGCCTCTACTTTTTCGGTTTACTTTGACTTCCATAATAAGGTTTGAAATTGAATTGTGAAGCTTTTCAAACTGAAAAGGCAAAAAAAAGTCCCATCCTCTTGACATCCACCCTTAAGATATTTATAAACCTTTATGAGATCCCCTCTCAGCCTTCTCTTCTCCAGGCTGAACAGACCCAGCTCTCTCAGTCTCTCTGCTAAACTGTCTTTATCTCAACTCACGAGTTTTCTCACTTTCACTCTTCTGACGCTCTTCCCCATCCTATTGTGGGAGGATTAAGCAAACAGCTGGATGGGACTGAGCCGCTGGCCAGGGTTAAACCACAACAATATGCTGAGCCATTTCAATAATTTCTATTCTTTAGTTAAATGAGATTGTGACTCTTAGTTCTTGCTCCATAGTTCACCTTCTAAACTTACCACATGACAAGCAAAATTCACCACTGCCACCCAAATTACAATAATAGGGAACAAAGATGGGTATCAACTTCTCTAGTGATTTCCTGGTGTCCATGCTATGTCAGATTTTACTTTAGGTGGAAGAGGCCATACAGTGTTTGCAACAAAGAATTGAAACTGTCTGGCTTTAGAAGGTTCTGACCAGTACGCATTCTCCCACAAAGAACGCAAAATCACAAAAACATGTAGTCATTGTAACAGGAGAAACCTCAACAGGCAGTCACAAAAGGAAGAGATGGTAAATACGAGAGATAAAGTAGATGTATATGGGATTCACACGTAAATAAAAAGGATATGCATCTTTTGAAAAACAGCAAAGTAAATAAGACCTTTCTGCTCAATTGAGCATATGTCAAATAGAGCATACATGGAGAAGAATAACTGAGAAAATATTGATGTTACCTCCTGTGTACGCCACATCACTGAGCTACCTTATTCCTTCTCCTAACAGTGTGCATTGCATTTTTTAGTCTTTTGAGATTTGTACTGAAAAGTGATTTTTAAAACAGACCGTGAAGTAAAGCCTGGATGGATAGGGCAACTTGGTAGTAAGATAGAGGGATAGAAGGCTTTTTTTTTTTTTTTTTTAAAGAACAGTTGTTCCATTTTCTGCATGTGGAAAGAAAACGGAAAGAAAATATTTTATTTACATCTTGCCTGAATTTTAACTTGAAAAAAGTTAATGATTTTCCTCTCAGTAGAATTTTATAATGTTATTTTAGTGTCTACATAAGTATGTTTCCTGAAATTGTTATAAAAAGGAGATCTTGTATTTACATATATTTTGATTTTGGAATTTGTTCAAAAGGGATTTACCAAGGAAAAACATGAGCTATTTATGATAAAGCCAAGTATTGACATTAGAATAAATAGAAATATGAAAAAGATAACCTAGGGTTCAGAAGTTCACTCATCTTTAGAACAATCAGTCTTTGGAAGAACTCCTCATTGGAACAGGAGGTGAAAAATCCTCTGATTAGGTTAAAAGTAGAGCTCGTTAAGCTTGTGAACAAGGAGGCAACTGGTTTCCTGGAGCTGTCCATTCATCATATGACATTCAATAATGCAATATACTATAGAGATCTTGAATATTTCAAGTTTAGCAAACTGCCATCAAATCTATAGCAGTTTCAATACAATCTTACCTGGAGTCTTTGTGTTTCTGCCATAAAATATGTTCCCAGCTATAGAACTATAGCCCAACTTGCTCCAGAAATAATAATGTTTAGTAGAAAGAGAGATTCAAACCCAAATAAATGGCCAGAGCTTTTCAAGACAGTAACTTGTCACCAAATAAATGTACCTATAATGAATTTCAGACTTTCATGATTGATAGGGTAAGAGGATCACAAATCACGTGTTGCCTGAGCACTATTGCAGATCAACTGAGAATAGTTTTAGTCTGATCGTGGACCAGCTCTTAAGATGTGGGCACAGCTATCCCAACATTGAAGCAACTGAAAATTTTAAGTACAGTGACACCTTATTGACCAATTACTTAATTTGTCATTTCAGCATCTGCTAAAAATATGCAAATCACCAGTTAAAGGAGTTTGTTTGAGTCCAGGTTCTTTGATGCCAGGTCAAGACCTTCCTTGTTTTGCTCATGACAATGCTCTCTTGCGCTCATCAGCCAATTCTTGTGTATCTAGATGATATGTGCAACTACTCTTGTCCATGCAAGAAGAGTCATTATCACATCTGCTATGGGCAGCCAACCCTCTCTTCACGTTTCCTTGTGCTTGTTGCAGTTTTCAATATGCTTTAGTCTATAATAGTTTGTGTTGTTGCTGAGTTAGGCTACATGCACCTACTACATCCTCATTTAGAAAGCAAACATCTTCTGAGTTCCTTGTGATGACTTTTCCAGGCCTAGAACCCAATCTGAGCAGCAGTGCTTCCCACTGGCTCTTCAAAACACATTGAAACCCAGGGTGCACTGAAAAAAAAATACTCCGATTTCTCAGATAGTGGTCAGAAACTGTAAACAACTTACAAGACTGGATCTTCAGTATTCACATACTTAGCTGTGGGGAACGATTGCAGCAAAATTTACATCATTACACTTGTATGAAACCAACAGATTAATCACTCTTAAAGAAAATCAAACAGTACATTTATACTGTCAACTGGGAATGAGATCAATTCTTTACATTTTCATCTTGTTTTTTTATTTATTATTCAGTTCAGTAAAAGTTCAGTTTCTATTTTGTTTCTGTTTGTGTCACCATGCTCAGTATAAATTTGGACTTCATGTCTGCTTAGTAGCCTTAGATCAGCTGTACCCAACGCTTTGCTGTACAGTGAGAAACTCTAAAATGGCTGACTTTAAATGTGACATTTAAAGTAAAGATACAAGAAAAACAGTTGGTGAAGCTTCTCTATGTCATAGAAAGATTTGTCAAATTAAACAGTTCAAATTCATTAAAGAAATGTGAAGCAGATAAAGAGTTTGATGCCTTCAGACAAATCTTTAGAAGGGAAATCTAAGCATCTTTGAACTGCAGAACATCACAGAAAAATTCAGGACCAATAAAGATGCCTGAGATTCTGCTCAGAAGCTTAGAAATACCAATGCTGGTTTTCATTTCTGATGTTTCTATCTGATTTTTACATTATTTTTGACCATTGAAATGATTTGCATAATTTTGATTTTTATGAAACAGCATAATGCAGTGAGTTGATGGTTATAAAAATGTCATGGAGTTGGATTAATGATAAGTTAGAAAAGTCAAATTTAGTATATTCTTCAAAGGCTGGATACGTCTCAGTGTTCTTCAGTGTCTTTGCTCTTTGTTATGGTGAATCAAATGATGTTTTTCATATAGCAATCAGACCTCTTGACAACCAAGTTCTGTAGATGTTTCAAAAAATTGAGAGTACTTTTATTTACTTCACATCAAACAAAAAAATTGATTCAATTTCACTTTTCATGTGGTTGACACTACCACGAATAGAAAATAATTCAGCAAATGACTGAATTAAATGGTTAGCAAAATTAGATAAGGTTAATGATCTGTCTCAGCTTCACATTTAATATGCCTACTGAGACTACTTTTCCCAGAAATTTATTGGGTGTTTATTGTATATACAGTAAGACATAAAACAAACTCATTAACAGCATACAAGAAAAACAAGTTTTCTTTATGAGCATTAAATATAGCTACTTATAGCCACAGCAAATGCAAATATACTTGAATGAAAAAACAGTGAGGTTTCAAGTTTGTTTAAATAATATATTACTACTAATTTGCATAGATTATAGTTATGGGTTCTTGTTTGCATTTTAACAAATACGGATCCCACTAGAGCAGCAAATAGTGACAAGTTCATTCACAAGGTGCAACTGAATCATGTTTATTATGTTTGTAGTTGGTTGGTTTGTTTGTTTCTTTGTTTTTAATTTCTTCTTGGAAATATGGGTTATAAAGCTAAAGTACATATATTTTCAACAGCCAGTCTCCCTTACATCACAAGGTACAACTTCATATATTTTCGCAGATTTCATAAACATTTTACAGATCATTTCTTGAAGTAAACATGTTAAAATAATGAACAGCACTTAGCATAGTTCACACCAGTTTTACAGACTCTCTTTTTCTTAGTTGTCTATGATGACATATTTATACTCTGATCATTCCACTATTGTTAAAATAGCTTAGAGAAATTGCATGATACAATAATAGTGATGCATTTTAGCAGAGAGTTTTTCTTGCGTTTTGGGCTTTTTTGTGAATATGTCCAGGTTCTTAATAGCTGCTAAGAGGAATACAGGATTTCAAAGAGTCTTCACATACTTCACTATACACCTGAAAAAATTCAGACTTAAAATATTCTACCTGGCTGTATTATCGTCAAATACATTTGAACTGACTTGACACTCTTTGAAATGGATTGCTATAAAATCTGTATGAGTCACAAAGCATCTATAGGAAAACATTCTCCTTCAAATCCTAATTGCAGTATCTTGGTATTCAGTTAGTCCCTTTACATTAACCTCACAGTGCTCTGGACCTTTTGGATCACATACATACACCTATATATACACGCACATTTGCATATGCACATTCACACTTCATATACATGTAGTTACATATAGGCACACATGTACATATATATACATATACATACACACACGTATATTTACACACATATACTCACATATATAAATGTGCTGACCAAAGATCACTTAGGAAAGGGACACAATAAAAGAGAGAAACTTTCTGAGTGTTTGTCATTGGGACTTCATAAAGTACCAGTCACAATTTTCAGTTTCATGTTTGTGACTGAGACTTGCAATGGGCAGAAACTGATACAGAAAGCTGTCTTTGAACACCAGGAAACACTTTTTTTACTGTCAGGGTGACCAAGCACTGGCACAGGTTGCCTGGAGAGGTCATGGAGACTCCATCCTTGAAAATATTCAAAAGCTGTCTGGACATGGTTCTGGGCAACCTCCTCTAGGTGGAAGGGAGGCTTGACCAGATAACTTTCAGAAGTCCCTTCAAACCTCAACCATTCTCTGATTCTGTGACAAAAATCTATTTGATAGATGGTCTTAAAACAGTGTATTCCTAATCTCTTGATTTCACAGCCCTCTCACTTAAGTTTATAAGTTATGGTGTAGTATTGTCCTTCACAGAGTCTTCGGATCAAAAGGAGCTTTCCTAATAACCTGTTGATAGCTTTTTCATTTCACTCTCCTAATCTTGCTTAAAAAGGTAGAGTTCATTTAAGAAATTAACTGTCATTTACATCCAGAACAAAATCCAGTCTGGAAAAATACAACTCTATATATATGAACACAGAAAAACATGGTAAACAAACACCTATTAACTCTACAGGCATGCATATTAAGCAGTTGTGATGGTTTTCGCTGGGATAGAGTTAATTTTCTTCATAGTAGCTAGTATAGTGCTGTGTTTTGGATTTGTGCTGGAAACAGTGTTGATAATACAGGGATGTTTTAGTTATTGCTGAGCAGTGCTTACACAGAGCCAGGGCCTTTTCTGTTTCTCACACCAGCCCACTAGCAAGTAGTGTGGGGGTGCACAAGAAGCTGGGAGGGGACACAGGCAGGACATCTGAGCCCAGCTGATCAAATCAGTATTCCGTATCATAAGACATCATGCTCTGTATATAAAGCTGGGGGAAAACGAAGGAATGGGGAGACGTTTGAACATATGACATTTGTCTTCCCAAGTAAGTGTTATGTGTGATGGAGCCTAGGTGTCCTGGAGATGGCTGAACAACTTCCTGATGATGGGAAACAGTGAATTAATTCCTTCTTTTGCTTTACTTGCTTGCATGGCTTTTGCTATACTTATTAAACTGCCTTTAGCTCAACGCACAAGTATTCTCACTTTTACACTTCTGATTCTCACCCGTATGTCACCAGGGGGAATGAATGAGCAGCTGCGTCGTGTTTAGTTGCCAGCTGGGTTTAAACCACGACAGCAGTCCAGCAAGATGATTAAGGTAGTACCTCTGGAAAACTTCTGGTTTACTGACCAAGCATGAAGAGTAAGATAAACTATGAAATTATACATCCTGCAACATTTCAGTTGGCTAAAAAACATGTTTATTGCCTGGTCTTTTGAAATTAAATTAGTTTTATTATGGTGATTATGAATAATAAAATAAATACTAAAGAAAACAGCCATGAAAGAACTAATGCTTGGAACTCTGCTAGCCTTCTCGAGCAGGTTGCATTTGACATCAATTTACAGTGTTTCTGGTTCCCAGATATTGCAAGCTCTGTGTCCTAGGAGTATTTAAATAAACATGACCCAAAGGTATTTTTTTCTCTGAACTTAAAATACAAACCAGCACAATACCTATCAGAAAATTAAACATAAGAGATCTATACCTGTCCATAGAATTCCCATTTTAAATACCTGACCGTATATTGACTCTTTTATTGCTGCTATTTTTCTTAACATACTCATGAAACATTATTCTTAGGAATTAGCTATTCTGAGAAGTGTATTAACAGACATGTGGTATATTAACTGATGCTCTAACTGCACAAATACTGTATACTGATCACGTTGTGAAAAAATTCCCCACTCATCCATCGTCAGTCTTCTACGAGTCTTCTATGATCCTTAATAGTGCATTATGTCTTTGTGGTTTGGGAATATATCTAACTTTGACTTCTGAATTTTGGAATATTCAAACCAAACCTTTTTGTCAGTTTCAGGCTGTTCCGAGAACCTCACATAAATTAATACTGAAATTACTTTAAGCTCTATGGAATGTGATCCTTTCCTTCAGCTTCATGACCATTTTCAATTTTCTTACATTTTTATTTGAAATCATATGATAAAACTGTATTTTCGAATTTTCAACATAAATACAACCTTTCAATTTGAAGGGAACACTATGCACCTATAAAGAATGCTAATTTTGGAGATTTCTAAAGATAACCAGATAGCACTTCAACCACGAAGAATTTTTCCGTATTGTCTGGAATTATAAGGGAATGAGTATGTGAGCTCTGAAAGCTTTTCTGAATGTAGATGTCAAGTTGCCATGAACACCGTGTTTTCTTACTTTGTAGAACACCTATTATAGAACCTATTAGAGTTGCTGAGGTATCTCACACTGTTTTTGCTATAAATAAATAAAGTATATCACACAGAAATAATGGAGAAAAGTGGAAACAAATTCTTTTGTTAGTAAATATGAAGGAGAGAAGAATCTCTCTGCACAAAATTCAGGATCATGTCTGTATATCGCTTTAGAGTCATGCATGTCTCATTACACTCGAGTCAGAGTGACATCTGATGCATGCTGAATATTGGTCCAT
This sequence comes from Pampusana beccarii, assembly GCA_013399365.1. NCBI lineage: Eukaryota > Metazoa > Chordata > Aves > Columbiformes > Columbidae > Pampusana > Pampusana beccarii. The sequence goes on along the minus strand of VWYH01005835.1, from coordinate 183,118 downwards.
GAGTAACCCAGTTAAGCATATGTGATCACTTGTATATAAAATACAAACAAATGTGAGGAGGATTTTCAAAATCAACCATCTAAGTATAAGTATTCTAACCTATTAGATCTATTACAGAAACCCAAGAACATAATAAATAAATAAACTAAAAGCAACATTTTCTACAATATTTCTCATAAATAGTATTAAATGAATATGTAATATTACAGTATACCTTGTGAAATATTATTATTGTTTGAGGGTTATAATTAGTCTCAAAATTGAAAAATCAAACAAGGATTGACTATAACAACTAATTTTCCAGTAACAATATTCTGTGTTTTCAGAGCGATGATGAAAATAACTATACTTTCCTGATAAGAGAGTTAATGAAAAAAGTTCCTTGTACTCAAGTGATTTCCAAGACCTTTTGTAGGGCTTAATGAGTACAGTTTTGCAATACTTTATGTCTTATTTTATTAATCATTGCTGTCCAGTGCTTTAAGTGGTTATTTTACGCCAGGAACTAGGGATCAAGAGTGAATGAACACCTCAGATTTTGTATCTAACCCATGCCAGCTGTTCATTTTGTTGCTGTTCAAACTGTGAAAGTGGCACCACCTCCTTGCTGATGAAAATCTGAGGAACTTTCTTTAGTTCAATGAGGACATACTAATCTACAGTACTTAAAGAGGTGGACACCATTTATCATTCCTTTTTATATCTTCATGGTTCAACATTTACAGTAGAACTAAATTAGAAAACCTCTGTAAGGCTTTCAATGAAGACAAAAAGGAGGTTTAAATGTTCACGAAGGAAATCTTGTGGAGTGATCACTGGAAGTGAGCAAATATTATTTAGTCTTGTACCACCTTAAGAAGTATTTCCAAATCTAGCTTGTACAACTAGTAACACTAAATTAACTTATGAAAGGTATCTATAAATTTTTAACAAATTCCTGAAAAAGAGTAGTTTTTTTCATGTAAACATTTGAATGTCAACAATAGTTACTCAAGTTATTTTCTTTTCATTTTTTTCCTTAATTTATTGATCAAAATTACTTACAAAGGAAACCAAAATTATAGAACATATATATATATATATAAGGTATCAAATAATTACATGGAAATGTCAAAATAAACGTGAAAATAAATGTTCAATGTGTATTTTTTTCTCACAAGAAAAAGTGCAATTCATTATGTCAATGTAGTGGCTACCTAAATAAACAAAATTGAAAAAAAAAAACCAAAACCAAAACCCAACAAAACTACAACCTATACCCTGCTTCCTCTAAAAGAAAATTTAAAAATCAACACAAAGTGCATCCATTGGTCAATATTTCAAATATCAAACATAGCAGCATCTACGTAGAGCACTCCTGTTCAATAAACATTTGTGATCATATAGCTTCACTATACTGACACCACCTGCTAATTACATATTGCTCTGTGCTGCATGTCACATACTCAGCTTTTTTTTTTTTTCAAATACCTTATCTTGGAAATTGTACAAGGTCATAACGTTTTTCTTACAGCAAAATACAAAGTGAACCAGAGAGTGATTAAGAAGAGACAGCTCTGTATTAGCTGAAATCCTGCAGCTGAACACAATAATGGTGTATACAAACGGAACAATCTGGTGAATAATTCCACAGAGTCACATGTACTCAGTCTGTGTTGCAAGTGACGAATTTAAGTTTGTTGGAAAGAGAAGCCTCTTTCACATTTTTTCTGTGCAACGAGTTTATCTTTAGAAAGGCAGTATCTATGAAGAGTGAATAGCCTTTCAAATGCTCCCTAGAGTCCTGACAGCTTTCAGTCCTGATATTTTATCTCCTAGTTCTTTAAATGACTTGTCAGTTTCCTGGCTCTTGGCACGTGGATGCTCATACACTCATCAGTGAGTCTTTGGCATCCCATTTTTCCCTGCCCCTTTCAATAATCACTCCCAAGCTTGGCAGATACTGCTGATTTCTCCTTTTTTCCTTTACTACTGATTTGCTTGCTTTAAAATAGCTGTTCCCATTTCTGTGTCTGGAACATGTTGCATTTTGTTCAGTGCACTTCACCATAGCAAGGAATCCCCTCCCTGCTAATGTCACTCCTCTGCTGCCTTGCTCTAATGAGCTATTTAGTTTCCTGACTTGTGATGACTGCCACTATCAATATTTTCAGTGCTTACCTGTATGCAGATTCCCAAAGACTCACGCAATCATGAAAACTCACTTTTAAATATGAGTGGCTGGCTGGTTGCAGACAAAGATACACACTGTCTGTATTTTCAAATGTCCCATAAACTTGAATGTACCTAGATGGCTGTCGGCCTTAAAAATTTAGTGATACACACAATATTCTATAAGCTAAAAATTGTAATGGTCTTTGAAGTTGTGGATGCCCCATCCGTGGAAGTGTTGAAGGCCAGGTTGGATGAGGCTTTGAGCAACCTGGTTTAGTGGAAGGTGTCCCTGCCATTGGCAGGGAAGTTGGAAGTAGATGATCTTTAAGATCCCTTCCGACCCAAACCATTCTATGACTCTATGAAACACAGACCACGTGTCTACACAATTTTCCAAATTTCAGAAATGTTTGCATGTCTCAAGATACATAACCAACAGAGATTTTATTAAGGGTGTCTGTTGGCTTACAGTATTTTAATTATTTTATGCAGGCTGCTCTAAAAGTGAAATTATAAGACATTAAATGCTAAATTTATTAACCGAACTGGGGACTTATATGGTGTTCACAAAAATAGACTGGGGAACCACAAAACTCAGTGGCGAAAGTGGATGTTCTTCATCTTGAGAAAGAGATTGGATACGGTTATCTACACTCACAGACTGACTGTTCTGGGCCTTCTAATAAGGCTGTCTTTTACAGTTAACTTAGAAACATGTGCGTTTTCATAAGGTATAATTATAAGCAAGAAGTAACCTTCCATTGCCATCAGTTCTGAGAGCTATTTTCTAAATTATCTTTCAACTTCAACTAGGCTCAGTAGGTCAGAGTCCCCCACACGCAAGCTCTTATTACTAGAAATCAGAACCAACTACCTGGTACAGCTGTTGTTACATGAAAAAAAGTTGGAGGGCTATAAACACTAAAACTTCAGGAAAAGAACTCATGAGGTATTGGGTGTTGCCCAGTTAATCTATGTTACTGAATTTCCCTAATGAAATTCTGCTCATTAAATGAACTGATTTGTGTTTTAAGAAGGGAAAATTAATTGAGTATCAGAAGTTTTAGGCCAATTTTCCAGATTCCCGTGTGGTGTATGAGGCCAGTGTATTATTATGGACCTATAAGATTTAAAACTGGCCTACCTGTCATCAGATACTTGAAGAGAAATTTAACAGGTAATTAGTTTGCTAAGTAAAACTTCGTACTGATGGTTGTGATTCCCTGTGATTTCTAATATTGGTGGTTTTAGCTCATTTTAGCTAATATTTAGCTCATAATAGCTCATTTTTCTTTGTACAAAATAGAATCATAGAATGTCCTCAGTTGGAAGGGACCCACAAGGATCATCAAGTCCAGCTCCTGTCCCTGCACATGACAACCACACAGTTCACATTGTATGTCTGAGAATGTTGTCCAGTCTCTTCTTGAATACTGTCAGGCTTGGAGCCTTGACCACTTCACTGGGTGAAGAACCTTTTCCTAATGTCTAACCTAAACCTCCCCTGGCACATCTTCCTGCCACTCCCTTGGCTTCTGTCATTGGTCACTAAAGAGAAGAGTTAGGTAGGTGCCTACCCTTCTTCCTCTCCCTGTCAGGTCTCCTCTCAGTCACCTCTTCTCCAACCTGAACAAATCAAGTGACTTTAGCCACTTCTCATACAGCTTCCTCTCCAAACCCTTCACCAACTTTAAAGCCCTCTTCAATAGCTTCATATCTTTTTTATCCTGTGATGCCCAGAACTGCACACAGTGCTCCAGGGGAGGCCGTACCAGTGCAGAAAAGAGTGGGACAATCACCTCCCTCAACCAGCTGGCAATGTTGTGCTTGATGCACCCCAGGACACGGTTGGCCCTCTTGGCAGCCAGGGCACACTGCTGGCTCATGTTCAACTTGCTGTCAACCAAAACCCCCAGATCCTTCTCCGCAGACCTGCTTTTTTATTTGTTATACATGAATGGTATGAATTCATGCATATGAGCTTGAAGGAGCAGTTTTCATCTGTGCATCTCTACGAAGTTTTTCTATCTATTATTTAGGTATACTCACTGGAATTGCTGTTTTGTTTTTTTTTTTTAAAGTACTGAAGACCCACTATTTCCACTTAAGTCAAGTAGTTCTGTGAATCCTATACACCACTCAGAAACACTCTCACCTCAGTTTCAAATCCAGGTGATAAAGGAAGGCAGCACTTACTAAAAGAGCTATGAAAAATCCATCTATTGCTTAGTATTATGGAGAACTGAGCTGTTTTGTGTTTCTTGGTTTTTTTTTTTTTTATTTTTATTTTAATTTGTGAAAGTACTTGGATATCTAACTGGCTTCTGCTTATTTAGCTGTGAAATACGTGGAAGTTTCCCTTTCTTTGCATACGATTTTTCCACAATAGGGAGCATTCAGATCCTAAATTTTGAAACATTGTTCTTCAGTATCTGTTATCTAACTCTTCTCTAACTTTCAAGACATTATAGTGCACATGTACAATTGGATTTACTACATGAAGAAAAGTTTAATTTCAAAATAAAACTGAGAGAATATAAATAAAAAGCCTGTATATTTCAGACATTCAGTTGCCAAGCTTCAGCTTCCAATGCCTTGCAATTTCACTGTGTTTCACAGAGATTTCATGGTGTTGTTTTACCCAAAAATCACAGTATGTTCTTATTTATATGGATTTTTATAATAATTGTTTTATTTCTATTATATTCATATTAAAATCATTTAGGTTGGAAAAGATCATTGAGTCCAACTGTAAACCTAAAACTAGCAATTTCTCCACTAAACAATGTCCATAAACACCACATCTACATGGTTTTCGCATCCCATCAGGTGATGGTGACTCAACCACTTCCCTAGGCAGGCTGTTCCAGGATTTGACAAAGCTTTTAGTGAAGAAACTTTTCCTAGTAGCAAATCTAAACCTCCCCCAACATAGTTGGAGGCCATTTTCTCTCATCCTATCACTTGTCACTTGGGAGAAAAGACTAACAACCACCTCGCTACAACCTCCTTTCAGGTAGTTGTAGAGAGCAATAAGGTCTCCTCTCAGCCTCCTGTTCTCCCAACTAAACAACTCCAGTTCCCTCAGCCAATCCTCATAGGATTTTTGCTCTAGACGATTTATCAGCTTTGTTGCCCTCCTATGAACTCTCTCCAGCACCTCAATGTCTTTCTTGTAGTGAAAGGCCCAAAACTGAACACAATATTCAAGATGCAGCCTCACCAGTGCTGAGTACAGGGGGATGATCACTTCCTTGTCTTGTTTGCCACATTATTTCTGATACAAGCCAGGATGCTGTTGGCCTTCTTGGCCATCTGGGCACACTGCTGGCTCATATTCATCCAAACGTCCATCAACACGTCCAGGTCCTTTTCTGCCAGCCAGCTTTGCAGCCACTCTTCCCCAAGCCTTTAGCATTGAATCAGGTTGTTGCAACCCAAGTGCAGGACCTGGCACTTGATTTTGTTGAATCACACAATTTTCCTCAGGCAATTGATCCAGCCTGTAAAGATTCCTCTGTAGAGCCTTTTAATCATCAAGCAGATCAAAACTCCCACTCAACTTGGTGTTATCATCATTTACTGAGGGTGTACTCAATCTCCTCATCCAGATCATTGATTATGATCCTATCCAGCAAAAAATGTACCCAAATACTTCAGTACAACCAAATAACTTGTTTTGTTGAGTTAAACAGGAGAAAAAAAGCCAGAAGATAAGCTCAGAATGCGTTCAGCAGACCTGTAAAAGACAGTATTTGAGTTCGCAAGAATATGCTTACACTCACTGTAATTCTATAGTCTTCATAGTTAGCTCTTAAGGCATGCCAAAATGGTGCCATTATTGAAGGCAGTAAAGTTTCATGGAGCTTTTTAGCACGTTGTTCTCCCTCAATGGGAAGTCTGCTTCAATAAAAAGAGAATACTAATTCTCTAATAGATACACTCAGGCACTGCATAAAATGCAGAGGTCCTCTAAAATACTGAATGTTGGAGATTACAGTCACAGAAAAAAAACCAAGACTTCAAGGTGAAAAGAAAACTGATTTGCCATCACTTTTTTCTAAGAGACCGAAGTCTTTTCACCTCCGAGTCTGTATTTAACAAGGAAAGCTATATTTCCATAATTACAAGGAGACCTAGTAAGGAAAACCTCTCCTATAAGATGTGTTTTATTTTCAGGGGTTTGGTCATGTCCCAGAGAGCAAATACAGAGATATCTGTTTATTAACTGGGGAAAAAATATTTCTGGGCTAGTTTGAACTCTGGGATACATGAATTTGTCTTTTCTAAACTGCCAGACAAGAAGACTGGTAGGATGGAAGCTTAAATAAATTATTTAAAAACCCTGCAGTATCTAGCCATAGCCACTTAATAACAACAAAGATAATTTTGAGAAAATAGATACAGTTATAATAACATTTTACTTCCAGGATCAGAAGATACAGATGGAGAAGATGATAAGTCGATGGAATTTAATTAAAAAAAACCCCTAGATCCCTAGTCTCATAAAATAATTTGAGATCAGTTTCAGATTAAAAAGTTCTTGTTTATTATTTTCTTACGTATTTAACTTTTTGGGTCCTTTTAATCTGAAATACATGTTTACGAAAAAAATATTTTGCTGTGTGTTTCTCAGCGTTGCTATGATGCCATTTCTGAAAGGAAAGTATAGCTTCCACACTTGTGTGGGCAGTGACAGAAGCATTTGTACTCTACTGTGGCTGCATCCATGAGGGCTGCAAGCCAGACTTCATAATTCATGAAAAGGATGTCTTACATAGAATTTATTTCTGGGAAGTATTGACTCAGATATGCAGACTGGTTATGGGCAGGTGTGAGCTTCCTGCTTGTTTGAATGTGAATCAGTTAGAGCCAAGAAGCCATTAACTTTGGTGCTGTGCATAAACTAACATGGTTTACATCTCAAAAAAANAAAAAAAAAAAAAAAAAAAAAAAAAAAGGACAAAGAGCATGCAATCAAAAGTTGGCTGCAACTTTAATTACAAACACTAGTTCAGAAAAAAAGAAAATACATCATTTCCTAATGTGTTTCAAAGAGAACCACTATTTTGGCTCGAGCAGAGTCAATATATTTTAAAATATGACTTTAATCAAACACAAAACAGTTTCATCTGTCTTTGTGTTCTTTCATTAGAAGCTAAGAAAATTAATGGTGCTCACAGGAAACATTCTCTAAAATGCATTATCCTTTCTGCATTCTTTCCACAGTCCAGAATTTTTATTATGTGCCAAATGTCTGCTGGCATTTAATACACATTATCTGAAAGCAAATATCTTGGAGGATTTCAGAAGTCATCCTAATCATGTTCTTTGACTTTTAATGAAAGACAATGCATGTTCTAGCAACTATGTTGTGAAGGAAAAGCGTACGAAAAATACATAGCATTTCTAAAATGCATTGACAGATTGATTGATGAGATACAGTCAAACTGTTTAGAACTGCAGAAAACACAGTGTCATTACCTGATAATAAATGTACTGGAAGGTCCAAAGGAAATGCAAGCCAAGCCTGCAATATTTGTCTAGTCAGTTCCCACATTTCTACTTTTATTGACTTTTAGGAATGATCAGCTGTTCCAGCTTGGGTATGACTGTCAGCATGGGACTGAACCTGTTATTTTTTATAAGCTTTGGCTGAGGAAAAGAATGAATTGAAAAGTCTCTCAATCACCTTTAATAACCATTTACTCTTCAGTTCCTACAAAGAAGGCATTAAACCACAAGAAGAGGTAGTTGAAGAACCACTTGAGCTGTGAGAAAAACCTACTTTTAAAAGTAAATTTCAAAACATTTATTTCTCAGCCTTTTATGAAATGTCTTTTTTCCCATCTTTTCTAATTTGGCTTATCTAAACTATTATTTAATCAATGTTCCTTTAAGTGCTCAAGCTAGCTATTTAGTGCAGCACCTCAAATATTGGGGTTGGAGTATTGTAACTCTTACAGAATTAATCAAATTTCAAACAAGACCTGATTTTGCGGGGTTGCACTGATGTGGTAATGTTTTTTAACCCAAAATCTCTGTGGTTTTCCTCATTATTGTTCTTATTTTATGACTTCCTATTTATATCAACCATACTGATTCTGCGGAGATAAAATGATGTACTTCACTTTGCTCAGATTTAATTTTTGCCAGGATTCAGGGAGCAGGAGACCTATTCTGAAAACTGGGGAATTGTAACAGCCCTTTGAGAACAGCATACCAACCTACACCATGCTGTTTTATCAGAAGTTCAGTGAAGTGAAGTCTGAACTGGTATCTGTAAAGAAAAGACTAATTTTAGATCAGGTTAGAGTCAAGCAATGCTTATACTTTGCTCTGTGTAGACTTTTCCTTCTTGTTGTTATTGTTGTTTTGAGTTTGCTGTGAGTCCGACATGGGTACATTTAACTTCCTAAAATGTCCTTTCCTAGATGTTTTCTATTATTCTGGAGCCTGACAACCTCACATAAAGCTTACTTATCCATTTATTGCAAGCAAAACAGAACAAATAATTGAAGAAAATCAATCTATATCCTAGAGAAGGACCCAGGAAAATATATCTCTGGAAAGTTTTCAGAGGCAAGAGACGGAAACCCAAAGGCTAAAGAGCTTACTGAGGAACAGGTCCAGCAGCCTTATTCCAAGGCTTTCCCATGATACTAATTTCTTTTTTTTTTTTGTTCCTTACTGAGGATTTGGATAAGAAAGCATTCACAACACAGCACAGCCTGTAGTTGTCAGCACATGCCATAGCCCTTGTAAAGTAGCATCTCCTAGAGGTCATGAAATGCAAGTAAAACAAGAGCCACAAGCTGTCTTCCCCTGATCTGTATTGTGCATCAGCCCAGAAAGGATGCTGCTCTTTAAACATGATAGCCAGGCTTGGAATTTTGCAACATTTGAAAGCAATGTATCTTTTTATTCAGTTTGCAAAATAATTACAGTTTTAAACATCGACCATATTAATACAGTACAGAGTAGAACTGTGTCCAGTATTTCTATGATAAAATTTTGTTTTAAAGTTTACTATGTCAGGCCTTTAAACGCAATTTGGATGCAACCTGATGTATGTGAATTTCATTTTGGGAAGAATGGTTTACAGTTGCTGTAACTAAGGTGTGATTGGTTTATCTTTCTAATTATTTATAGGTCCATTAAAAAGTTTTTATTTTCAGATGATCTCTCACCTGCAACCACAGACACACAGAACAAATAGCTAGATTCTATTTCATAGGAAATATAACCCTTACAGTACAGAATCCTACTTTGTGATTTCCATAGACAGAAATAATTATTTTTCCTTAGAATAAGGATTATTGTTTTACTAAGGATCTTCAGATATACTTCCACATTGTTAAATAAGTTCAAAAATTGAGGAAACATTAAAAGAATTTAATGAAAAGTAGAAAAAAAATAGATCTTAGTATCTCAACATTTTGAACAGTGAGTGGTCTCAAATTGAAGCTGGCATATTTATTTTGCAATGAAAAAAATAATCTATTTCTGTGTCCTTTTGAAAAATATTCAAGAGGTTTTTTCCAAGGGAAGAACTTTAAAGATGCCTTTTTTTTCCATACAGTCAAGTCTATTTCTTTCCATTTTGGTATGGACAAGAGACACTATTTGCAATGACACTGCAAAATTTGTGTGAATGAGAGAACCGGAAATTACATTCCTCATTAAATTCACAACAGGTGAAACCAAGCAGTCTTCATTCACACTATTATTATTTTTGACTCTTACTTTACACAGGGAAATTGCTGAAATAAATGACATTGTATACGAACAAAGAATAAGAAAAACATTATTCTGACTAGGGAATGTGCCTTACCAAAGATGGAATATTGAAGCTGATCTTGAAAACAGAATGATACATACATATTGGTTTTTATTTCTTATCTTCCTTCTTTTTCCCCCACCCCCACTCAAGTCTCATTTTTATTTTTCAAAGTTCCGAGTGGGCTTCTGTTTGGTCAGCATTTTTGTGATCCTGCTTGCAATATGATTTTCACTGATGACAGGTGGTGTTTATGTACATTAAGCATTCTGAAAATTGCACAATTTTTCAGTATAAAGTGGATATGTTGACAAATACAGGGTCCTCAAAGCTAGGCACCTAGAACTTCCGGAATTAAGTTTAGAAATTAAAATGCCAGACTGTTTCCTGCCTGTTAAACATGATTAAACTTTGCGTTTTCTTTAAAAACCGAAAAGTCTTCTAAATACTCAAGTACATTCAGTTGAAATTTTTGCGATTGTCTTGTTTTTGACTGGGATAGAGTTAATTTTGTTCATAGCAGATTATATGGTGCTGTGCATTAGATTTGTACTGCATCAAACAGTTTTGATAACACAGGAGTGTTTTAGCTATTGCTAAGAAATGCTTACACATAGTCAAGGTCTTTTCTGCTTCTCACACCACCCCACCAGAGAGTAGATTTGGCATGAACAAGAGGTTGGGAGGGGAAACAACTGGGACAGGTGGCCCCAACTGACCAAAGGGATATCCCATGCCATATCATGTATGCTCAGCAATAAATGTTAGGGGAAGAAGGATGAAGCAAGGGCGTTTGTAGTTATGGCATTTGTCTTCCCAAGTAACCTTTATGCATGATGAAGCCCCGCTTTCCTGGAGACAGTTGAACACCTGCCTGCTGATAGGAAGAAGTGGATGAATTCCTTCTTTTGCTTCACTTGTGTGTGCAGCTTTTGCTTTGTCTGTTAAACTGCCTTTATCTCAACCCATGAGGTTTCTCCATGTTAGCCTTCCCATTCTCTCACTTCCCATTCTATCCCACTGCCAAGGGAGTGAGCAAGTGGCTGAGTAAGGCTTAGCTGCTGGCCAGAGTTAAACCATGACAGTGGTATATTGCCATTTCTACAGCTTGAAAAGGTTTTCCAATACAATCATTTTTTTTCAGGCAAATTTCAGCAGTGGACATGCTTTTCCAAAGAATGGAAGAGTTACCAGAATAAACTTTTGTACATTCTCAGACATATTAGACATGTTAATCCTACACTTGGCTGATTAAATGGGCTTTTCGTCACTTAAATATATAAATTTTATTTAGACATTCAGCTTTGAAATTTGGCTCCTACAAGACCATGCTGAGAAAGCACGAAATGGCAAAGAAGGTGTAGACATTACAAAAGAAATCCCATTTCCACTTTTTTTTCAAAATTATTCATTGACATTCCCATGTGGACTTGGAAACGGATAATATTATGTGTATATATATATATGCAGATAACTACAAAGTATAAGTGCAAATATTTATATATTCTGGAACACTTATGAGGATATGTGTAACTGTAACATGTGTGCATGAAATGTTTAATATGGCTACCAAATTTAATTTCTAAAATAATAGTGAAAGTTACACTAATAAATAGGAATGACAAATGTTTATCCTTCCTTCATGCTTTTCATTTCTTCTATCAGAAAAACTCCTCTTGATAGCAAGCAGGATATATAACAGGTATACACAGAACTCATCAAAATAGTAAAACAAAAATTCAGCTGTCAAAGTAAAACAGAACTGTTCTGGAGCAGAAGCAGGGTTCAGAAAGAGTTGCTACTTGTCTACCAGCTTGTGCTCCACAAACACCCTTGCAACTCTCATCTTTAATTTTCCCCCCAAAAAGGACAGAGCATCACGAGCTCTTACAATCACAAAGAAAGTGTAAGAGATGCAGTAATCTGCAATATGTCTGAACAACAGTATAAGCAGTTTGTTCCATGAAAGCAATGGGTTAATTCAGCTTTTCAATAGTGTCAATTCAAATGTCCAGCTTGTCTACTGCTACCACTCCTTTTATCAGTGAATTATTAAATAGCAGAACTAACATGTATCAGCACAGCACTTTGTTTTGGTGTTCTAAGCAAGCCAGGGAATCGCTCTTCATGACTCTGCCTATGAAAGAAAAGAAGCCCTGTGTTCTTGCTCGGGTTTCACAGTCACATACAAGCAGTAAACACAGAAGAGCAATGCCCCAAATGTGACAGCTTTGTAGTCCATGGTGGACAACTCCTGATTCTGGCCTCCCTCTCACGGACCACTGGCATTTTCAGCAAAAACCAAATAAATTTCTCACCTTACAATTTTCAGGTCTTGAACACTTACCTAGTTATTATAAAATACTTTATTCGTCAAGAAATACAATAATATCAAATAAGATATAAGCTCAGTCTTTGCCAATATTGCTCACATCTTGTGATGAACACAAGAGGCTCCTATTTACCTTGTCACCGAAATACAAACTTTTCTGCCACTAAGTAACCTTCTTAAGTCTACTTAAGCAGAAAGCTTTGCATAAAAACTTATTAAATCCTAAAGAATGAGAAAAAAGCACCACCCACTGGCTAGAGAAATTTGATAGGAACTTCTGTGAAAATTGTTTAGTAGAAGTTTCTGATCTGCTTCAAGGAGCAAACAACATCCTAACCACAGGAAAAGCTATCTTCTCTGTGATTTACACTGCTCATCAGATACGTTATTTCTAAACCTGATCAATGAGTTTCTATTAAAAATTTTCTTTACAGGTTCAGCTGTGCCCTGCGGTGGCGCCGTTGGAGCCACTGGAACTGGCTGTGTCTGACACAGGGCAGCCCCGGCTGCTCCTCACAGGGTCCACCCCAGCAGCCCCCAGTGCTGCTGCTGGTGCTGGCATATGGGCACCTACAACTTGTACAATTCTACATACTCAAAATGGATTATTTGTCAGTATAACATATCTGACGTTGGAAACTGTGACTTGCCAGAGCTTCTGTAACAGATTTTGTCTGACTGAAACACACAAGCATATCCATAAAGCTCGACCCAGAAGACTGACTGATACTCATTTTTTCACCCTGCTGTGCCTCTTTCTGATCGTGTGAGTAAGTGGAAGCACTGAAATGTGATAAAAGTTTTCTTTACCGACTGCTCTTAACCCACCCAGGAGAGTTGCCTATAACTTTTCTCTGTCTCTCAATTTCCCTTTGTCCCTCTTGGAAGAGAAGTCTATTTGGGAGACTTCTAACCCAAGTTTCCAAGCTCAGGAGGATAGTGAGGAGGATTTAGGCTCTGAGGATGAATGTGATAATCTAATCCCTTACTTTAATCTCGATAATGGCTGTTTAATTGTCACAATATTTCATATTTCTATGTATGTTTTAAATGGTGGGCTGTAAATCATAGCTCAAAATACTTTGGTCGTGTATAATTTATCATACTTTGTATTTTTACTGAAGTGGAAGGGTGCTAACTCAACAGATGAACTGACCGTGCCTTCACTAGTAATGAAAGAAAAGAAGAAAAATACAATTCATTATAATTATCACAATTCATCAAAATTGTAACAAATATGAAAATCAGTTTTATGATACACCAGGGTTTTTATCTTGTAGTTTGTCATCTTTTGATGGTCTATAAATCAGTATGAAAAGGCTGATAAAACTACCACAAGAGAAATAAAGAAATAAACAAACAAAAAAACCCCAACATTCCACGGAAACCCTCAATCCTAATTCCCCTTCACATATACATTCCTAACTTCAAACATGAAAAATATATGCAAATAAAAATAGAGATAGATCCAATCAGTCTGGCAATGAAAATGTTTATTGACCATTTTAGTAGACAATATTTGATTATTTTGTCATGAACAGCATGCAGTTTATTTCATTTTATATAGGCTGAAAAACAATGGACAACACTACTTACTCAAGACAAGCATGAGCTGCTAGCTGAATGAAAAACAAATTATATTACCATCACTGACTCCTCTTACTCAGAAGGGTCCCCAAACAATCTGATGCAAGATGATGATAATAATGTGGTAGGATAACTTGAAATGTGATTGTCTATGGTTATCTCATGTTATCAGACGAGAAAAACAGAAGTTAAATTTCTTTTCTCTTTTGACAGTTTGCTTGATTAAAATCTCCTTTCTCCTTATCACTTTATAGATGAACAACCTCTGTAAATTGAAATGATGAGCAAACGTAAATCACTTAAGAGGAAAATGCTGCGAACTTTTCAGTCTCCGGTGTTGTATCTATGTACCTACCAAGTCTACGACTAACGCCAATGAAGGTTTTATTGCAAAAAAGCACCATGAATGGCATTCAGTAGACTCCCTGATAAGTCCTTCAATATTCTTTCTTGGGAAGACCGAACTACACGTACAGCTACTGCTACCCTGTCACGGAGGCACCCAAAAGTCAGTTTTAGATGGACAATAAGTTCCAAAACAGACTTTATTCTAGCTGGAAAGGTGTAGCAAATAAACTAGCAAGGAACAGGATTTATACAATTATTCAGCACTCCAACAACATAAAATACAGGTTCAGATATTAGTTGAGGAAATTATTGGGGAATGGCAACATAAGAATAATGAGGATCCACAACATGCACTCATACACTCATAACAAAAAAAAGAGGCCTTTCACTCCAGGGTACTCACAAGAACTAATGACTCTCCTGGGTTAGGCGAAGGCTCACACTTGCCTGGATTAGTCAAAGACTCATTCAAGGATATATCTAGTAAATAACCACTCACCACAGGAGGAGGTGAGACACTTTCAATCCCAGGAAGACTCCTTAGACGGCATCCCAGTCTAAGGGGAAGACTCCAGTTCACAGTCCTGCTACTCTGAGAAGACCACTCCAAGGGGGTCTTCAGCAGAGACCCCATTTTATAGCCTGGTCAGATCTGGCTGTAGGCATTACAACATAGTCCAGAAGCTTCTCAGCTTCTCTGGGCACCTCCTTTGTTGATGACCCTGTCAATCGACTGAGGGTCCCACCCCTCCTGCACCAGCAGCTGAGTGGAGGTGAAGTTACCCTGCCTCGGGGCAGGGGAGGATATGGCTGTCAGCACATCAATGTCACCCTAGGTGTGTACATTGGGACAGGCACAATGGGGCACAAAAGGTGCTAAGAAGCCATCAACTGCCCTATTGAAGGCTCCGGATCTCAGGGGGATGTGCCACTGCCTCATACCCTTATATTTTTATGAAAAGGCTGGGGTGAAGGGCTAACTCAAAATGGGAATTGAACTCTTCCTGCACTTAGTGAGACCTTCAAACTCTTGCTTTAGGATGGGTAAAACTCACCCTCAGGAAGAGACTGTGCTTCTGCTGATCTATACCAGCAGCTGCAGATTTAGTTGTTGGTTATTCCAACTAGTGTTGGCAGAAGTAGGCAGATAAAGAACTGCACAACTCGGAGCTTCTTATTTATACTCATGGTATAAGGTAAATCTTCAATCCTCTGGTGGTATGTAATCAATCCCAGAAGTAAAACTTTCTAAGGATTGGAGACACAAGGATTTTAACCACTACCCACTCAACTTCTACCATTTCACTGTTAGAATAAAATTAAAACTGGGGGGATCTTTTATACTTAGTAAGAGACAATGTGGTCTGGAATGGTACCAAAGTGACTCGTGATGCTTCTCTTAGTGTAGAACAGCATCCAACTTATATCCACACACCAGACCCCATATCTCCACCCTCACTTTTCTACACGAGCTCTCAGGTTCAGAAAATTGTAATTACAGCCAGTCATTCATTCACAGATCTGGCCTCTGTCCAGCAACAAGGATTTGCCTGCTATTAACAAGCGATGTTAGCTGTGGAAAATAGTTCAATAGCAATGTAGAAATCTTGCGGGAGGCCTCTTCAGCTTGTTTTTGCCCTTGCTTCCTAACTACAAAGCTAGCCCAGAACTGAGAGTTTTGGCTTTTAAAAAGCCATCTTTTTGTGCTTCCCATGCAGCCCAGTTCCGAGACTCAGATGGTTACAGATTACCAGTGATACTATGGCTTTCTTCCAGTAAAAAACTAGGCCTAGATTTGAAAATCACTAAAATATTTGAAGAGACTTTTCCTTGCTCATCTCCTCACACATGGAGTATCAGTTTGCTATGATTCCATCAGATCCAGTATCAGTGAGCTAACAGCCTTCTTCTACTAAAAAAATCTCAGCATACTGGGACCTGATTCTGTGCCACTGAAGCATCTTTTTCTTTTTAGAAAGATTCTTACGCTAAGCAAAATGAGGTCTCTGGTCAGGAGGGCAGGGAAAACACAGCTGAGATAATATATGTTCACAGTACTACCAAGGAAGGTTCCCACAAGTGGAGAAGTCTTTCACACACCACAGTGTTGTCTGTCATAGAAATTTATCCCCTAGGTGAGCTAGGCCCTGCCCTGTGAGTTTCAGAAATACAGAATACCAAAGGCTGCACAGCAAAATGAGCATGAACATTTCCATAAATTTTCTATGAATCAAAGAATCACATAATGTTAGGGATTGGAAGGGACCTTGAAAGACCACCTAGTCCAATCCCCCTGTCAGAGCAGGAATACTTAGATGAGATTACACAGGAAGGCGTCCAGGTGGGTTTTGAATGTCTCCAGAGAAGGAGACTCCACAACCTCCCCGGGCAGCCTGTTCCAGTGTTCTGTCACCCTCACTGTGAAGAAGTTTCTTCTCATATTTAAGTGGAACCTCCTGTGTTCCAGTTTGTACGCATTGCCCCTTAACTTATAATTGGTTGTCACCGAGAAGAGCCAGGCTCCATCCTCGTGATACTCGCCCTTTACATATTTAGAAACATTAATGAGGTCGCCCTTCAGTCTCCTCCAAGCTAAAGAGACCCAGTTCCCTCAGCCTTTCCTCATAAGGGAGGTGCTCCACTCCCTTAATCATCTTTGTGGCTGTGCGCTGGTCTCTCTTACGCAGTTCCCTGTCCTTCTTGAACTGAGGGGCCCAGAACTGGACACAGTTGCCGTCTCAACCAGGGCAGAGTAGAGGGGAAGGAGAACCTCTCTAGACCTACTAACCAGACCCTAGGATGCCGTTTGCCTTCTTGGCCACAAAGGCACAGTGCTGACTCATGGTCATCTTGTTGTCCACCAGTGCCCCCAGGTTCCTTTCCCCTACACTGCTCTCTAATAGGTCATTCCCCGACCTATACTGGAACCTGGGGTTGTTCCTACCCAGATGCAAGACTCTACACTTGCCTTTGAAATATTTCATTAAATTTTTCCCCGCCCAACTCTCCAGCCTGTCCAGGTCTCGCTGGATGGCAGCACAGCCTTCTGGCGTGTCAGCCACTCCTCTCAGCTTGGTGTCATCAGCAAACTTCCTGACAGTGCACTCTGTTCCCTCATCCAAGTCACTGATTAATATATCGAATAGTAGTGGTCACAGTACTGACCCTTGAGGGACTCCACTAGATACAGGCCTCCAATTACACTCTGCCCCATTGACCACAACTCTCTGGCTTCTTTCCTTCAGACAGTTCACAGTCCACCTCACTACCTGATCGTCCAGACCACACTTCCTTAGATTAGCTGCAAGGAGACTGTGTCAAATACTTCCCTGAAGTCAAGGTAGACCACATCCACTGCTTTGCCGTCATCTATCCACCTCGTTATGTCCTCATAAAAGGCTATGAGGTTGGTTAAGCATGACTTCCACTTGGTGAAGTCATGTTGACTGCCCCTAATGATCCTCTTATCCTTGATATGCCTTGAAATGGCACCAAGGATAAGTTTTTCCATCACCTTTCCAGGAATGGAGGTGAGGCTGACTGGTCTATAGTTACCTGGGTCCTCCTTCTTGCCCTTTTTGAAGACTGGAGTGACATTTGCTTTCCTCCAGTCCTCAGGCACCTCTCCCATTTCCCACGACTAAGCAAAGATGATGGAGAGTGGTCCAGCAATAACTTCAGGCAGCTCCCTCAGCACCCATGAGTGCATCCCATGTGGACCCATGGATTTATGGATGTCCAAATTGCTTAATTGCTCCCTAACCGAGTACTCATCAACCAAGGCAGACTCCTCCGTTGTCCTGACTTCCTCTGGGTCTTTAGGGGTATGGGGCTCCTCAGGACAGTCTGTGGCAGAGTAGACAGAGACAAAGAAGGCATTCAGTAGTTCTGCCTTCTCTGTATCTTCTGTCACCAGGACACCCATCCCATTCATCAGTGGGCCTACATTGCCTCTGGTGTTAGTTTTATCTGCCATATATTAGAAAAAGCTCTTTCTGTTGTCCTTGACCCCTCTCGCAAAGTTTAATTCTAAGGAGGTCTTAGATTTCCTAGTTGCCTCCCTATAACTTCTGACAACAGCCTTATATTCTTCCCAAGTGGCCAGCCCCTCCTTCCATGATCTGTAAACTCTCCTCTTCCACTTGAGCTTACCCAGCAGTTCCTTGTTTAACCAAGCAGGTCTCCTGGCTCCCTTCCTTGACTTCCTACATGTCAGGATGCTCTGATGTTGAGCTTGGTAGAAGCAGTCCCTGAATGCTAACCAACTTTCTTGGGCCCCTTTACCTTCAAGCAGCCTTCCCACGGGATTTCCCCTAGCAATTGTTTGAAAAGGCCAAAGTTTGCCCTGCTGAAGTCCAGGGTTGCAATTCTGCTTGCTGTTCTGTTCCTGCCACATGAGATCCTGAACACCACCATCATTTCATGGTCTCTGCAGCCAAGGCAGCCCTCAACCTTTACTGCTTCAACCGGACCCTCCTTGTTAGTGAGGATGAGATCCAGCAGTGCACCTCTCCTAGACAGCTCTTCCACCATTTGCATCAGAAAGTTATTGTCAATGCACTGGGGAAACATCCTGGAGTGTGGCTGCCTGGCTGAGTAATCCTTCCAGCAAACATCAGGGTAGTTAAAATCCCCCTCAACAGCCCAGGCCTGTAGAAGGCCTCATCAGCTCTCAGCTGCCTGTAGAAGGCCTCATCAACTTCCTCACCCTGATCTGGTGGCCTGTAATAGACACCCACAACAGCATCACGCCTGCCAGCCTGCCCCTTAATCCTCACCCACAGACTTTCAACTCACTATTCATCTGCCCCTGGACACTACTCAATACATTGTAGTTGCTCTCTCACGTAAAGAGCAACTCCACCACCACACCTGGCTGGCCTGTCTTTCCTGAAGAGGACATAGCCATCCATGACAACATTCCAGTCATGTGAGCTGTCCTACCATCTCTCTGTAATTGCCACGAGATCATAATCTCCTCACTGAACACAGATTTCTAACTCCTCCTGCTTATGCCCCATGCCGTGTGCATTGGTGTACAGGCATTTCAGGGAGTGAGCTGAGTACACCGATTTCACCCTAGGGAGATGGGATGTCTCCTGGTCTTTATCAATTCCAGAGTGCTGCCCCACTGGTGCAAGCCCAGCTACAACCATATCTCCCTTTGAATCTAGTTTAAAGCTCCCCAAATATGCCCTGCTCATTTGACCAATGAAAGTATCTTCATCCTCGTTTCATCATTTTACACTAAGAAGGAACCGAAACAGTACAGGAAATTTTAAAAATCATTTTACCTACTAAGTTGTATTGTCTCTGTTACGATTATAAGAAAGTAGAGGGAAATTAACATAAAAAGAATAAACTCTTTTTATGAACATGTACTTTGCAATGACCAGGAACAGCAAAACATACAGAAAATATATTGAATGAAGAGCAGTTTCAAAATAGTCATCTCTAAAGGAAAAAAAAATAATAGTAAGGCACCAGAAGTTCTTTATGGAAGCAAATATTAATTTTTGATGTCATTGGCTGTAAGCCATGCTTTGATACAGAAAGCTTAATGGTGCAGAGAAGTTTACACAAACCTTTTGCAATAGACTGTGTTGGATCAATAACGTAAACATGGACACACATGTGCAAACACACAGGTGTGGAAAGAAATTGCTTCAAGTTAGAGTTGTCACAGCAGAAAGCTAAGGATTCATCCAATCTTCAGCCAATGTATTGGAAAACCTTTGCTTTCTTTCTTTGTGGTTTATGATGTGTACTAACTTCTGATGTGTTAAAACAACAGCTTCTTTGTGCTGTCCTGGTAGCTGCACAGAGTCAGGTGTAAATATATGACGGAGGGAGAACTTGCTTCTGAGAAACATTGACAAATGTTTGTGCTGGAAAGTTTCTAGAGCATGAGGGTAGGACATCCATGAAAAGAGGAGAATAGGTGTGTTAGAAACACAGCCTGTACTGACTTAACAGCATAGTGGGGAAGAGGAAAAGGCTCAGAATAGCAAGATATCTGAGCAAGGCTTCAGAGGTAACACAATAAAAAAGATTCCCTGGGGATGCAGAAAGGTCTGTGTCTGTCTCCTGCAAACTAGAAAGACTCCAAAAGCCTAGTGGCCCTCATGGGAACCTCTGAGAAAGTAATACTGATCATGGAAACAGAGAGAGAGAAGAATGACCCTCCTTCACTGGGTCACATTTGTTCAGGTGTCTTACTCTCTGAAAGAGATTCTGCCAGCTGAGTGTACACAGTTTGAAGCACAGAATATTTATTTATTCACTAACACCTGCAGTAGGTAGGCAGGATGGCCATGTTACTATGCTGAGCATTAGCGTAGTGGCTCTGAACATCTCACCACTGTATCTTGCACTCAGGTTTTCTGACTGGACTCTTAAGCCATTTAATTTCTCTCCAAACCTTCAGCATCCTCTCAGCCCTAGGTGCTACCCTGGGACAGTTACAGTTTGCCTCTTGTGATAAATGTTATCCCAAATCTCTGTGTTGTTAAATTGTGATTCAGGGGTTTCTATGTAAATAATATTTTTGAATTATTTTTCTGCTACATTGTTAAATTCCTTATAAATAAAAACATCTATTCATCCCTTTGCAAATCCTGGATGGGCAGGATTTTTTTTTAAATGTATCTCAAGTGATAAAAAAAAAAAAGACAGCATTTTACAGACCAGTTTCCATCTGAACGGAACTTTTTAAAGTGTAGTGCAATGAAATGTGACTGGAATAAGCACAGCAGAAATACAATATGATGTAAAAGGAATAAAATAACCCCAAAAGATTTAACAGAATCTTGCAAGCATCATCACTTTTAGTATCATAAATTATCTGTAGGCACCCTGTTATTGATCGCACAAGAATAGGTGTGTTGACTGCATGAAGTCATACTAGGGATATAAATAGGAAGGAATTAGGGTCTTAAAACTGCAGTTCCATGTACGTTTCTTTGATAATGTTAGCTTAAGAAATGCCTGTCCTGTGTCAGCATGACTACAGATGTGATGGAACAGTTCAGGGAATTCATACAGTTGAAAAATATTGCTGTAAATAGAAGGTGTTATTTTGCAGCTAGTCTAGTTACTATTTCTACAGTACCACTCAGTGCATGACTGCACAAACAAATGTTCCTACAAAAGAGTTTAAGAGAAGTGTAAGGCATTGGAGGAGGAAAGAGTAGATACAAGCAGGGGTCCTGGGTAGACCTGGGCAGCTTTGGCATAAATGTGAAACTATAGCCAAAAAGACTTATCAGACAAGAATAATTTGTCCTTGGAAGATATGAATGTATGTATTTTTTTTTTCTTTTCTCAATAGAGGAAAAAGCACTTTAGAAAAAAAAGGGAAAAAAAGCCTTTTTGCTGTTTTCCCTTTCATGTGTCAGAAGTTAGAATGAGTCTGATTTGCTAAAAATCTGTAAAGTTTTACACCAATGATTCAGATATTTGATCCTTTGGACCATATTGAATATGGGAACATGAATTTATGTACATTGATGATTGGTCAATGAAATAAACCAACCTCAAAAATGTTGTGAGACACATGTAAATAACGCGTGTACACTAGGAAGTTTTTGGTCACAAAAAGATGTACTTGAAGAGGGAAGTCCTCACTAGCATACTTCTATTTTTTTTCCCATTTGATTAAACCTTTGTATTTCTTTTTACTGCAGTATTTCCTATGCTTGCTGGATCTTTTTGTACTGCTCTTCTTCTATTGTATCTCTGCTACTCAGTCATCTGCATCTCTCCTTCATTCCCCTCTCAGCTAACTTTCCACACTCTAATCCTTCTGTGCAGGAGTTAGTTCTTCTGAGCTAAAAAATGCTGTCTTTCAGAGGTCTGTTTTTAAAGAAAAAAAAAAAATGAAAGCAATATACCTACTTCAGGGCAGAGCTTTCAACTCTTATATTTTTTAGAAGACTCTCTTTGTCGTATGTCAGATCTGATAAGCAGAAGGTAGAGGTATGTATGTAGGCAGAGGAAAGCTACTCACTGCCTGGTAAGAGCACTCAACTCTCCTTTTAAAAGCATCATCCGTTCTTTCTGAAGCTGGAAAGTAAAGTTCTGGCCCTGTGAAGTGGTCTGTTAACTTCCTTATAACGAGGGCAAATAAAGGACATATTGGTGGATCTTTACCTAATACTCTGGCCTCATGAATGAGGTTCTTAAGAGAATTGGATGTGCTCATGCCATTGGAAACCTTATGGCTGAATGTCCAACTAGCCGGCACCTTTAAGGAACTATAATAATGATGTAAAGTATTGGAACTATTTTTAAGATAACGTTCATGAAAACACTGTCTCTAGGCAATAATATGTGCAGAGCAAGCAGTTGTACCACATCACATAATCATAGAATCATAGAACAGTTTGGATTGGAAGGGACCATTAAAAGTCATCTAGTCCAAATCCCCTGCAAGGACACTCTGAACTATTAACATATTTTCATATTCCCATACCATTCGATGTGACTGGGGAAACCGTATAATTGTTACTGCACTGTGTGAATGGAATATGTAGGTAGCCCAGGGCAACACTAAAGGGGAGATGACTGTACTCACACCTGATAGGAGTAAAGTTGTCTTGATTCTTGGGAGCATTATTGTGTCATTTAAGTAGCTAATGGGTCAGTTAATGTTTTCTGTCCTAAATTCTAAATCTACTCTGTCCTAAGTTAGTTGATGTTTTCTGTCCCAAATCAACAAATCTTGTAGCAAACTGATTCAACTAAAAAAAAAAAATTCAAAGAGAAAAATGTGTCTAAGATGTTAAACAATGTCTTTCAGTGGATGTAAAACTCTGGGGAAAATTCAGTGCTTTGGATAGTCTTTCCAAACTCTGTCTTATTGTATTACTTTGACTCAAGGCAAAGAGAATTTTTACAGATAGCAGAGGCAAAAATGCCAATGAATACTGATGCATTCAAATTTGGAAAATAAAATTTCAAAACATTCTGGATTCTCTTTGGAAATAACCTGATATTTTTTTGTCAGATATGCCTACCATAAAAATAAAACTGTGTTTTAATTTTCTTGTACTATGGCATGCAAGATACCTTAAAGAAATGTAGCCCTTCATTTCACCTCTTTGAATTATAAGGGACAAAAAGGGGGAGAAAAATCTATACTACGGATTGTAGTTTCAAAGCTAAATGACAGCGCTTCCAATAAAGCTACACTCAGAAACTAGGAACCAACCTAAATTAGACAAACTTGAGACTTGCAGCACATGTTAGTGAAAGAAAGTGTGACTACACATCCCTAATTCCAATCATTAATTTATCACTGATTTCATTCATTAAACAATAATCTCCGTCTGACATCCGAACTGCCACTTGTGACCTATGCCTCTCTTTTCTTAATTCTATAGGAACACAGCAGGTTAGAGGAGAGGTCCATCTAGCCTGTTATCCTATATATCACACCTGTGAATAATGAGCACCTTATGGAAAAACGAGAAACAAGGCAAACATCAAGTGATATTTCTCTAGTATACTTTACTAGTCTCTAGTGATTCGTACCTGAGACTGCCTGAATCTTATCCACATCTTAGTGATGTAATAATCCTCTCTCCCCACACTCGCTGTTTGTGATGGAGTGAGTTTGGTTTTGGTTTGGTTTGGGGTTTTTGTTTTGTTTGTTTTGTTTGGTTTGGTTTTTTTGTTGTTGTTGTTGCTTTTGTGTGATCTTATGCATGTATTTCATTTTTGTTTAGTAGGTCTGTCTTAGTTGGTTAGCTTTGATGGACCTTTTGAACCCTCATGTAACTTTAGCATGTATAACAACCTTTTGCCTGATTCTGGTAACTTATCAGGTGAAAGGAACCTTGTTTGCTACAAGCCTTCCCTCCCACACTTATTTGTTTTATCATTCCATTGCAAGGGTAATAAACGTGTGCTTAAAAATAACATTGTATTTTCAGAACTTAATAGTACTATGAAAAGATCACAGTATACTCTGCGAGTAGATAATTGAATGACTGGTCAGGTCCAAGTTGCTTTTCTGACAGTGCTTTATCCAGTTCCACATAATTGCCATAGGCTTAGGCAGAGGCACTTAAATGTCATGGTGTGCTTCTGTGCAGCACCTATGTGGGACACTGGATGACATGCAAGCTGGCGTATACAGAGATTTTCAAACAGTACTAAAGTATTTTACCTACTCTGGGGACTATCAAAATACAGCAAGAATAAGTACAGCCTTTGGGGGAAATAAAAGGCTACTTCAACTCTTAGTAGTAGTCTTTATTCCCATTTCATCCAGTTAGAAAAATTATTTTAGTCATAGAATCAGAGAATAGTTTGGGTTGGAAGGGATGTTTAAAGATCATCTAGTCCAGCTCCCCTGAAATTCAGCTAGATCATGTTGCTCAGACCCCCATCCAGTCTAGCCTTGTATGTCTCCAGGGATGGAGTACTTACCACCTCTCTAGGAAACCTGTGCCAGTGTTTTACCATCCTCATCGGAAAAAATTTCTTCCTCATGTCTCGCCTGAATCTCCCCTCCTTTAGTTTAAAACCATTACCCCTTGTCCTGTCACAACAGTCCTTCTTCCCAGGATACTTGTCCCTGTTTCTGCTGCCTGTGCATTTCCTTTTTGCCTTTTAGTTTGACCAGCAGGTCTCGACTCAGCCATGCTGGCCTCTTGCCTTCCTTAGCCAATTTGTGGCCAGCAGGACTAGGGAAGTGATTGTCCCCCTGTATTCTGCACTGGTGAGGTCCCACCTTGAATACCGTGTTCAGTTTTGGGCACTTCACTACAAGAAAGACATTGAAGTGCTGGAGCGAGTTCAGAGGAGGGCAACAAAGCTGGTGGAAGGTCTAGAGCCCAAGTTTTATCAGGAGCTGCTAGGGGAACTGGAGCTGTTAAGCCTGAAGAAAAGGAGGCTCAGGAGAGACATTATCATTCTCTACAACTGCGTAAAAGGACTCGGTAGTGGGGTGGGTGTCGGTCTTTTTTCTCAAGTAGCAAATGATAGGATGTGAGGACATGGCCTCAAGTTGCACCAGGGGGCTTTTAGATTGGATATTAGAAAAAAAAAATCACCAAAATGTTAGTCAGGTATTGGAATAGGTTGGCCAGGGAAGTGGCTGAGTCATTCCTGGAGATATTGAAAAGATACGTTCACGACATTCTTAAGGACGTGATTTAGAGGTGGACTTGGCAGTGTTGTGGCAGTGTTGGATTAATGATTGGACTAAATGATCTTAAAGGACTTTTCCAACTTAAATGATTCTATGACTCTATGTGTTCAAAAAGATCATGAATGAACAGGTTAATTTGCAGAATATTTGATTTAGAAATTCAAAAGCACAATTTATCACAAGATCTATCTGCAAAAGAAGGTAAATGGTGTATAGGGAATATTCAAGTATGTATAGAAAAGTTGCGTTTGGGGTTTTTTTGTTGGTTTTTTTTTTTTTTTTTTTTAATCTATTAATATATACCTAAGGTGAGACTTATAGAGAAAAATATCTTCATGAAGTTCTATGGAATAAATTTTTTTTAAGCACAGAATTCCCAGGGGATGAATACTAGGACTATTTGAGGACAGAAAGTCCTAGAAATAGGTTGGTTCAGCCAACCAAATCACAGATGGATTATTGCCAGCAAGCTAAAAGTATCATATTTTGTATGTACTTCAAATACATTTACTGGAAAAGAAACACAAAAAACAAACAAACAACCAAAAAAACACCAAACAAACAAAACCAAAACAAACAAACAAAACAAAACAAACAAAAAACAAACCACAAAGAAGCACACACATAAAAAAACAAAACCGACCAACCAACCAACCAACTAACAAAGAAAAAAAACACAAAAACCCACAACCACAACCAAACAAAAAACACCCCAGAATGAGTCAGAAGACAGCATTTGTAACTTCAGTATTCAGTGGCTTTCTGTACTCTCTCAATTTTGATGGTGTCACCAATTATATATTTTCTAAGGAAAAAAACCCCACTATTATTTAAAGAAATAATCAATTCTGTGCAGACAAGAAAAAAAACTGCTTTTATTTTGCAGAATTTTACTCCAGCTTACCAAAGAAATATCGAAACATGCTTGAATGTGTCTTATGGCATGTCAGTGATATAGAAGTGACAGTACAGACACCAGCAGCACATATGTATGAGCAAGAAAAGGCTACTGCAACAAAGTGTCCTGAGGAATTTCTGAAAGCAAGCTCTGTTCTAGATAGAGCCAGGAACGAAATCAGTCTAAAGAACTACAGAACAAAAACAAGAGAATGATTCCTTGACATAATCCAGTAGTTAACAATCTTGGAGTAATACAGTGAATATGGAGAAAAAATGCAAAAAGCAAACCTCCAAGTTTAGATTCCTAAATGCTGTCACAAAAACAATAACAAAAAAAACAAGCAACCAACCAACCAAAAAAAAAAAAAAAACCAAAAAACCACAAAAGCCAACACAGAAAGGGGACAAGAATGTATCTTGCAGGCAGCTGAAGTCATTTTAGGTATGCCAACAGTGTACTATGAAGGTTGTCCAAATGCACTGAACTCTGAGTAATACACATTCTACTGCTAAGCAAGAGAACTGCTGGATGTGACTTCTCACATTTTTAGCAGTCAGCAGACCTACAAATACAGGCCAAATATATATTTTAAACCACAGAGCATTTGCAATAGGTAGCTATTTTGCAATGTGGCCACTGGAGTGTTTTCTGGCCTCAGTGCCAGCATTTTAAGGGCATATGTGAGATTGAGCTATTTTTTCTGCAGTTTTCTTTTGAGTGTTGGATGATCACATGTCAAAATTAAATTTGAGGAAATCTTATGTTCATTGTGAACCATTTAGACTTAGCAAGGGATATTTGGCTAATCTGTTGCATGCTGTTATTTTTTTAAAATAATAAAGAGTTGGAGTTAAGAAATAAACCTTTAAACAAAGGTCGTTTATCCTGAACCAAGTTCCATTCTGCTACTTTTCCCACCTTCTACTCTGGGGTTGCAAAATATATCAGCACAAAGTTTGTCATGCACAAGCAGCTGGAATGACATTTTCCCTGTCCAAATAACCATGAGGTCTTAATTAGGGAAATTAATCTAAAGCATCCATCCTTATAGAGTGATAAAGGGTGTGTATGAAGCCGGTTTAGATCAGCAAGCACTAATTGTGTCCTTAAACTTCCAATATACTCATTAGATTACAAGCAGTGGATAGAAAGACATAACCTTGTTTTGGGTCAGTTGTCAGTTTTACTATTTACTGATGTGTATACAGAAAGAGCTGCCTGTACTCTTAGAGAGCAGTTATCACACTTGTCTTCTTCCTTGCATATTTGTTTCACCCATCCAGAGGGAATGCACCCATACTGCAACTTGAGAACACAAAGTGGGAGAGCTGAATTCAGTATAACTCAAACAGGGAAATGAAAGTAGTATCAGATCAGTTCATTTATTCATGCTGGAAGTTGCTCCTATTACACAGTTGAAGCAAACCACTAGTGACCTACCAGGTATGGCTGTGCATAGCATTCCTGTGGTTGTGATTTTCACTGCCTTGACATAGATGTGAAGGAGAGCACAAGAGTTGATGAAGTGTCTGTGAGATCAGCTTAGGCAAGTAGGAATTACACAGTTAACCAAACCAGTGATTCCAGCATTGCAAATCAACATTTTAAAGAGTTCTTGGTGTGAAAATAAATCCTGTGTGCACACACAGCACTACAAGAGGGCAGAAATGGTAGTATATAGAGAAGCTGACTCACTAGACAGTTCAATGTAGTTGGGTGGGTTTCAAAATAATGATAGCCAAACTGAAATCTGATTCAAATGGCAACATATTTTTTTCCTTATCTGTCTCATAGGCTGTGTATGCAAGACTGTTCCTCAGCTGTTGTTTGTAGTAAACATTACAGAGATCACGAGTGCTGTTAGATTTTTATTTTTATGTACTTTTCTGTTCCCTTTGCCCTATTGATCCTCCTCTTCATCACAGTGCTTACAGGCTATAAGAATCAGAATTTCTTCTGATACCAGCAGCAGTTTTCTTCCTATGTCTCCATAATTTTCTTGGCTATTATTTCATTTTCGTGCACTCAGCCCATTATCATAAAGGAGGACTGGATTTGGGAGGATTGCCACTGGTTCTTAATTTCTGAAAAATTCAGAATATTCTGCTGAGCATAAGAGAAAACAGATGCTGACTGGCATTTTTCAGTGGTTACTGAAATGCCGTATCCCATCTGCAAAACACAGGCATCCGCCTGGCTGTTGGTTTTCTGGATAAAATTGGAGCAGGTGTTTGGAAAGCAGATTTTACCCTAAAAGCCCAATTTCTTTCTCTGTGCATAGCCTGGCAAAGAGCTGAAAGTTGCATGTGTATCAGGAGGAGCCACCATAGTTCTGAAGATGCATCTTCTCCTGTGCCTGCACAGAGTAAGTACTGCCTGTCCTCTCATGCAAGAGATGAGAGTCCAAAATGGAGAATCATCTCTCCCTGCTGTTGAGGTTGGACCAGTTTCTAAAACCACTGGAGAGGAGCTTCACTGCAGTTAGTCAGGCTTCTTGCACTGAACAAAATCACACCTCATGGATAATATTGCAGCTCAGGTGACTCAAAGACACTACAAATGCAGCAATATGGGGCCATAATTCACTACATAATTTTGGTCAGTGCACATAGTAGTCCAATAAATTTTACATAGTACATGGTACATAGTATCTTTGTCAGTATATACAGAGAAAGAAAGCTCAGGAAGTACATGGTTTTTGCTGTAAATATGGAACCATTTAATAATCACCTCTTCCAGATGAGCCCTGTAGATTCCTTAAGAAGCAATGAACTATTTCTGGATGCCTGTCCTCTAAATGTAGGAGATACGCAATTCATACCCTCACATTTGCAGAATTAGTTGCATACAGGTGTATTTGCTATATTTTCTATCATCAAAGACTCTCAAACCCATTATGCAGTCAAATAGACAATTGGAAAATTAATTTGAAAGTGAAGATGTCAATGTTTTCATAAAATGTAAATATTTTCATCACTTGAAATAAGTTGAAGCTATATTTGACTGAAGTTAGGTGAGAGTCAAGCAGAAGGGTTTCTAAGAGCTCAAAAAGTCACTTAAGGAGCAGATCTCTCCTGTATTCCCAGACACTTTGGTCATTGCAAATATAGGTAAGATGTGAAATGCAAGTAATCAGGTGAGTTTGCAACAGCTCAGTGTGTTCAAAGAGGAAGTAGACATTTTTGATTTGTGACCCAGAAAAAAAGAAAAAAATCCCTGATCTTCTCCTTTGTAGTATAATGTCAAGCTCTTCAAAGACCCTCTGACCTCCTCCTAGACCTTCACATTGCATCCAGTCAAGGAATAATAGCTATATGTGAATGAATGGACATAGTTAGCCAACACTGTCCACATGTTATCTTTCCTACATAGTTTGAATGTTAAGTATGTCCAGTGTCCATAATCAATGTATACATTATCAGCTTCACAAATACGCTCAGTCCAAGTAAATCAAATAAGCAAAATTGTGATTCACTTGGAAAAAGAAGGTTACATTCTATATTGATGGAACTGCTGTCCATTGATTAGCCAAATTGGGACCATGGAGGTGACTTACCTCAGCCATTTATGTAGGTGTGAGTAATTCCTCTGTGTGTGTGTGTGTGTGTGTGTGTGTGTGTTGAAGCAAAATATATTATAGTTTGTTTTCAAGACCAGCTGAACTGTGCAGATTTAAGTCAAAACAATAGAGTCTACTGGTTTTGTAATGTAATTATATATGTTGACTGAAACTCGAGAGTTGGATCACTGTATGGAGAAATTTAACATCCATTTGAAACAGCCTTGTTACATTTTCCCCAAATTTTTTTGTAAGCAGATTTTTAAACAGAGTAAGCCTGTATCACTGTACTAACATGGTGGTTGTATTTCTACTTTTCAACATTGTTTAGCCTCTCATTCAGAAGGGCAACGTAAGTATTTCGTTTTCTTGTCTTTGCAGGTTAGGAATATAAATCCTATTTTTTTTCTTTCCAGATTAATAATGCAATCAGGCCTCATCATAGCTATCAGTGATAAGCCAAGGGAAAAACGAGATTGATAATGTTTTTTTTAAAAAAAAACACTACCATTTGTATCTTGTGCTGATAGTATACCTTATGACATCTCCTTGGCCATCTGCACACTATCTATCCTTCCTACAGCATTTTTCCTCTGTGTTTTTCTCTGCATCCTCTTCCCCTCACTATGCTCACTCTCACAATATAGAAAATCTCGCCTAGAATTAGTATTTCAGAGTTTCCATTTGTCATGTGCGTAAGGTTAGATTTCATAGTCTACACATGGTACATCTACAGAAATATACTGATAAATAATGGTTCTACCAGAGGGTACCTATTTTGCTCTCTTCTTTCATCTCTGATTTCAACAAACAAACAAATTACTTGCAGTGACACTATAAAATACATAGTGTAGCCCTGTAAGAAAAATGACACCTAATAACTTTGGGAAATACAAATACTCTGTAAGATATATATATATATATTTTCTAAATAATCATAAAAATGCTTAATTTTAAGTTTCTCAGAAATTTTAAGTATCGTTAAAATATCCTTAAGAAAACATAATAAATTAAAAAATAATGTCCCTAGAGGTCTTTAAGGATTTTGTACATATCTGCTTGCAGGAAATCCTAATAAATAAATAAGAAAATAAAGTCAAATCTAGATTGGTCATATAACACTGCTGAAGGCAACAAGGTTACAATAGGCAACGAGGAACAGAAATTATCAAGAGACAATATTGCTGAAACTTTTCAATATGGTGACAAATGGGCACTAAGAAGGGCTAAGAACATTTATTTTGTGTCTTTTGGAGCAGATTGTCTGGAAGTGATACATTCTGTTGCAGTCATTAAGACATCAACTGTTCATCTTACGTGTCTTCACACTGCTGTGCTGAGTAGAGAAAATAGCAAAAATAACAAAAGGTTCCTATATCATATTATATATCTTAACTTTTCAGTTTGCATGGAATAAAACAAATTTATTTATCCTATTTTTCTATAGAACTAAAGGTACTGGAACTACTTTGTGTTTCTGTCTGACTGTCTATCTGCTTGAAGTACTTATTGAATCTGTTTTCTAATTGGACAAATCTAAGAGAATACAGGATGCTAAGCATGATGATTTAGTTTAATTTATACAAAAGATACTGGTCTTTCAGAGAAAAGCCCTGAACCAGTGCCCTTATGAAACCAAGGACATGTTATTTCCAATGATATCAGAACACTGATATCAGACTTCTTTCTAATTATTCACTACATCTTCCCATGTATGTCTCCTTCGCTGTAACCAATGAGTCTCCTACACTATTTTCTAATTACAGTAAAATTCCTTTAGCTCTCTGAAACATCTGAGATTGAGACTATTTCAAAGCACGAAGACCTGACACTGTGCATAGACTGTCTGAAATTATCTCTGTAATTTTATTTTTAATGTTACAAATCTATTGAAAATGTGAGATTATCTGTAGCTAAAATGAAGTTTTACGAAGTTTTGCACACAAACATCCACGTATCATCAATGTTTAATGTTTGTTTAAAATTTCAAGAAATCTACTCAATACCAAGTAATAGGGGTTATAACAGAACTTAGATTTTAACAACAAAATTCATGTTACTTTAAAAATCTGAAATTAAAACAAATAACATTTAAAATAAAATCATAACAGTAGGATGTTAGCAAATGTACTACAAATATGATATTAGAATACTTGATGGTTTTTTTGGTTGGTTGTTTGGTTTGGGTTTTTTTGTTTGGTTGGGTGTTTGTTTATTTGTTTGTTTATTTGTTTTAATATTCTATGAAATACTTTCGCTTCTAGGAATTTCATGTTGTCAGGCTGGAGTCCAGTTTCTTGTCTTTTCTTTCCATTTTGATAAATGTGAACATCACTTAGGTGTAAATAATTTTCTCTCTTTTTTTTTTTTTTTTTNTTTTTTTTTTTTTTTTTCCTTTTCATTTCTGGGGGGTGGGCAGGGAAAAAAAAGAACAAAAGATTTCTGGAGAAGGTAATATGTTCGGCACTTCTATGTTTTCCAAACAACTGGGCTAATGGTTGTAGCTACTAGTCTGAGACCAAGCATTTATATCTGAGTGCTTGTGAAACAGAGCACTGTGACTTCGGCAGTTCTATAAACAAAGGAATAAACTAAGATATTTTGGAAAAATTACAGTCAATAGAAAAAAAAAACAAGGTATGACTCATCTGGCCAACTTTAGATGTTTCTTTGGGAAGAGATGAACTTGCCCTAGAAATACCGCTTTCCACCGGCAATTCCAAAGCCTAAGATGACTTACTTGGATAAAAAGTTTGCATTGAGAAATTGACCATATCTGAAGAGGGACACATTTAATTCTGTTGTAGAAATCTGACTATTTTACTATTTTTGAGATTATACGTCTTACTGCCTCTATGCCTCACTGTGATATTAATGTACGTGCTGCTAAGAAAGATGGGGGGGTCCTTTAATATTAAATGAAAATTACCATGATTTTTTAATCCTTTTTGCTTTAAAATATTATTTTAAAACTATCTATATATCCACTTGAGATTTTTAAATATATACAGAAATATCTTGCAGAATAGATTTTTTAAAAATATATTCTGATACTATATAACTATGCAGTTACTGAATTAGCAACTCTACAGTTTAACAGAAAGCAGTTATGTGCATTGTCTTCTTAATTAAATGTGGAAGACAATGAGAGATATTTTGATCTTTCCTCTTTTTATCTTTGTCAATTTACAAGATTTCTTTTGGTTTGGTAAGTCGTTTGATGCATAATTGTCTGATATGTATAATTTATAGTACTTTGTTTTTATTAATTTGTTCCTGATTCTTTCTTATTCTATTTCTGTAAACTAAATAGTTACTGAGTTATATTACAGTTACCTAAGCCAGTATTCACAAAATACTCTGGAAACTCAGCTAACTGTTTGGCAATCAACTAAATGTTTTTATCTGTTTCTGTATTTCATCTTCTCCTTTCTATTTTATCTAGCTGTGACTTCCTGTTACTTCTTCTGCATATTCTCCTCAGAGAATTATTTTGGTTTTTCTAAGATATTTATCAATTTTTTGCATCATCACAGACACTAAGCACTCATGCACCATGAACAGCATTTTCTCTCATTTTTATGTTGTTTGCTTCTTCATATAGATTTAGTGGTTACATTTATGCCTTTTTATCCTCTCATATTAATACATATAAACATTTCAAGGCTGAAAGTACTTGTGGAACTCTAAATGTTATAATCACATTAGAGAAATAATATCTGATCATCTCCTTTTTATACCGCTGAATATTTGAAGTCCGATGGAAACCATAGTGTTAATTATACAACATGAAGTAACTCCCCTGAAGTTTAGATCATATCAAATGTTTTTAACTGAATAGCTGACACAAATTTTGCCTGCTTCTTGGCCAAACAGTATTTGGTTTTCCCAAGAGACTGTAGCAATATTCATGAGAAGGGAAAAACTTCCATCTGCTAAGGACAAGGTTTTGGCTTACGATAATGTGGTCCCATAGGTGTCTCCTCAAATAGTTTTACTTGCAAATTGTTTGTGTTGATGGAGTGCCTGTCCTCCAGCCAGGAGTGGGGCTCTCCTGTGCTGCATACACAACATGAGAGGTCTCTTAACCCAAGAGTTTACCATACTGATTATGGCACATCTGACACCTTGTGTCAGGAGTTGAGAAAAAGGAGGGGAAGATCACAATGAGAATACAGGATCATAGTCACTCAGGACAAGGTACTTTCACGGGCTTCATTTTTCTTCTTAACAATACACGCTGAGGGGAAGAAGTGAAGAACTGCTCATTTTAAGCTGGCCGTACCCAAACTCTGATTCATGGAAAACCACGGGCTCTATATGTTCATTACATTTGAAATGTTTTCAATAATCTGTCTTATTTTAAGTGTGCATGGTCATTTGCAAGAAATTTCGAATGTTAGAAATTGTCCATGTTAGAAAAAGTTTCGTAACCACTGGCCTAAGCTAGAAAGTTTCTTCTTCTTGGGAGCAAACATTTCAAGAGGTAAAACTAGTTCTACAACAATTGGGGCTTCAATTTAATTTGCAAGCTTAGTATCTACTAGCAATACATATTATTGAGTAACATAAACTTTAATCAAAATGTTCACTTCTATACCAGTCCAGAAAGGTACACCTAAATGTTATACTTCTTCTCAGCAATGGGCTTTGGTAGTAGATGGTTAAGGAAGAATGAAGGGTAGATTAAATTATATAAAACTCTTTGGAATATAGAAGTTCTCATAGGTTGTAATACATTTTCCTCTTTGATTTGAAAATAAAGGTACATGGACTTGGGTAATAGTAGAGGGTAAAGGAGGGAAAGGGAAGAAAGGAACATTGTCTTAATTTATGAGGGCAACAGAGATATCAAATTATATTATTTAAGAGTACATTTGGTGTTGTAAAAAAATTGTTGACCTATGAGCTGCAATAAACTTATTTCATGTGAGTATTTAAAGAATTTTCATTAATACATTACATCTTCATCCAGCTTCCTCAAATTCTCCAGTTTACTCAAATTCTTTGTTCTGTACAGAGTCATTATTCACTGTACTAACTTGACAGAAAATGTCACTTCCAAAGCCTGAGGTGGCAGTGTTTCAGAAAAAATAGCTGATATTTTTGCTTACATCTTTATATTTGGCATTCTGATAGGAGCACAATATGCTATGGAGTAGGGGAGTTACCTATCTCTGTAGTCTAGTATCAGACAACAGCAAATATTACATGCGTCAAAAGGTAAATTCTACTCTATGAAACAACAGAAAAATCTTTTTGGTCTTAATTTTATTCCCTAAATACAGGATATCAATAGAGATTTTGTTTGCCCTTTTTTTTTTTTTTT